>JAHWFO010106706.1:167417-211186 GCA_023313115.1 Rhysida immarginata
ATGAATATCGATTTTTTATCAATAATTATTATTTTTTCGAAATCTGAGGTAGACAGTGACCTTCCTCATGCTTTGAAGATCAAGTATGCAAAATTTCATCAAGATCGGAATAAAACTGTAGATATGTGTAAAAAACAAACAAACAAACAAACAAACAAACAGACATCCTTCTATACAGGGTGTTTCTGAATTGAGTACAGATTTTTTAGGAGATGATAGAAGAGGTCCTTAGAATATTTTTTGTCATATATGAACATGGGGTCCCCGCAGCTCCGTTTACTTACAATACTGCATTGAACAATCAAATGACACCGGGACGCAGTGTGTGTTGGTAGGCCTAGATTATTTTATTTTTAACAATTAATACAAGCAATCTACTGTATGACTTTTACAGTAATTCTTCGAAATGACCGCCATTTGCTTCATAGCACAATTCGCAACGCCTTATGATGGACTGATGTACGCGTGGAAACACTTGATTAGCATGGTCGCTGATGTCACCTGCTGCCGCGACAACACGAGCCGCCAATTCTTCTTCGGTATCTACGGGTTCGGAGTACACCATTGCTTGTGTTAATTGTTAAAAATAAAATAATCTATTCCTATCAACGCACACTGCGTCCCGGTGTCATTTGATTGTTCAATGCAGTATTGTAAGTAAACGGAGCTGCGCGGACCCCATGTTCATATGACAAAAAATACTTCTAAGGACCTCTTCTATCATATCCCACAAAATCTGTACTCAATTCAAAAACACCCTGTATATATACATACATACAAGAATAGCAGTGGACCCGGCGTTGCCCGGGATAATTACGATTGTAGGTAAACAGAACAACCTCAAAAAGCTAAATTAAACCTCCAAATTGGTTAAATAATAACTTAATCACTACAATATAGAGCGAAGGGACTATCCATTCTAAGAAAAATCCGAAAGACAGGAGTACAATGATGAGAAATGTTGCAGATGTCTTTGACTCAATAAATCCACAATTAAGGCGAAAGACAGGAATTTGCCTCTTCACTGAAAAAATCCATTCTAGGTTATATACCGAGACTTGATTTACCAAAACAAAATTTTTTTAAAGGCTCACAATGGATGGACCTCTCCAAGGATGCCTTCTAGTCTAAATAATTTTTTACTCATGTAATCTTACTTTAGATGTACACCTGATGTTGTTGGAATTTCCTTTCTTTTTTCGATGTCTTGAAGCAAAAGTTAGCCATTCATCACTTCGTGTAGTCTAGCGGTCGCCGATTCTTCTATTTACATGCTTACCATTTGCTCAATACAGCACGGAGCTAAAGGAGTGCTTCCTCTATCGTCTTTCACTCTTTCTTAATAGTCTGCTAACTCATTATCTCTAGTTACTGATCATTTTTAAAGATTTTCAAGAAATTGTTAAGTACTAAGAATTCTCTTTTCTGAGAAAAGCCTGAATAACAGGAATTCTATACATTGAATTCTATATTGCACAAACTTTGCCTTGCATTGTTGGTCATGAGACATATATTGTTGATCGTTGCATATTGTTGGTGCATTGCGTGTTGACACCATTGTTGATACCTATTCTTGCACAAACTTTTATTTGCATTGTTGGCCATGTGATATATATTATTGGTACGTGCAGAGTGTTTGTGAATTGCGTGTTGATACCATTGTTGCAAAAACTTTGTCTTGCATTGTTGGTCATGAGATATTTCTCATTCATGTGTCCTGCCATAACTATGAATATCGACTTTTTATCAATAATTATTATTTTTTCGAAATCTGAGGTAGACAGTGACCTTCCCCATGCTTTGAAGGTCATGTATGCGAAATTTTATCAAGGTCGGAATAAAACTGTAGATTTGTATAAAAAACAAACAAACAAACCCACAAACGAACCCACAAACCCACAAACAAACAAACATCCTTCTTTATATATATAGATACTAGAAGAGGTACCCGGCGTTGCCCGGGATAATTACACTTGCACAAACTTTTCCTTTCATTGTTAGTCATGAGATATATATTGTTGGTTCATGCAGTGTGTTTGTGAATTGCGTGCTGAAACTATTGTTGATACCTATTGTTGTACCAACTTTGCCTTGCATTGTTGGTCATGAGATATTTCTCATTAATATGCCTTGCCATAACCATGAATATCGATTTTTTATCGATATTTATTATTTTCCCGAAATCTGCGGTAGACAGTGACCTTCCTCATGCTTTAAAGGTCATGTATGCGAAATTTTATCAAGATCGGAATAAAACTGTAGATTTGTATAAAAAAAATACAGACAAACAGACCCACAGACCCACAAACATCCTTCTTCTTCTATATAAATAAAGAAGGATGTTTGTGGGTCTGTGCGTCTGTGGGTCTGTGGGTCTGTGGGTCTGTGTGTATGTTTTTTATACAAATCTACAGTTTTATTCCGATCTTGATAAAATTTCGCATACATGACCTTCAAAGCATGAGGAAGGTCACTGTCTACCTCAGATTTCGGAAAAATAATAAATATCGATAAAAAATCGATATTCATGGTTATGGCAAGGCATATTAATGAGAAATATCTCATGACCAACAATGCAAGGCAAAGTTTGTACAACAATAGGTATCAACAATGGTATCAACACGCAATTCACAAACGCTCTACATGGACCAACAATCAATATCTCATGACTAACAATGAAAGGAAAAGTTTGTGCAAGTGTAATTATCCCGGGCAACGCCGGGTACCTCTTCTAGTTATATATATAGAAGATTAGATATGCTGGGAAATTATGTGATTCCGATGGAATGGTCCATAACATAAAACAGCTAAGTTAATAAATTGTTAAAAAAAAGATTATCAATTGCATTTTATAAAAAAAATGTAAATATTGTTGGGCAATGGAAGATGCAGGGAATTTTAATGCAAGCCACCTTTATATTATTACTTGTATTTTCACGTTGTTTTTTTTTGTTTTTTTTGATAGTGTCTTTAATCTTTTAGACAATCGAGTTTTATATTTTAGATTGATAAAAAAATATTTCTACTCACTGGAACATGAAAAGAATTATTATGGGACAATGTGGTCGTGTGAAGTGAATCGACTAAAATTAAGGAAAAGAATAAATTAAAGAATAAATTAACGCAAAAAATAAAGCTTCAAAAAACGAAACAGCCTTTTAAAATAAGGCCACTCAGTCAAATTATTATAAAGTGCAAGTTGTCGGCTATGCAATTTTATGAGTTAAGAATTTCACTTGTTTCCATTTTACTGTACGTTTTCAATCTGCATCTTCTATTTCTTCTATATATATCTTCTATATATATAAAGAAGGATGTTTGTGGGTCTGTGCGTCTGTGGGTCTGTGGGTGGGTCTGTGTGTACGTTTTTTATACAAATCTACAGTTTTATTCCGATCTTGATGAAATTTCGCATACATGACCTTCAAAGCATGAGGAAGGTCACTGTCTACTTCAGATTTCGAAAAAATAATAATTATTGATAAAAAATCGATATTCATGGTTATAGCAGGGCATATTAATGAGAAATATCGCATGACCAACAATGCAAGACAAAGTTTTTGCAACAATGGTATCAACACGCAATTCACAAACACTCTGCACGGACCAACAATATATATCTCATGACCAACAATGCAAATAAAAGTTTGTGCAACAATAGGTATCAACAATGGTTTCAACACGCAATTCACCAATAACAATGAGCTCAAAATGATGATGCAATGATAAAGCAATCCTTTCCAAGAATTATAACAATGAACATAAAATGATGATGCAATATGGATAAGTTTCAATTTGTAACAATGCATAGAATTCCTGTTATTCAGGTTTTTCTTAGAAAAGAGAGTTCTTAGTACTTAACAATTTCTTGAAAATCTTTAAAAATGATCAGTAGCTGGAGATAATGAAGAGTTAGCAGACTATTGAGAAAGAGTGGAAAGACGACAGAGAAAGCAAACCTTTAGCTCCGTGCTGTATTGAGCAAATGGGAAGCAACTAAATAGAAGAATTGGCGACCGCTAGACTACCCAAAGTGACGAAAGGCCAAATTTTGCTTCAACACAACGAGAGAAGAGTGGAAATTGCAACAACATCAAGTGTACATCTGAAGTAAGATTACCTGAGTAAGAAATTATTGGAGCGGTCCATCCATTGTGAGCCTTTAAAAAGATTTTTTTCGAATTTTCATTAAGAATTTTTACTGTATTAATTCTAAGCATTTTCATGTGTTTATTTTTAAGATATTGCAAAATTTAATTTAATTTTTTGAGATTGTTCTGTTTACATCCATGTGTAATTATCCCGGGCAACGCCGGGTACCTTTGCTAGTACAGTATAAAGAAGGATGTTTGTTTGTTTGTGGGTTTGTTTGTTTGTTCGTTTTTTATACAAATCTACAGTTTTATTCCGATCTTGATAAAATTTCGCATACATGACCTTCAAAGCATGAGGAAGGTCACTGTCTACCTCAGATTTCGAAAATATAATAAATATTGATAAAAAATCGATATTCATGGTTATGGTAGGGCATATTAATGAGAAATATCTCGTGACCAACAATGCAAGAGAAAGTTTTTGCAACAATAAGTATCAACAATAGTATCAACACGCAATTCACAAACACTAGGCAGGGATCAACACTATATATCTCATGACCAAGAATGAAAGGCAAAGTTTGTGCAACAATAAGTATCAAAATGGTATCAACACGCAATTCACCAATAACAAGGAGCACAAAAGTTTAGAAAGTTCATTTCAAAGAATTATAACAATGATCATAAAATGATGATGCAATGATAGAAAGTTCTTTTCAAAGAATTATAACAATGAACATAAAATGATGATTCAATGATAGAACACTCGTTTCCAGGAATTAGTAACAATGAACAGGAAATGGATATAATAGATAATATAGATAGGGCAGTCTCTCTCCATGAGGCAAAGGAGATACACGTATCTTCCTTCAGCGCCCTAACAAGAGTTCAAACGAAAAACATAGTGTACCGTCCAGCTTTGGAAGAAAAGCTGGGATATAAATAAAATTGTCGGGAGAGCGCATTCGAACCTCGGCTGGCGAATCCAGGCACCAGAAACCATAAGTCTTTTTTGCGAGTATATACCCGAAACAATTGCATGTGTTTAACTGAAGCAAATCAACATCCTTCTTGAGGTTGTTCTGCTGACCTATACCTATAATTATCCCGGGCAACGCCGGGTACCTCTGCTAGTAGTATATAAACACGTATTACTAAATAGTTTTTATGTGTCACGTGGATTAGCAGAGATTTATTGACAAGAGATAGAAAACGATAATAGGCTTAAGAAATAAATCTTTTATTTCATAAATCAATATTACCATTAGCTTCTGATAATAAGCAAATGAAAACTAATAAAGTCATTAATGTTCTTGGTAACTTGGCAGTGGCGATTTAATTTAATAATCAAAAAAATAAGCTAATAATCAAATGTTCGTGAAAGAAGCGACTCGCTTTTCACCTTGAAGTAGGGTTACTTATCCCTCGTCCATATCTTTATTATGACGTCGAAAGTGAGAGTCTTGATCAGTGAAGAAGATCCGTTGTGAAAGTCGAAATTAGGTGATGTAGAGATATAAAGTAGAATTGTCGTAGAATCTGGGAGATGAGCTACCCAAGAGGACCACCCCGAGGAAATCGAAGGCAACCCCCTTGCAAGTAGACACACAAAAATTATTAAATAAAACCATACGATGCCTCTCGGTCGAGGTACGCACAAGCACTTAAATGCACCCTTGGAGTACACATAATCAGTGACACAGGTATTTTTTTTTGAAGACAAACACTTTTTCCTCATTTGGGCAAAAAATACCTTATCTGTCGCAGAACATACACAAAATTGACGATCGCCCTTGGGCATTATCTAATTTAGAAGTTAGCACTACACACACACAGACACACACACACTAACACAGATGCTGTCAGATCAATATGAAAATCACTATTTCCTTAATACAAGTGACCACCACCGATCCTTGTATAATTCTGCTGAATAAATAATTATCACACAAAATACATCAATAACTATATCGGCGCATTGATTTCTGTACACTGTATACGAGTGCTATTTAAATCACGGGACACCAAATGCACTCACTAATTCCCTTGTTGCAACTTGCAGATAGCTGTCCTCGCTAGATGCGATTATGTTCATCCTTTTTAAAAGAAAGAAGAAATTATAATAGTGTCTATCGACGAAAGAAGATTACATATGAGGTAATAATCGGCTCCATATTCCATTATGCTTGGCCAGCGCTCAAGTGCTCCAGGATTAGTCATTAAACGGGTTGCAATGAATCGGAGCTTTTACACTCGCTTCGAGGGGTGCCAGGCGGGAAAGCAAAGCGGCCCCTCCGTCTCTCCTCCGTAAAACTTTTAAAGTCCAACACAGTTTAAGCGTGAAAAGGAAACACTGCCTCAGGAATGATTCCTCCTAATCCACACCTTAAATATGAGAGGAGTGTGAACGGAAACACCCCGAGAGCAATGTTATTCTTCCTAAGTTCGTTTGCGTCAGGTCCAAACAACGAAATGAACGCGTGTAGCACTGCAACACGAATATGAACATGAAATACCGTCAGATTTGATATTTCATATGCCCGGCAATTAATGCCCAATCTTATATTCGAAAATGTCCTACCGTATAACCAACGTTCGGTCGTCTCGTTCTCTCCGTCGTGGATTAACGCCCGACACCTTCCATTCTCCGTGATGGGAACGGTGTGAGGTCGAAACGGGAGCGTACCTCGTCGACAATCGTTCGCCGTACTTGTAGAGGATTCCAGGTAACCAATGATGAATTCTACGGCGTTCGCGAGCCTTCTTCCCAAATCGTCTGGCTCCAGCCGAATTGCGCTGTCCTCCGTCGTGCTCCTGCTTTCGTTAGCATTCTTTAGTTCGCCCCTCTCGCCGGCCGTTCTTACGTTGCCGTTTGCGAACGCGTCGTGGCTCCAGTTTTGCTCTATCGACTTTCCTTCGCTCGCTGGCGTATTAGAACCTTTCATACGACGGCTTTCAGCTTGTCGAGGGCCCTATATCGTGCCTCTCTCTCGATGCCATCTCTCACGCCGCCATCTTTCCTCTCTCTCTCTCTCTCTCTCTCTCTCTCTCTCTCTCTCTCTCTCTCCCAAATCACGTGATTCCTTCTGGATGACATCACATCTCCTTGACGCGCTCTCTACGTCATTTCTATTTTCCTTACCAACCGACGATCTCCGTCGACGCAATCCACGTGACATGCTCGCCGGCTGTTTAGTCACCCGAAGGCCATCAAGAATCACGTTGTTGCCCATCTTTCGTTTCATCCTAAAATATCCATTAACATTACTATGGGCTTGCTCCCTAACAGTGCTTTTCGATAACCTATAACAATTACTCTTGTTCTGCTTTTTACCTTGTTTATTATTAACTTTCTTCTTCTCTTCACTTTCGATAGCTCCGTCACTCCGATACGTTTTATCGCATTTCTTCTTATCCCGTGCTCTATTTTTAACATCCTCTCCAATTTCTATTAACATTTTTCTTAAACATTTCTTTATATCTTTCTTTGAATCCATTAGACTACAAATACCGTCTTGTTCTGGCTTTCATCGATACTTTTTCTTATTTCTTTTATAATTTCTCTGTACTAGATTCTCGTCTTGTTTACTATACCTTGGAGAATAATGCCACTGATTCTGTCGATTTTGTATTCGTTGATCATCTTTTCGGCTTCTGCAGTATTTTCGCCGTCTATTGGTACAGTACACTGATTCCCCTGGGAATAATTTATCTCTCTCTCTATCAGGTTAAACAGTCTATCAATAATTCCCAAGGCATGATGTAACTGTTTCATTAAATTTTTAACAATTTCACTCTCAGTGTCTCTCCCTTTAATCGTATTTCTTTGTACACTTTCTTTCTGAAGAAATGTATCCACGACGATTTTCTTCTTTGAAGACATCATTAAGCCGCATTTCCTTGATAATGTCATTATTTACAGCTATGTTTTTAATGCCTTCCGCTAGATAATCGTATGTCTCAGTCTGTACCGAAGAAGTTTTAAAAGCGCTACTAACGTCTTTTAATTTCATTTCGGGCTTTGACACTTCTGCCCTTATCTCGCGATCATCATAATTAATATCCAACGCCGTCTCTTATTGCCCAATAAAAGTTTTATCTGAACTCCTCGTCGCCGCACATTCTTGTTTGCTGATGTCCAGATCGCTTTCCTTATTCCCATCAGTAATGCGTATCTCTTCATAGCTCGAACTTCGATAATTCTCTTCTTCCAGTCCCCATAAAAATCTGTTAGCCTCTTGGGTGAGGTTTTCATACCTGGCTTCACTATTTATGTACGAACTCGCCGGCCGTTCTTACGTTGCCGTTTGCGAACGCGTCGTGGCTCCAGTTTTGCTCTATCGACGTTCCTTCGCTCGCTGGCGTATTAGAACCTTATCACGTGATTCCTTCTGGATGACATATCCTCTCCTTGACGCGCTCTCTAAGTCATTTCTATTTTCATTAACAACCGACGATCTCTGTTCACGCAATCCACGTGACATTGTGTTATCTAAAGATGAATATGATCAGCCACTTAAGTTTCAATAAGGAAATGTATACAAAAAGCAACGATACTATTGCTAGGCGAGGAAGTGTCATCGAATGTGCACACCGCCATGTTTGATAAGCTTCGCCTAGCATCGACCAAGCCAAGAGCAAGGGTGGCTTCGTGGCGGCTCGGTCGAAAATCAGAGAGGTTTGGGAATCATGATTGTTTCCGGTCGCGACTTGGGCGTGATTCGCTGGAACGAGGTTATACTGCAACATTGGTGACCGGTCGGACTTCTTTGACACATCCTACTCACAAACCTGGAAAACCGTGTTTATGAATAAACATAATGCTTAATAATAATAATAATAATAACCAATAAATATTTCTGTAAATATTTGCATTTCTGATCTGGCCTTAGAAAGCTTCGAAGAGTCATTTTCTTGGGGGTGTTCATCTTGTTGGAGATTCTGCTTAGCCATTATAACATATTCTATGATAACATGCAATACTGGTTTTGAAAAAAGACTTTTTTTAATAAAAAAAAAAATTAAAACGGGCTAGCCAAAAAATGCAATAAACTAACCTATAAAATAATTTACCGTGAAATTGTAACATTGGGAGTGAAATCTTTTTTTCATCTATCGTCTTTCGGAAACGAAAACGCGTTGACTGTCAGCCCATTGACATAACTGCTATTACAATTCCTCATGCAATACTTGCAAAGCATGCTTTCATTTATATTTCGGTTCAGTCAAGTAAAGTATAAAGTTGTAAAGATGCAATAAACGCTACAAGTTTCTCCTCGCACTACTTGAAAGCCCGCCACAGCGAAGGCATCATGGCCGCCGATAGTGACGTCGACGGCGCTGCTCTACGACCAGGTTGTCCCATAATACAATAACGCTTAGACCAGCCAAGCCCAGATTGAGGCCGCCTGGTCGAATTCGGTCTGACTTCTTGGACACACCCTTAGCTTTGCTTTGTTGGTCATGAGATATATATTGTTGATACATGCCTTGTGTTGGTGCATTGCATGTTGACACCATTTTTGATATCTATTGTTTCACAAACTTTTCCTTGCATTTTGGTCATGAGATATATATTTTTGGTCCGTGCAGAGTGTTTGTGATATTGCATGTTGATACCATTGTTGATACCTATTGTTGCCCTAACTTTGCCTTGCATTGTTGGTCATGAGATATTTCTCATTAATATGCCCTGCCATAACCATGAATATCGAGTTTTTATCAATAATTATTATTTTTTCGAAATCTGAGGTAGACAGTGACCTTCCTCATGCTTTGAAGGTCAAGTATGCAAAAATTCATCAAGATCGGAATAAAACTGTAGATTTTTATAAGAAACAAACCCACAAACCCACAAACAAACCCACAAACATCCTTCTTTATATAGATAGATAGATACACTGCTTTGCAATGAAATTTCCTCGCCCACAAGGAGTTATCCGAATGAGCCAAAAGTAGGTATACAGCAAGAGATACATCTGAACACACCGTTATTACGTTATTGAGCCAAGACGTGCACTCGATTGTACAGGGAGTCCTAACGGAAAGCGGCATCAGTAGCGGCTTTAGCGGCGATGCATTGTTCCAGCTGCAAGTGTAGGTGATCATATAGGTAGTGAATGTCATCTTGGGGTACATCTGCCCAGGCCTGGTGAACCTGCTGTGTCAGTTCATGGGGATTGCGGGGTGATCGTAAACGACGTTCCACCATGTCCCACACGTGCTCAACTGGCATTAGGTCTGGGGACCTCGCAAGACATGTCAGGCAGTTGACATCATGTTTGCCGTTTGCAGTCTGGCGTTATCCTGCTGAAAGACTGCGCTGGGTATGGCGTGCAGAAAGGGCAGTAATATGGGTTGCAGAATCTCTGTGACGTATCGTGCTGCTGTCTGGATGCCTTGGATTGTGACTAAAGGCGTTCTGGTATCGTAGTCGATGGCACCCCAGACCATCATCCCTGGTGTTGGTCCAAGATAGCGATACCGGATGCTTTATTCATTGGCACGTTCCAACGGTCTGCACCACACCCGTCCGCGTCTACCGTCGGTGTCCAAACAAATGCGGGATTCGGCGCTGAAGACCACTGGGCACCATTCCATTCACCAGCCCACTCGTTCACGACACCGCTGCAGTCGTATCGTGCGGTGCTCAGGTTTCAAAGGAAGACACAACAATGGACGCCTGGCAGACATTTTCGCGGCGTGTAATCGGCGTGCTATTGTCGCTATTGACACTGGAGCAGAACCGGGAATAGTGGTGTTGTCGCGCAGTTGCCACAGGGTGATGCTTCTGTCCGCTAGGGCTGTTCGCAGTATCCGCCTATCTGTACGAGCTGACGTGCTTTTCCGTGCCCCAGAGCCTGATCTTCTGGCATGTGTGCCTTCCTCTCGCCACTGCCTCCAACATCGGCCTACCGTCGGTACGTCTCGCGACCCATGGCCAGCAATCCGTCTGGTTGACCATCTAGCCTCGGAGAGACCAATAATCCTACCTCGTTCAAAATCCTTTAATTGCGTGAACGTTTGTCGTTGTCGTCATCGCGGCATTGAGACCGTTGTGCGATTACAGTACTGTACGTTCAGAAGGCAGTTGCTTCCTCCCTATTGCATGGAACGTCTCGCACAAGTGTCAACTGCTGAGCCTATACAGGCACCCGGTACCTTGTACCAACCTAAATGGTCATGTCCAGTGAGCATGCATCTAATCGTTTACTAGTCGGAAGTAGACGAATCCCCCAACTAAATATGAATATGGTCGGATAACTCCTTGTCCGGGATAATTACAGTTTTAGGTAAGCTCCCGTTCAGACGTTTCTGACGCCCAGTTATTTCGATAGATTTTACTTATATATATCCTTCGAACGAATTAAATAGAGCTTAATACAGTACAGTTGTTGATTTGAAGAGTCGAATTGGTTTATGTTTTGTTGTCGGTTGTTGTTAACTGTCGCCAGAGCGAAGTGACTGTTTCATCTGTCATCTTTCTACTCTTTCTCAATAGACTGCTAACTCTCCAATCTCTAGTTATTGATCATATGAAAAGATTTTCAAGAAAATATTAACTTCTAATAGCTATCAATTCTAAGAAAAGCCAAAGCAACATGAAATCATGTATTGTTACAAATTCTATTTGTTTTATAATTCTCAGAGGTGGGATGAAATCAACATTTTTATGAACCTACTGATATTGCATACTTTGCCTGATATCTGGCTTTGCCAGGGACTTGATTTAACCTCTTGTTCTCTTGCCTCAGATTAAAATGATATCCATCTTGACAACCGGGGAGAATCACTGGATACTTTAGACCCATTTCTTTATTTAAAGTTTCTCTTGCCCTTGATGTAGAAACTCTTATACTCTCCTGCTCTAGACGAAGCTCCTGTTGTTCAGATGAAATCCCCACATTTCATTGGTTTGGGTGGAAAGCAGCGAAAAGTGACCAAATGTGTGCACGCCAGTGGAAATCCGCACGTTTTGGTAATTTTTAAGTGGAAAACAACGTGATTTGGCAAAAATGTGTGCAGTTTCCAACACCCGGATAGCCTTTTGTCTTTAGTTGGATAGTTTCTCTGATCAATACTCGTTGTTTCTTTTTCCTTTTCAAACACAAAATTTCGCCAGTCGTCTGGACGTTTTTTAGCGAGCTCAAGGAAGACTCGTGTAATTCCATATCCTCCTCGTTAGACACTGCCTTATTTATGTCCTGTCATTGCATTATCGCATCAACACCACCTTGGTTTCCAAAACATTCATATTCACACAAATTATAGTCAAAATAATGATTTTTCGATTAAAAAATGGAAGGAAAAATTCTGCGACCTGGATTCGAACCAGGAACCGCGACTATCATGGCCGACGCCTCTACCAATTGGGCTATCGCAGACACCTGGACAGCCAAGCTGTCTCAAGGTGTCTTAAATACAACCAAGTTGTCACGGTTGAAAGCCCAATTGGAGACGGGAACCTGGCTCGCAGATTGAGAATTTCGCCACTCCAAACCATCAGGTGTCTGCGATAGCCCAATTGGTAGAGGCGTCGGCAATGATAGTCGAGGTTCCTGGTTCGAATCCAGGTCGCAGAAGTTTTACTTCCATTTTTCAATCGAAAAATCATTACCTATACTTGGAGAGTATCTCCAGTTTATAATCATTATTATTTAATTATAGTGAAAATGTATCGGGGATTCTTTTAAGGAACTGTTTGCATCTGCTGGGATACTAAATAAGCTAGGACCGAAATATTTGGACTCTTTTTTGATTAAATTTCGCAATATCTGAAGGTGAATATACAGTAAAAATGAACACATAAAAACCCTTAGAATTAATACTGTAAAAATTAATAATGAAAATTCGAAAAAAAAATTTTAAATTCTCCCAATGGATGAACCTCTCCAAGTATAATACAGCTAGCTTAAATAAATCTTACTTTAGATATACACTTTCGACCATTCAAATCTCTTCTTGGGTGGCAGTACATATACATGGCCGTTTCTGTCTGTGTGTTCTGAATTCCCATGGGCTTATTCACTACTTGGTAATCTGTTGTTGTAGTTCCCACTATACTCTTGATGTTTTGAAGCATAACTTGGCCTCAATTTGTGTGGTCTAGCAGTCACCGTTTCCTCTTTTGATATGCTTGCATCGTCGAGGGCCGCCTGTGAATTTCGATGAATACTTGATAACTCATGACTTCCTCAGTTTCTCAATAATCTGGTAACTCTTTTATCTCCAGTTAGTGCTCAGTTTTAAAGATTTTCAAGAAAATGTTAAGTTCTGATGACTATCAATTCTAAGAAAAGCCCTAAAGCTGCCGCCACGTAAGTCATATCATCAATATGCTTTGTCTGGATTTTTCCCATTATTGCTCTCTGTTGGAGATATCGTTGAAACGCGGAAACCTATTAAAAGTCATAATATAAAACAAATTGCATTCCAGTCGACTATTCTGCGTCATTTTTTAATTTATTAATTTCATTTATTAATTTCATTTATCTATTTAAAAGAAAAAACGAAAATAGAAACTAAATATAAATACGAAAACAACGTTTCGAAAACGAAAGCGGATGTTTCATGGAATAGCTAAGCGATTTATTTCCCGTTAACGTCTATTGGCTGGCGTTAGAAATGACGTCATCCTGTCGTTCGACTCACAGATTAATAGAGTGTGAGGAGTTCATGGGAAAAACAACAAGTTCGCCACTTAGTGACATTCCTTCAAACATTTTGGTAGGAGAACTCGCTCAGAGCTCATTGAAATTAAGGTAATTTCATCACTGAAATTACATCAGTGAAATTAAAGTTAAAAAAAAGTAATCTAATTTTTTCTAAACCATATAATTGTTTCTTTATGATTTTTGATCGTTTTTCATTTACTCGTTTTTATTATCTTTCAGCAACACGTGAAATAGATTCTTTTATGTGCCAATGTAAAGCTGGTTTAGGTGGTTGCAAGCATGTGGCAGCAGTCATAGCTTATGTCGATGAGGAACAAGATCAAGGGAAAATTAATTTTCCCATGAGTTGGATAAATCCAAGTAAAAAAACTGGGGTGCAAGGTGCTTTAATTAGCACAATGTTTAATTTTCCAGTAAGCATTACACTTTTTATTTATTCTCTTTTTTTACATTAAAGCGAAATGTTTTTCTTTCTAATTCTAAATGTCATCATTACGTAGGGCAAAGAAGCAGTGTCAACTCCAACTCTAGAAGAAAAACAAAGATTATTAGAAATTGTGAACACCATCAATTGTGCTAAGTGCACCACTTTACTTTCAGACATTAAAACACAGGATGAGAAAGTAAACAGTATTTAAAGGATAGCTGAAAATCATACATAGAAAAATAAAATTTCGGCTGGGAGATTTCTTTATAGGTGTTCTATGCATGTTAACAACACAGCGCTCACCTTTGTCTCTTCAAAGCTTGAATCCATTTTTCAAGCCTAACTTAATGCAATTTTCCATCAGGAAAACTATAAAACTGTACTCATTGAGTGTTTTTATAGGTACTTGAGCAACAATAAATGCAGCAATGAACATTTAAAGAATACAATCGTTCAGTAAGGGGTCCATAGTGCTGTTTCTATCGATAAAATTGGTAGAGACTTTACAACACAACAAAGGGAGAACAGAGTTTCCGACTAGTTTCGCCATTTATTCCCGGCTTTATCAAGGATACACACAATCGACAATCGACAATCGAACAGTGAAGTGTACATTCGTTAGGATGGGACGAAAGCAGCGCTTTCACAAAGCTCATCCAACCAGAATAAACTCCAAAGGAAATACACTGAGGTAGTCAAGAAGCCTAACCAACCCAAGCGGTCTTCCATATTATACAAAAAAGAAAGTAAGATTGACGATTGTCAGAAACAAAAAACAAACGAAATAAAAGATACAATGAGAAATAAGATTATCACATCTTCCAGTAGTCTGGGAAAGAGACGTTGCTAATATCTTCAAAATTGATGTCAAGAACGTGCCTCGGTTTACGATACTTCGTATGCCAGTTCATATTCATTGAGTTCTCCAGTATCCCTTTCACAAGCTTATTGTCGTGAGTCTTCATCTTCTGTATCATAATCAAAAGGAGATCCTGTATAAACTTACCGATATGGGCCATGTTTAAATCGAGGTGGATGGATTGGTTTTTCACCGTCCTTCTGTCCAGCTGGGCAATGGTCCTCAGGGTAACATTCTGGAATGACTGTAGTTCACTCCATCTGCTTTTACAGATAGTCGCCCACGCAGGCATGCCATAGAGGAGTATCGTCCGGATAATCGATTTGTACAGAAGTAGCTTGTTGTCAATGCTGAGGGCGCTGTTGCGACCCATAAGAGCTATGATACTGTACTTAGCCCTCTTCGCTTTGTTCAGAGCATAGGCCATATGCTGGTTCCATGAGAGTCTTGAGTCAATGATAACTCCCAGGTACTTGTAGTTGTCCACCCAGTCCAGTTTCTTATTAAACAGAACAAGAGAATCTGGGGGATGCTTGAGCTTCCTATTGAGGTACAAAGCCTTGCACTTTCCGACGTTAAGGTTCAACTTCCAGCAGTTAAACCAGTCTTTGAACTGCTTCAAGGCGCACTGCAGCCGAGTGATAACGTGAGCCGGCTGGTGTGCCCATGTCATAATGGCAGTGTCATCCGCATAAAAATACAGATTACAATTATCGGGTTTTGGGAAATCATGTACATAGTAATTAAATAGCATAGGCCCAAGGACAGAACCCTGAGGGACACCGGCCTTTACAACACGGGGTGTGGAAAGATTTTCTCCAACCTTGGCTTGATAGGATCTGCCGTCAAGAAAGGATTTCACCATCAAGATCAAATCGGCAGGGAACCCGTCTCTGATCATTTTGTAGACAGGGCCCTCATGCCACACTTGGTCAAAAGCTTTATTAACATCGAGAAATACCACCCCACAGTACCTGGATAGGTTCAGGGGGGTGCTCAGGTCTTCAACGAGCCTCCATATCTGCATCGGACAAGAGTGGGCAGCACGAAAGCCAAACTGCTCTTCCCGTAAAAGGTCATTTGCTAGACAGTGATCTTGGAATCTGACAAGGATCGTTCTCTCCAACACCTTGGACATCGAGGGCAGCAAGCTAATAGGTCGGTAGCTCGCGGGAATTGCAGGATTTTGTCCCTGCTTTGGGATACTCAACACAATAGATTTCTTCCAAGCCACAGGGAAGTAAGAAAATTTCCAGCAGTCGCTAATGATATTGGTGAGAAATTCAATAAAGTTCTTTGGGAAATTCATAAGGGCGTTATTACTCACCTTGTCTTTTCCTGGAGCCTTCTTCTTTTTCAGTTTACTTATAATGTTGGCGATCTCACCAGCCTCGATGTCGCCACTGTACACTTTATATTATTTACTATTTGTTATTTCTTCATCTAATCATGTTCTCATTCTGTACCATATTTTCTGTATATAAAGGCTTATGTCCTCTTGTGTGTATCCTTGATAAAGCCGGGAATAAATGACGAAACTAGTCGGAAACTCTGTTCTCCCTTTGTTGTGTTGTAAAGTCTCTACCAATTTTATATTTAAAGAATAATTCATTAGATGGTCAGTGAGGGTTTTAATTGTACGCCAACCTTAGCTGTTCAAATTAATGATGAAAAATAGGAAAGAAAATTGTTAAATTATTCATCATTAATTTGAAAATTGTACTATTTTTCATCATTAATTAACATTTGATGACAGTTTGCTTTATGCTTACTGGCTTGATGTGATTGTCTCCTACCAAAAAGTTTTATAATCCGCCACCAGACGTCGGGGTTTTCAACTCCTCACTAGAGTGCCTCTATAACCAGAGTGTGGCCATACGTGGGACAGATTTCTATTGGTTGTTCATCGTCACGTGTTATTTACCGCCATTTTGTGTCCAAATTGCGAATAATTAGCATAGAGAAGTGTGGAGGTAAGACGGTTTTTTGTAATTTTAAAAGATTTTGAAGGATTTTAGTGACCACATATGCCTTCCTGTGCTGCAGTAGGGTGTTCTAATTGCTCTGAAGATGGTTTTATAATGAAACAATTTCCTCGCGATCCAGAAAGACGAAAAGAGAAAAGTGGAAACCTTCGGACAACAGTTGCCTTTGTGAGGTTAGTAAAAATTAAATGTTTTGATATATCGTATTTATTCTCCTTTAATCGCCTAAAATACCTAAATTTGTGGGATCGTATTATGCAAGCGGATAGTATTAGGCTAATATTATTAGCGCGGGGGTGGGGAGGGGGTGGGGGGGTTAAACGAAATTCGGACTGACGGAGTTCAAACGAAATTAGCGTATAATATACATCACAATACATTAATTATACACTATATACAATATTCAGTTCATTATGAGGTATATTAATTCACTTTTTGTTTGAATTTCTCCTCGTTTAAAGCTAAAACGAAAATAATTTCTCAAAAAGATAGCAACTTCAAAACTGCTTCGATCTGCCAAAGGTGCATTTTGTCCTGTTGCTTCTTTTCCGATCATATGAGAAAGAAGTTAAGTACTGTTGCGAGAACATATGGTAAAGAAGTTAAGTATTGTTGATTTTAAAGTAAATTTTCTTCTGATTTTTAAAAGAAACATTTTGATGAAGCTCAGTGGGAAAAAGATAGAGTCGACGGGAAAAAAAAACTGAAGATTAATGCTGTTTGACCACACAAAACCACAAAAAAAAGAGAAAACTTCGAAAGCAACGATTTCCACTGCAGAATCCAAAAAAGCTGAAAAAATTGGAGTTACCAAGGTAAATACGTATTCTGAAGCTGAAAACATATTGCATAATTAATATGTAATATACATAATCAGGGTGACTAGCGATCGGGAAAAGTCAGGGAATTTTACAAAATCAGCAAAAAATTGCGAAATAGGAACAAAAAATTTGAAGAATATCAATTAATATTCTATAAAAATAGTTTTTTTGCTGCCGATGGTCAGAGAAAAAAAAACGTGATCAACCAGGAAAAGTCAGGGAATTTTACGAAATCGTTTTGCTAGACGCCCTGATCATGGTTTTATTATAAACCGTGATTCTCATTAAATATTCATTATTAAGATTTAATTATTCCTATGTTTCATTTCAGCTCTACTTCAGTTGCACAAATTCATCAGGAAATTATAAGTGATGGTCAAAATGAAGGTGCATCTACAGAAACTCTGAGCATATGTATGTGTCACATATGTATAAAGTAAGATATGTGTAAAATCATTTGGATCTAACACTACAGCATATTTTCCATTGTGTCAGTTAGTTTCGTTAAGAGAATTTAAACCAGAGTCAATGTACTACATAAATGATATTACATTTTCACTCTGTTCGGAATTGGAAACAGTGTTTCGGCAATTAGAGCAGTTACTTCTCGAGCCTAATGTTCAATGCAAGAAGTTTATTATAGAAACATTAAAAATAGCGATAAAATTGCTAACTTTACATTCTCTCGTTGTTATAACATAAAAGGTAAATTCATTAAGCGATTTGTTTTTCGTTTAAAAATCTTTGGTGTTAAAAAAAGAAACTTAATGTTAAAGAGCAGAAAAAATGCAGAGGATATTATGATAGTAAATGTATGGTAATACCATATTGTCAGGAAATTAACTTTCCAGTTATACATATTTTAAATTTCATTTGTATTTTGTAGTTAAATTTATTTTAAAATTCCGTCAATAAATCGGCCATTATTTTTTTCTATATATAAGCTTATCTATTTTATTTCGTTGTTTTCAGTAACGAAAAGTTATCATTTTTTAAAAATAATTCCTTGATTTTTTTTTTAATTATATAATGTTTTTAATAATTTTTGATAAGGTGGATATTCATTTTATTGAAGAAAATTGTGACATGATTAATAATCTTTCCATATATATAAAGAAAGATGTTTGTTTGCTTGTGGGTTTGTTTGTGGGTTTGTTTGTTTTTTATACAAATCTACAGTTTTATTCCGATCTAGATAAAATTTCGCATGCATGACCTTCAAAGCATGAGGAAGGTCACTGTCTACCTCAGATTTTGAAAAACTAATAATTATTGATAAAAAATCGATATTCATGGTTATGGCAGGGCATACTAATGAAAAATATCTCATGACCAACAATGCAAGACAAAGTTTTTGCAACAATAAGTATCAACAATGGTGTCAACACGCAATGCACCAACACTATGCAAGGATCAACAATATATGTCTCATGACCAACAATGCAAGGCAAAGTTTGTGCAATATAGAATTCAATGCAGAGAATTCCTGTTATTCAGGCTTTTCTTAGAAAAGAGAATTCTTAGTACTTAACAATTTCTTGAAAATCTTTAAAAATGATCAGTAACTAGAGATAATGAGTTAGCAGACTATTGAGAAAGAGTGAAAGTCGATAGAGGAAGCACTCCTTTAGCTCCGTGCTGTATTGAGCAAGTGGTAAGCAAGTAAATAGAAGAATCGGCGACCGCTAGACTACCCAAATTGATGAATGGCCAATTTTTGCTTCAAGACATCGAAAGAAGAAAGGAAATTGCAACAACATCAAGTGTACATCTAAAGTAAGATTACGTGACTAAAAAACTATTTTGACTAGAAGGCATCCTTGGAGAGGTCCATCCATTGTGGGCCTTTAAAAATTTCTTTTCAGTAAATCAAGTCCCTGTATATCACCTAGATTGGATTTTTTCAGTGAAGAGGTAAATTCCTGTCTTTCAGATTTTTGTTAGAATGGATAGTCCCTTCACTCTATATTGTAATGATTGAGTTATTATTTAACCAATTTGGAGGTTTAATTTAGCTTTTTATCCCTGGCAATGCCGGGTCCTGGCTAGTGAAATAATAAATGAGAAGAAAAAAAATGGAAAAAGCAAATAATAAATTTTAAGTTACATTTTTTCATTTTATTGTTGTAATTATTGCTTCTAATAATTAAAAGTGGACTTTTATTTTCGATTTATTGATTCACTCCATTAATTCGAGGTTTTTTTTTTCAAATGAAAGGTGAGCGATACTCATAATGTGCCAGGTGAGACTAAGGATGAGAAAGTTGTGGACGACCCGCATATTGACTGTTGCGGGCATTACTAGAAATGTTCCAAACAAATCGGTTTAAGAAATTCTTAAGAAGAAATTTGGCTTACTTCAACAGACACTAAACGTTCTTACTGAAGCAAGGGACACTGGCATTATGCCAAAAGAGAGTATTCGCGATGAAATAAAAAAATTATGGAAAGAGTTGAAAGAGGAAGAATAATCTTAAAAGAAAAAGAGAGGGCCGAGCGCGCAAAAAAATTTCGGCCTAAAGAAAAACTTTAAAAAGCTGAGCGCCAGAAGAACAATCCTGCGGCATAAAGCTTTTTTCTGGTCCAGGACAGCCTCCTTTGGTTGAATCACAACCTGATTTCCTGGAGACCATATTTAACATTGCCATTCATGGCAGCGTTGCTGGTGAACGCCGCTGAATGGAGATAAGGAGCTGTCTCACTCTCTCCGACCTGCACGAGAGGCTATTGTGATGAGATTCCCAATTTCACGAAGCAGCACCTATCTCCAATTACTCCTACGCGCTTCTAACACTCGAGAGGGAAAGAGGTTCGCACGCACTATACCAGTTAAGTTACCAAGACCACAGGCCGAGATGCGCAAGAAGCACGAGGAAGGGGAATTCTGCACTGCAACAGTCTAGTGCGTGGAATCTCTCGCGTCGCTTCTGGGATGGCAGCATGTATTCTTTCTCTCTCAAAACGACAAGGCCCATGTATCATCAGCTCGCTAGCAGTAAACAGTCAGAGTCCTCTTTTAATTTGCATGGAATACAATACTTTTACCTGATCACGATTGAATCGTGGCAGAGCGGCACAAACTTATTCCTTTAGTATACGGCAGCGTCAACATGGATCCTGACATTGTCGGTAAGAAGAAGCTGTTGGTTACAGCGGGCCAACATATATCCATCAGGAGTGGGAAACACGCATCCTCCACAGCCAACACCCATACTTATGATTTCGAATCGCTTCTATAAGTAGCTGTATCAAACCCTTGATGTTGACCGAATCGAAGAATGTGAAGCTACTGGTCATCATCTTTGTTGATGGCAGGCCACACGTAAACCCGCATTATCGGAAAGTCAAGAACTTTGCAATTCAGCACTTCAAAAAATACAACCTGGATGCCCTGTTCACCGCGACTGATGCTCCTGGGCGAAGCCCATTTAACCGAGTTGAGGGATGCTTGGCCCTCTTCAATGAACGATTGCCAGGCGTCATCCTGCCGCATGAACATTTTGTTTCTCATCATGTCGACGACAAAGGAATGATTCTTGATGAAGTTTTGTGAAACCGCAATTTCCAGCACGCTGGGGAGAAGCTTGCTAAGATATGGAGTGAGATGAAAACTGACAACTACGACGTTTTGGTGGAATATAGTGAGCCCTAAGACAGCCTGCAAGATCCAGAATAACCTAATCTGGCGTGGTATAGCGCTCATATCCAGGACTCCTAAATAAAGCCTGTAAGCGAACGACTGTGCACAAAAATAAATTGACAAGTTTATTTTGGAACTACAGCAGCTACTGTCCTGAAAATAGGCAATTTAGGCAACCTTTTATTCTTTACACAGTGGTTACAGTATCAATATTTGGAAATTTTTATTTTTCGTGCTATGCCATTGCAAAGTGGGCAAAATAATTTGTCGTGCAAAATTTAAAGCAGAATTTTGGTGCTCACAACTTGGAAATGAAACCTTCTGGAAGTTTGATTTTTGGCAAGCCAATCAATCACACCACTGGTTTTAAACTTCCAAAGTATCAGCTGCTAGGCTTGCTTAGTTTCAGAGATATGCATCTTTGAACTTGCCATTTAAATTTTTTGCAGTCAGTTTTCCTCATTCCAAAGCCAAATAGCACAGAACCTTTTTCTCTAATCCAGATCTTTTATTGTCATTGGAAAGAAAATGTCACGAAAAGTGTTGATTCTTATTAACGTCATAACTATTGATGATAGAAAAATGAATGATATTGCATTCGATAATATATAAAACTAGCAAGGACCCGGCGTTGCCCGGGATAATTATGCTTGTTAGGGCTCTGAAGAAAGACACGTGTACCTACAGATTTTTTTGCTCAAAGAATCATCTGGTTTTGCTTGGGGGTCGATTCCTTCAGTGCAAGAAAATGTACTTCAAAAACTGCTTAGTTATGGAATGTCACGATTAATTTCAAAGAGTGAGCAGTGGAGATTTCATTTGCAATAAATAAATTTTAATGAGAACATAAAATTAACGAATTATAGTAAAAGAATTGAATGAAATGGTTATCATGAACACACAAATATTCTTCAGATACATAGTCAAATTCGTGGTTGATAGACGCTAGTGGGTTTTGTGAGGAAGGTTTTTTTTCCCATGATACACAAGTCCATATGTTCTGGTAGCAGGGTAGCTGAAGTGGTAAAGAGGAATCCTAGCAATATTGTAAAGATGAGAAACGATTAGAAAAGAGTGAAATGTGAGTTGAAATGAACATTCAAACCTCGCCTTGTACCGCCCCCGTGCGCCCACTCATGAAATTAAGACTTGATATGCCTTATGCACGGGAAACAGGGTAGGGGTTGTGTGGCGATCTGCCCCCTTGTTTGTATTGCTCTAACTTCAAAGAACAATAATAATCTATCATGATTAGTTTGTGATGATTTTTTAACTTTCTTATAAAACAGAATCTTTTTGAAACCGTTAAAATAGTTTCAAAATATTTTAGTCGAACAAAGGTATTGTTTATCATCGGAGTTGGTTGACAGCGGTGTTATTTTACAGTTAGCTCTGCCGAGTCGAGTGGAGATCACCTTATCACCCTATCTCCCCTCCTCTTCGATAGCGAGCTCTGTGCGGTATCTTTCAACTCTTGAGCACCTATTGAAATTTATCCAATCAGCGATGATTATTCTGCTGTCGGTAATCGGCCTTCCCTTACAATTTTTAGAGGGATATTATCAGTTTTTTGGCGATCTTATGAGTTGACCCAGTGAAGGACCCCTGCAAGTTCGTCTAGAAAGAATGCGAGAAGATGAAGAAACCTACACTAAAAGTCGCTATATTTTCCTAGAGTGAAACACTTTCACTAAACAATCATCCTTTACTTTAGTACCAGTTTATTATCCCTTCTGAGAAATCAATAAAACCAGTATTGTTATTATGATTATTATTATCCATTTAAGCCTTTGTTAATTAAACTATCGCGAAGCCCATCAACAAAGAAGCCACGCCACCCCCGCCATTCACCACTGCGAAAACGACGACGATGACGGCATGAAGACTGGGTAATGATGTGCATACTTCCTCTATTTTCAATATTATATGGTCACTAAAAGTATTCATTTGTCAAAATGTTACTTTATAAAAATCTGATTTAATTCAATGTCAACTTAATGAGAGAAATGAAGTAATAATCAGAAAAGTTAAAGTAAAATATGCTTAACGTGAACAACTATCTTTCTTTAATGATAATAATAATAATTGAGAGTTCTAAATATTAATTATAAAAAATGCTAAAAATGGAGATTTAAGAGTTCAGCTATTTTGTTAAAATATTATAATTGAAATATTCGTTAATTTAAGAGATTTGTAAATATAAGAATGTAAAGAATTTTCATAAGTATTTATTCAGAGATTTAAAATTTATTCCATTTAACCTTTCTTTTTAAATACCTTCTAACCTTTTAATAGATGTATATTTTCCTGTTTAAAATGAATAAATGTTTGTTGTTACAATTGTTCAAGATATTTTTCAATTGTCTCTCTAAACAAGAATATTTAAACCCCGGTGCAATTTCCTGACCGGGTCGGACCATCCAAAATCTCGCCTACCTGTTCAAACAATGAAGAGAAGGGCGGAGAGGTCCTAACTAATTATTACACATTTTAGCGTGAGTGTTCTTGAATAAGTAATTAAACGACTGCACAAGTTGGGGCCTGGGTCCGTACATAATGGCGCAGTTGTGACAGGATTTGTTTTAATTAAGGATATTTTGAAATGGTTGACACAGAATCTTGTTATTCTGTCATATTTGTCAATTATTATAAAATTTAGAGAGACAACGGAGAACAGAGTGTTTTGAAAAGGAAATGATCAACAATACTTTGCTTTTGGTGAAATATTTAATTACAATTTAGGGGAACATTTTACAGTATTTAAAATCTTTTGAATCTTGCTTACTTAGAGTTTAAGATTACTAGCTTTAAGATTTTTAATATAAGCTTTTGGGGATTCTTTTTTATCATCATGGTTAATCGAGGTGAAGAAGGGAATGTAGAGGGAGATGGTGCTATGGGAAGAGATGTGCACATACTGGCGAACGTACAATTGTTGGGTCGTTATGTTGAGATCCCGATATTTGATGGGAGTCAGAGCGTCACAGAATTTTTTCGTAGAGCAGAGGAAATTGCAGCAACAGGTCATTGGGAGCCAGGATGTTACATTAGCAATGGTGAGAATACGCTTAGCAGGTGAGGCATTATATTATGCTAGAGAAAGTGAGGATATGGTCGGTGTAGGCACATATCAGGAGTTTAAGAGGATAATGATTGCGAGATTTTCACGTCCTACTCCGGATAAAAATGAACGATTGTTCTCGGAATGTCATCAGGAGAGGAATGAGAGTGTATTGCAATTTGCAACGAGACTTTAAGCTTTAGGTAGACATCTATTGATGCCAGTTGAAGGTGAAGGACCAGTTCAGGAGGCTAAAAGAGAATACGGGAAAGAATTAATGGCAAATTGATCAAAAGAGAGATTTATTGCAGGATTATTACCCCATATTCAAAAGGGAATGGTGTACATGAACCCCAGAAATTGGGATGAGGCAGTTAAAGCAGCTGAGAGCATTGAAGAAGCAGAGAAGAGAGTAAAACGGAAAACTGTAACTATAAATATGTTAACAGATACGGAACTAGAGGAAAAATTAACAGATAAAGTAGAGCGTAATATTGAGTGAGATTAGAGAAACCATAAAAAAGATTGTGGGACAACAGAATAAAGAGACGGGGAGGGGACGAGGAGAGGAAGAACGAAGGAGAAGTGAGCCTGAGAGACGAGAATCAAATAACACAGCAGGTGGGAGAGGACAAGGTGGAATGTTTAGATCATTTAGAGAAATCAGGTGATATAATAGCCAAAAATTAGGGCATATCTCAAAAAGGGAAATTATTTGTCGCTATTGCCATTTTAAAGGACATATGGAAAAAGATTGTAGAAAGAAGGCAAGAGACGTAAATAGTAAAAGGGGACAGCGAGTGGAAAAAGGAAATGTGAGTTCACAAATGGAGACAAAAAACGAGGTGGGACCCTCCTCGGCTCAGTGAGGTCGAGACAGGGAGGCGTAATAGAGAACACAGAAGAAAAAATTAAAAAACGTTTATTGGAGAACGTTAGTTGTATAAAGGTAGAAGCATTGATAGGAACCTTTAAAACAAGAATGCTTATTGAAACTGGGAGTAAAGTTAAGTTATTGTCAGATAAAATGATTGATAAATTAAAAAAAAAAGGGGACACTTAGTTAGAGCCATTAAGAAACCTAAATTGGAATTAATAAGAATTACAGGATATGGGTTTCCCACTAAAGGAGCGTATTAGGTAGCTATGAGATTAGGTGATCGAGATTATATGGTCAAGTGTTATGCGTGGGATAAACAATGGCCACTTAAATGTGAAGGAATCTTTGGCCAAGACACATTTGTACCTAGAAAACTGGTTATTGATTTTGAAGAGCAAGCTATTAGAGAAGGTGACAATAAAATATATTTTGTAAATGATGAAGGGGATTTGGTTAACAATTTTTTAACCTGTAAGAAGGAGACTGAGAGAGATTATATGGAAATGGTGCCAGTGCACTTAAAAAAGAAAGTTATAATTCCCCCATTGAAGAATTCTCTAGGCCAACTACAGTTAAGGAAGTGCAATCCTTCTTAGGATTAGCAGGATATTATTGACGTTACATAGATTCGTTTAGCTATATAGCTAAACCCCTTACGAATTTGATGAAAAAAGAAGTTCCATTTGAATGGACAGAAGAAACAGAAGTTGCATTTCAAGCTCTAAAAAATGCTCTTATTACAGCGCCAGTTCTGAGGAGCCCAGACTTCTCTAAAGAATTCATTGTATCGACAGATGCGAGTGATTTAGTGCTAGGAGCAATTCTATCACGAAAGATAGAAGGAAAAGAATTTCCTATCGCATATGCGAGTCGTCTCTTAAAAAAGAGCGAAATTAACTATAGCACAACGGAAAACGAGTGCTTGGCTGTTATTTATGACATAAAACAAGTCAGAGTATATTTGTATGAACTATATTTTAAGATCGTTTTTGGACATCGACCATTGAAGTGGTTATTTAATATCTGAACTCCTGGATCGAGGTTATCTAGATGGGGAATGACGCTCCAAGAATTTGATTTTGAAATAATACATAAACCAGGACACATACATGGCAATGCTGATTGTCTCAGTAGAGTAGCCATTGGAGCAGTAACGGAGTATGATCCTGTTATTTCTCGTGAATTAATTGCAGAGGAGCAAAGATTCAATTTTAAATCCTGTTATTGAAAGGTTGAATCAATATGGTTCTATGGATGCTGAGGGTTATTTTCTTGATGATGATGAAATGTTATATAATTTAAAGGAAAGTAGTTCTATGAGAGAAAAATGGGAGAGAATAGTAGTTCCTGAGAGATATAAGAAGTACATTATGAGAATGTATCATGATATTCCTATGAGTGGGCATATTAAAGCAAAGAGAATGAGAAAGAAAGTAAATAAACAATTTTATTGGAAAGGAATGAATAAAGATATTCAGGAATTTTTTCGTAATTGTGAGAGTTGTCATAAGAAAACACCCCCTCTGAAAAGGAAGGAGCAGCCTTTTCAAAAATTTCCTAGTGCAGAACGACCTTTTTATCGAGTAGCTGCCGACCTCGTGGGTCCATTTCCAATAACTGATAAAGGAAATAAATATATTCTTGTTCTAGTCGACCATTATAGTCGATATTCAGAGGCTATTGCCCTCCCTAATCAAAAAGCTGAAACATTGGCGAGAGCGTTAGTAGAGACGGTGTTTGTTCGTTATTCGACCTCGACATAAATGCTCACGGATCGTGGAGAGAATTTCACTTCAGCATTGATGAAAGAATTGTGTAAATTACTGGGAATAAAGAATTTATTTACTACAGCGTATGATCCGGCTTCGAACGGAGCTGTAGAACATTATAACAAAACAATGGTGGTGATGTTAAAACACTATGTTAATAAGCAGCAATGTAAGTGGGACATTTTTTTGCCATACATAAGCTTCGCTTACAATTCCACCCCCCACAGTGCAGTTAAAGAAACACCTTTCTTTTTATTTTATGGAAGAGAGCCTACCTTTCCATTAGAAATATTAACGATCCCCAGGCACGTAACTTATGATATTGATGTCAATTATGCTCATGAAGCCGAGCTTAGACTGCAAGACGCCTACGAGATAGCAAGAAAAACTCTGGAAGAACAGCAACAAAAAAGAAAAACTTATCATGACCCCAAGCAACGACCTTATACGTTTAAAGGCGGCATTTATGTTCATTTATATTCACCTTTAGTAAAAAGGGGCTTAACCAAAAAATTAGCCAATAATTTTAAAAGACCTTATGAAATAGTGAGACAATTGTCTCCAGTGAATTTCATGGCATTATACAGAAGGACGGTGGACATGATAAAGAGTTGGTTCACGCCAGTCGACTTAAACCAGCCTATGGAGCAAAAAAACAAACAGAGAATCAATCTTCTCGAAACCTTCAGTCTGAAGACAGATCAGAAACAGAAAGCATTCACCCTCCTATTGAAAACTTTACGTATTGGCATAAGAATTGGCAAATACCCAGAGGCAATGCAGTACCTCCACCCCCTATGGAGCCTGTGAGACCAGAGGAGCCTGTTTGTCCACCACATAGATATAATTTAAGGAGTCGAGGACCTGTCAATGAGGAAGATTGGGTCAGAATATCACCTCATGATTCCTTAGTCGTTAATCACGCTAGAGGAAACAGGGGAGCTATGGTGATAATCCCTGTAGAAAATCAGTCCACTGTGAAAAAACTGAGTTCATAGAATAGAAATGTCAAAATTGTGGAATTGGATGATGCACCCGATCGCATCACGAGGGATGCGAGTATGTGTTTAAGAGAGAAATCCAATAGAGAAAAAATTTTAGTTGTGAGATGAAAGCACCCAAAAATATTGTTTAACTTTAATTAAAAAAAGATCGGGATGCTGACATCTCCTGTTTTGATACTTATTATCATTATCGGGAGCTATTATTAGGGCGTTGAGAGTCATTAGTGACGGGAGAAAAGTGTTATTATTATTTTATTTTTAAATGTTTAGGTGATAGGCGAGAACACCGGCGAGTTGAATTACAGATTGCGTAGACGATGAGCCAAGAATAGCCCAATGTTCTATCGCTCTCGTTGGAAAAAAATTGGAGCCGTAAAATCAGTTTGTTTTCTATAGTATTCGTTTTAATGGGATTTGTTTGGAGGACCCATTTGTAGCTTTCATTAAGAAATAAATAAAAGTTCTAAGGAGTTTTAGAAAATCAAGACGTTGCTTTTAAAGCAAGAGGCATGGTGAAGGAGAGGTGCCGTAACCACATGGATACAGGTGGTCAGATGGTGGACGAACGGTAGCCATCACCCACCCTCCCTTCTTGGTCGGGAACAACAGGGATTGCTGAAGAGGACTTGCGTGTTCCAGATCAGGAGTGGAGATCAATTTACACGTTTCATGAAGAAGAGTATTGGTGATCATTTAACTGGTGTATTTGTAACTCAAAATTTGTTACTAAAGTCTTATGAAAGCGCAGCCTTGTCAATTTCTCTAACTTTTGAGAAATTCATTATCTTTCTTTTGGCATTTTTGTTTTTATTGCCAGTTTTATTTTGAAAATGGAGTTGGGTCTAAGTCCACTTACGACTGTTGACTCATTTCTCGATGTAGCTTCATTAGGCAGAAAATAGTGGAGATAGTAATAAACAAAAAGAGTTTCAATGCTCTTACGACTTGATACATAAGGATGTATAACCGTTAATGTGAATTCGATTTCACTTGAAGATTGCAGGTTTTGGAGATGTGACTTTGTAACTTACCATTGTACCTGTATGGAAAATATATTTATTATATATTATACCTTTAAACTACCCAATAGACATAATCATTTGTTTTTCTCCAGTGTGTTTGAACAAGTAAAATTTGGTTACCTAGACCCATGGTGATTTCATGAGTGTTATTCACGATTATGAGAAATGTAGAAATGTATAGGAGTGAAGAAGCTTTTAAGATAGAGACACGTCTTATCCCTACCCTATTTATAATGGTCTGATCACTCCATTCTCCTGCTTACGCGATTTCTTTCCTACCCTTTCCCAAAGTTGTTTTTTAATACGAGATGAAGTATTGTAGAGAAGACATTCGAGTGGAAACATTTAAAAGGTTTTTCTCCGGAGTCAAGAATTCTGATAATAAAGTTTTGTTTTCCTTTGAAATAGATCAGAGTATTGCTTTTGAAAGTGATTAATTGTGAGTCTAGTAGTTTTTCTCCATTTTGAAAGCTAACTGCGGTTTGGAAGTAATAAATATAGAGAGTAAAAGAAAAATCATTGAGTATGGGTACGCTCCCCACTAATGTCGTTCATTATGCCTGTTCTATCGTTTGCACAATGAGATCGTTTTTAACTGCATGAGGCATTCATTGTCTATGCAAAGTGCCTTTATTGATACACATTATTGTTTGGGCTATTAATCTGAAGCTTGTGAAATCTGGTAAAGAATTTATAAAGGAGATTATATTATTCGGTAAGAATTTTGCTTTAGGAGTAGAATTGGCTCCGTAATTTACTTATTTAACTAATCATGGCTTAGGTTATGATAATTGCAGTGATAATAATGAAATTTTGTTCATTTCATTCTGGGATATCTATTATTTTTGTCCAGTCTTGCTTCCTGTACATGAAAAACTCGTTTATTATAAATCAACAAGAGGAAGTATAGAAATTTTTGCGCTTTAAAGATGATACTAGTTGTTAGATTTAAGCTATTAAGAATGTATGCGAATGAAGAAATTTGAGATTAATTCTACGACATTGACTCCTCAAATGCTTTCCTCCACAGGAAGTTTTAGATATCGTATGCTATTTATTGGGAAATGAGAGGATTACTAAGTAATAGTTATTATTAAATTTTAGAATCAGAGTTATATTCAAGCTGAGTGAAAATTGATGAAAGGAAATGGGTTTGGTCAGGATGGTTCAGGTTGACACCCAGACCTGGTGACAGAGTCCAGATCTGGAGGGTAGGCATAGGAATAGGTGTCAGAGCACCAGCAAGAAGATATTGTTTCTGAAAAAAGACAGACATGAAATTGGAGAAGTAGGAGGAGACAAATTTTGGATACCTACCCTGAGTTGAATTGGAGTCACACTCCTTTTGGTCGTCCTTGCGAACTCATCTTAGTCCATAACGGTAATTGTTTCCCTTGCAAATTTCTTTCTCCTTGTTATGAATATTGGAGATTAATAGGAAGTCATAGTGTGAGCGATTGGAAAGCGAAAAAAAAAGGCAATTGAGAATTGTTAGAGCGAGTGCGAGAATAATTTGTTAGGTAGCACAAGATTTAATTCAACCTTTAAAATTTGAAATGGCACAACGAAGAAACGTGGGACAACGAAGAAATTTATCCTATTTGGGGCACATAGACCATGCCCCTCTTTTTCTGATAATTGAATATTTTCTCTTATGTCTTGAATATTCTCGTCATCTTTCTTACTGTTAGCCTCATTGAAAGGATAATTTTCTTTATTTTTAGAAAGATTTTGCTTCTGATTAATGCTGCTGTTTGGCTCATTATTACTACTAGTTTATCCCCGTGTATCCACCTAATATCTTTTCTAATATCTTCTAGAAACACCTGAGCATACATCACTAATTTACCCTCTTGCGGGTACTCCTTTACTTGGCTCATTAGCAAACAATAGCATTTGTTGAAGTAATAAATGTCTCTTTTATACTTCGTCTTTAGTATCGTTTCTAAGACCGTTGCTTCTACTGACTTATTTTTCTTACCCAAATAATATTCACATCGATGTCTTCAAATGACATACAGTCTCTTTGATAAGGCTATGCTCACTCACACGTACCGGTAACTTGACAGGAGCTTTAAGAATCAACCACCAAAGAAAAAATAAGAAGCATTCATTAAGCATAATCCATAACAAATTACCCATAATTATCCATAACATATTGATATAAAAGAAAAGCTCCACCATGTTAATTTAACCCTATGCAGTGGAAGGTAAGTATTCAATTTAGTCAAAAGAAGATTCAAAATTTTGTTTTGTCCTATTCTGTTGATGCTACCCATGCAGCGCAGAAAAACAAACTTTTGCTGTATGCCTTCTTGCTGAACTTCAGTGTTGCTATCTTAGCACTGTTTACACAGAAATCACTGATGCTGTATGCCATCATACCTTACTACTACAGCTGCACTCAATGATGGCTCATCTATGTCGATGTCCACGCTCTGGACTACCAAGGCTACGTTCACGACTGTCATGATTAATTCCAAAGAGTGAGCAGTGGAGATTTCATTTGCAATAAATAAATTTTAATGAGAACATAAATTAACGAATTATAATAAAAAATTGAACGAAATAGTTATCATGACCACATAAATTTTCATCAGATACATAGTGAAATTCGTGGTTGATAGACGCTAGTGGGTTTCTTGAGGAAGGGTTTTCCCATGTTACACAAGTTCATACATTTGGGGAGCAGGGTAGTTGAAATGGCGAAGAGGAGTCCTAGCAATATTGTAAAGATGAGAAAAGATTAGAAAAGAGCCAAATGTAAATTGAAATGAATATTCAAAACTACGCCTTAATTACATTGCACTTACAGTGACCTCAACGCTTAGAGGCCGCCGCCTCATGCACATGCACTGGCCCGCAAACCGAATGGGATAGCGTCACTGTCAAGGTTCGACACACAGGTAGACAAAAACAGCTGATCAGGAACTGCATTTTCTCTCACGCACAGAAGTGGCAAAAGGTCTTAATGCAGGCAGGCTGGAACGGCACTCTTCGTAGTATGGTGTGGAGCATGAACAGCTCCTACAGGATTTCGGAAGTCAGTTTCAGTGCCCTCAGGAGAAGCGGGCATCTTCCTATCCTTCAGCTCGGAAGTCATGACGATGTGGTGGATTCTGAGGTAATACGAAAAAGTTCATCATAATTAGCTTGGCTCTTCACTTGCCTTGAATCTTGCATGCCGTCTTTTCTCCCTCGACCCCGGTCGTCTGTGGAAAGGCGGACTTCGTTAACTCATTGGGTATAAGTCGTCTCAAAAAATTCTTCATTCATCGGTCAGTCTTCCTTCGTTCATCGCCCTTTATCAAAATTATTGTTCTCCTAGTTGATTACTCACGCCAACCTCATTGGAATCTTCTGCCTCAGCTTTTGTCCTCGAGTTGCCCCGTCTACTGCGTCTCTCGTTTTGCAAAACCAATAGCAGGCGCGAAGATCCATTCGCAACACGGGGATGCCATGTTAGATGACGGTGTTTGTTTCGGTTTGTAGCTTTGATTGCTCGCGCAGTCGACATGACATGGAACAAGGCATGCTTCTTGAGATTGATACAAAGGGAACTTGTTTATTCTGGACAGCCAAATTGTCAGCATCTACATTTATTATCATCAACCAAAAAACTTTTATGATAAAATTAATTGAATACCTGAAGAATTTTGTTGGGGAAGTAGCGCACATTCACTATTTAGTGATGGCTCTGCAGATCAATACAAGAACTACAAGAATTTTGCAAATTTCTAACATCACCAAACTGACTTTAATAGCACTGCATAATGGAATTTTTTTTTTGCTACAAGTCATGGTAAGTCCCCTTGTGATGGTGTTGGTGGCACTGTGAAATGCCTAGCAGCTCCTGCCAGCCTTCAGCGCCGCATTGATGACCAAATTTTGACACCAAGAAATTGTTTGAAAAAATAAAAATAAAAATTCCGCGATCTAGTTTCGAACTAGGAACCTCGAGTATCATATGCTCGACACCTTTACCAATTGGGCTATCGCAGACAAAAGTACAACCAAGCTGTCACTGTGTCTTAAAGGCAACTAAGTTGTCATGTTGGAAAGCTCAATAGGTGGCTGGCACCCGTCTCACAGATAGAATGCGAGACGGACGTGAATCGAGCTTACCTTAGCGGGCACAAACGGAGACGAGGTCCTCCTTAAGGAATGCACAAATGGAATCCCCCACAGCACTATGAGATGTAGTGGGCGTGAGGTATCGAGGTCCTCTATGAGTCTTTTCATCCAACGTCGAGAAGCTGCTGCTCATGGCACTCCTTGAATTGCCATCCACTGGCGACTGCTGCAATGGCGAAGATACAGTGATTGCTGTCCTGTATGCTTCGTCGTAATCGCGTTAAGCACCACAAATTAATTGCCCAGTGGTGAGAGTGCACCTGATCCACTGACGGCCTGCACGAACGGACTGTGTTCATGCGCAGGAATGTTGGACAGCATGCGAGACTGGCTCTGCGTCATTCGGAATAGAAAATCAACAGTGAACCGTCGCGGCTTCTTCTGTTGTGGTTTCCCTGGAAGAAGCTTGGGAAATTTCACTATTAAATGCACAGTTCAGAGGCAGCACACTTTATTTCGCTTTTTCACGCCGGTATGCTTCGGAGCTGGCTGGAATAGCAACTTGGTGAGGCGGAGAATATTCGCTCTCGCTTGGCTTTGCTTGCTGCTTAAGTTTAATCCGAGGTCGATTGTGGAACTCCAAACTTGCATCCGAACCCGGTGAAAACTAGCACTCCTCTCTCTATTCTTTTCCCACTCTTGAATTATGCGCTTACTTTTTTATAGCGTTTGCACTTTTTTTCCTTTTTAAGACGCGTATGACGCTTCTTTCAATTTTGAATGACTGGCTTATGAGATTGCTCGCACTCGCCGCCAACAGCTGCCACCACTATCTCGCCACCATTCTCATTCTTCTTCGCTTTCTATATTCCCTTTGTCTAGCTCTTTGTCACCGTGTATCTAGCTCGTTCTTGTGTATACCGTTTAAATGTGATCGAAATCCAACGAGTAGTTTCCGAGTTATGCAGTCAACATCGTAACACGTGATCACCTGTAAGTACTAACCAACTCTTGTTACGATTTTGACTTCGTTACTCGGAAACTACTCGTTGGAATTCGAACAAATTTTTAACCGTATACACAGTTTTATGTACTCTATCACTCCCCCAAACTTCATTATCCTATGCATATAGAACCTGAGTTATTAACTTGTTGATCTTAGTGGCGGCATTTTTATTTCCGTTCATATCTCGTTTATCGTTCAAATTCGAACACATGTTCATATGAACTTTTTTGCCTAGACTCATCCATACAACCTCTTCTAAAAGTTTGTGACAGGGTTTCAGACTCATCCTATATATACCAGGCGCATTCAGAAAGTAAGTTTCCCGATGTTTTCCCCTTTAAAGTAAACGTAATTAGCCGTGTCAATTGCGCATGCGTAACAGATCTATGACATATCAATCATATGACAGTCAAGACGATATTCAAACAGACGCTGTCAGCATGGAAAGTGATGTGCACAGTGTTCTGGGACAGTAAGGGCATTCTGCTCATTGACTTCCTTCCACGTGGTGAAACAGTAAAAGCTGACTGTTACTGTGAAACACTGCGGAAATTTCAACGTGCCATTCAAAACAAGAGGCGAGGAATACTTACTTCAGGTGTTGTGCTCCTCCATGACAATGCTCGTCGACATACGGCTTGACGCACAGCAGCTGTTTTGACGGAATTTGGCTGGGAGTTGTTTGATCATCCACCCTACAGCCCTGATCTTGCTCCCAGCGATTTTCACGTTTTCTTGCACCTCAAGAAATTCCTCTCCTCCGATGAGCGTTTTGGCAACGACGAAGAGCTGCAGACGTCTGTCACACACTGGTTCCATTCACAGCCGGCAGAGTTCTATGACAGGGGGATACAAAAGTTGATCCCACGATACGACAAGTGTCTCAATTCTGGTGGGGGTTATGTTAAAAAATAGCTGAAACATTGCTGTATTTGTTGCCAATAAATATGTTCCTGTAGGTGTGAGTTCTTTTTTTTTAAATAGGGAAACTTACTTTCTGGATGCGCCTCGTAGATAAGCTAGTCAATTGCATTTTGTGAACTAGAGCTGTTTTTATTGTAATAAACATATTTTGTGTATGCCTGGTTGCCCCTTCACTTTATTTAATTATTGAGTCGTCGTATTATTTCAGTATTTATGAGCTTGCTTGTATATTTGTGGGTTTGTTTGTTTTTTATACAAATCTACAGTTTTATTTCGATCTTGATGCAATTTTGCATACATGACCTTCAAAGCATGAGAAAGGTCACTGTCTACCTCAGATTTCGAAAAAATAATAATTATTGCTAAAAAAAATCTATATTCACGGTTATAGCAAGGTATATTAATGAGAAATATCTCATGACCAACAATGCAAGGCAAGCGTTGTGCAACAACAGGTATCAACAATGGTGCCAACACGCAATCCACCAACACTATGCAAGGATCAACAATATATATCTCATGACCGACAACGCAAGACAAAGTGTGTGCAATATAGATAAGTTTCAATTTGGGACAATGCATAGAATTCCTGTATTCAGGCTTTGCTTAGAAAAGAGAGTTCTTAATACCTAACAATTTCTTGAAAAACTTTTAAAATGGTCTGTAACTGGAGATAATGGAGAGTTAGCAGACTGTTGAGAAAGAGTGGAAAGACGACAGAGGAAGCACTCCTTTAGCTCCGTGCTGTATTGAGCAAATGGTAAGCAAGTAAATAGCAGAATTGGCGACCGCTAAATTACACAAAGTGATGAATGGCCAAGTTTTGCTTCAAGACATCGAGAGAAGAGTGGGAATTGCAAAAACATCAATTGTATATCTAAAGTACGCTAACGTGAATAAGAAATTATTTAGACTAGCATTGGCATTAAGAGGTCCATCCATTGTGAGCCTTTAAAATTTTTTTTTCGAATTTTCATTACGAATTTTTATTGTATTAATTCTTAGCGTTTTCATGTGTTTATTTTTAAGGTATTGCAAAATTTAATCCAAAAATATAATTCTACGGGGCTGTGTTGGGACACGGCCGTTAGATAAGTCGTAGAATACGTCTTGTGGCTACATGGCGAATAACAAAACATTTTGTGCAACACAATTTAAAAATTTTAATTTCCGACATAAAATGTTCAAACAACCAATACACTTGCAATACATCATAATTTTTTAACCAGACTCGTTATTTTTAACCGAACCTTAATTATAAGTCATTCACAACTTACGAATCAGTGGTGTGATAAGAGAAGTATGATACAAATGTCAACAGACTAGAATCAATATCATATCTGTAGTACTGCCACCGAATATACTAATGGGCATGTAATCTAAATTGAAACGTTTCTTCACAAAGCCAAGAGCTGTAAGTTTAATATAGCATCTACATTGAAGTCTCGAAATATCATAATCTGCACTTCAGTATCCACCTCCATTTTGTCTTTGATAGGTGTAGTTGCTAATGAATATTTCATCATCGCACAGAACAACAACACTGCCATATCAAATGTCGAATATTAGGATGATTTTAAACAATGCTTAGTATAAATCTCACCACTCTTTAACCATACAAATACTATCGAAACCGGCATCAATCAGTCAATTATAGTTTGACCAGTCTATCAGTGTATGTTCACATTCGTTTAAAGAGTTAATATTTCTGAAGATCGCAACAACGCCTCCTTTCCTATAACTTATTACACCATGTTTGGTGAGTGCATCGGATCTAATACAACCAGACTGATTCTATTGTGTCCTCAATTCGAAACCATCTATATGTACAGGTTTACCTGCATTCATTCAAGTCTCATTTATTGCCAAGAAATCAGATGTATAAAGTATTGTGCATGCGCTACTAAATACTATTCATTGAGATTGGTAACTATAACGTTTAAAATATTCTGTTGTTCAATGGAATCATCATCATTGTTGTAGCTAACAGTATCGTTGTTTGTATTTTTAATATGAAACTTTTTATGCGTTTGGTGAATGTTAGCAGCATGTGCGATTCCAGTCTCTTGTATTCGTCTCTGAACTTTTTCATCGAAGGTGCTTGACTATCTGGAGTGAGATAGCAATTACAGTAGTATTTTGAGTTAGTTAAATATAATCCATCTATAGTGGTTACTCTATTCAATCCAAACATTAACAGTTGATTTTATTCTTATATGTCATAATCATAGAAGATACGATCAAATGTAACATCTTGGAATTTAAGTGCCGTGACCTCAGCGGTTGGCACCAATGGGAACTGTTCATGTTTACATTTGATCGTGCCACCTAAATTGAAGTTTGCTGTACGTTTAATGAGCGCTGTCCATTTCAAAACATCATTTATGTTGTCTTTGAACTTGGAAAACAAAGGTGGCTTACATTTGATTCGTGCCCATTTCTTCATTTGGTACAGATGCAGATGTTGTAGATGTTATTTACTCCTTTCTTTTTTTTCAATGATTTTTTTTCTATTTTTGTACAGGAGTGAGCACAGGGTCAATAAACATTAGGAAAATGATTTCGAACATTTTCGGATTTGTTCAATAGACTTATAATGGAAACAGTAAATGACTATTACATTGAAACTCCTTGATGTCTGTCGCTAATATTTGTCAAGCACTTATCCAAGGAGCTCGTCTTCGTGTCATACAAAATTGGGTTCCTTTTTTAGGTCCCTTATGAGTACACCGATCGCACCATTTACAAATCCATCGTCCACATCGATGTTCACTCTCAACACGTAAGGTGAGTCAATAACCAAATATATAGGATATTGCAAGCCTCCTACCCATCTCGTGTAGTTTTGTTCTTGCTGGATCCATTCACTTCTGCGGCCATAACCATTAGTTTTTGTACTGGCAAAACAACTTATCACACATGAGAGCATTCTTGTTGGGAGCATCAACGCTGTTGTCGCGATGAAACAGCCTAACTACATAGGGGCAAGTTTTCCATGCACCATTGATTACTTTTAAATCTTCTCTAAATCAACTGCTTTCTCCTGAGGAAGCAATTTTTCACCATTGCCGATCTTGATCAGTATAGTTGAGAATATTTCATTACTCTGGTAGATCACTCTTGACAAGTAAAATGAATTGTCGATGATATTGGGCATCACTCGTCTGAACTGACCATACTTATCTCATCAATTATTACACATTTCACAGAAAGGAATTGGCGATATTATTGTTGTAGGACCTTAGGAGCCAATCCAATGACCCCTTTGCTCTGCGGTGTGATTCAAAATACAGAGTGTACAGATTCTAAACAGTGCAGTGCACCCGTTCAAGTTCACTGCATCTTTAGCAGTGGATGCACAGACTATATAAGCATTACGAATTGTATTCTGCCGTTGTCTGAATCAATTTAAAATTTAATCCTTCCATGATTAATTTCTATTTCCAGAAGTACGGGCCAAGTACACAAGTATGCATTCGCTATCACGTTTGCATATTCTGTGTATAAATTCTAAGCTCATTTCTCTCTCTGTTCACATTGCTCTGCAGATGATTGGATATCACATTGCTACACTTTCTTACAAGTGCGATGGCCATGCCGTTCTCGTATTCGAATTCATTGTTGTTCTCAAAACATGCCTCGGTTAACTCAATCCAATACGTATTGACCCAGGGCTTACCACTCCTTGGATTTCATGAGTACCAACGGGTTGGTGTCTCCTTAGGATAACTACTTTATCCTGAGATTTCTACAATTTTACTCGTTTATAACAAAAAAATTTGCCGTACTCATCTTCGCATGTACTCGTATTTCATTTTGTTCTGTTTGCAAGTTGTTTGCAATGTCGTCGACATTCTTGCACAGTTCTCTAAGTTCTTCCATCAATGCATCTATATCTGTTTCTTTCATGTTCTTTCCTTTTGGCTAAAATGTTCACCTCGTTCGTATCGTGCAATTGGACGAATTTGTATACATCTGAAAAATCTAGAACTTCATTGCGAAGTGGATAGAACAATGTAACCATTTCAGGCTTGTAATTGATTGTGTGTCACAAAATTTAGAAAGAATTAACATCAATTCCGCGCAAATCACAGTTCGTGAAGGAGGGGGCAAGCAAAAGAAAGTTGGAGAAGGAAAGCAGATGACAGGAAAGAAGGGAAGTCCGCAGGACAGAGCATCGCATGTTTTGAAAGAAAAACAAAAAGGACATAGAAAGAGAAGTAAGGATATTGGTAGAATAGCTGCTGCTAAAGGAGAGAGAGACGAATAATGAGCGAATAGGAAAGCACGAAAGGCCGAGAAGGTTTTTTAGGAAAAACGAGAGAAAAAGAAAGGGAGAGCAGTTTGAGACTTTGATGAGGAAGTAGGAAAATTCAGAGCGTAGGTGTCCAGGCTACCTTCCCGGGGACTCAAGGTGCTTCGAGCCAAGAGGTGCTTCTAGGCGGGTGCGCGAGCAGCAGGTTAGGTTTTTCAATATTTATCAGAGAGTAAAGCCGCGAGTAAAACGAAAAGCATTTACCTCCCGGGAACCAAAAGGGGAAGGACAGCTGCGGACACGAAAAGCGACTCACGAGAGTGTTCGTTTGCCGGACGGCAAAGTGGAGTCAAGCCTATGCGATTATCTTCTCAAGCTCCCATCTTTTTTGACATTGAACGAAGACGCAGTGTTTCCTGCCAGCAGGAAGGCGAAGGAAACTGGTTAGCAGCCGTTGCTGCTGATTGAAGAAAGTTCCCTCGAGAATACACAAAACAAAGGCATGACAAAGGGAGGTATCGACCTGCTTCACATAGATTATATGGAACAGGCGATTTTTCCATTGACAAGTGATAACAATATAAGCGTGCATATCACCGGTGAAAATTGCGTAGCGCATTGCGAAGCTCTTAATTTATTTGCTACTAGTAAGCATATCTTACTTTTAGAGATATATGGCATTGGAGCAGGCGTTGATTATAATTATTGCGTAAAACTACTGAATATAATAATTGTTTGCCTAATTTTTGTCTATCCCCTCAGATACATATTCTGCTTTGCTTATCTGAGATGACGACTTGGCCATTTGGGTTCCCGTAATCCTCCCGCCAAAAGGATTACACGATGGGTCTGCATCTGATTCTTAGATGTTGAAGTTGAACATTACTGGAGCTTTAAAGCAATTTTATCTTCATATTTAGTAACTGGAAAATGCCAATGCAAAGGATTTATTATCCTTGTGTTTAAGCCTTTAAATAGAATTTTTGTGCTTAAAGGATTATAACTATTAATTAATTTGTTATTGCTAACGCGGTGAATACAATTACTGTTTTGTTGGAATTATTATTGAAACACTATTATATTTAGATAATTATAATATTCTTTTCCATGTATAATTTAACTCCCCAAGGAGGGGTCAGCAATAGTAAGTTGTAATTTTGATAATTTGTGGAATCACAATTAAAGATTAACTTTCATTTGCCAACTATACTACCTTATTTATTATTCCCACCTTCACCTGCTAAAAGTTACGTTACAGTGGGGGTAGGCGGCTTGGTAGCAGCGCTCCAATCGATGTAATCGGTGATAATTGGTACTACACTACTGTTTATAAATCGCAACACCCTGATGGAATGGTCTAATCCATATGCAATTTGCAATATTTGCATACAATGGGTCAGGGTATAAATGATTAGATTTTCAGAGTAATTGCTTGAAAGAACACCATGCTTCGACGACGACGAAGGGTACCATATCAACAGCTGACAGACTTTGAAAGTTGACGCATAATTGGTCTGCGTGAAGCGGGATGGTCGTATTGTGACATTGCTGCTCATGTAGGACGTAATGCAACGACAATTATGCGTGCATGGAGGCAGTGGAGCGAAGAGAACCGGGCACACCGAAGACCAGGCTCAGGAAGACCCAACACGACGACACCGCGAGATGACAGACACCTCTATCGCATGTGTGTAGCAGATCATACAGCCACTTCCACAGTGTTAGCACAACAATAGGGTGCTACAGTAGGCAGGACAATGTCTGCTAGCACTGTACGACGCCATTTGATTTCCAGAGGATTGATGGCACAAGTACCATTGTTGCGGATTCCTTTGACTCAAAACCACCGGCGCCTCAGGTTGCAATGGGCCCATCAACACCAACAGTGGCAAGCTGAATGGCAACAAGTTGTGTTTTCGGATGAGTCAAGGTTTAACTTGCAGCACCATGAAGGCAGGATACGAGTCAGAAGACATCATGGCGAGCGCGACCTTCCAGAATGCATCCTGCAGCGTCATTCAGGACAAACGCCAGGGGTGATGGTGTGGGGTGCAATCAGTTACCATGGCCGTTCCCGTCTGATCAGAATCCATGGTAATCTGAACAGTGACCGGTACATCAGGGAAGTTGTGCAACCCGAGGTCATCCCCTTTCTGCAGAACCTTCCAGGCGCTGTATTCCAACAGGACAATGCCCGATCGCATGTGGCCAGAAATGTCCTCGCCTTTTTCCAAGCACATCAGACGCCCTTGTTCCCCTGGCCTGCTCGTTCACCAGACATGTACCCAATCGAACATGTGTGGGACAGGGTTGCACATCTATTGGCTCGTCAGACTCCTGCAGCAGCAACTGTGGATGAACTGTATACCCGTGTAGACAGAGCATGGCAGGACATTCCCCAGGACATTATTCAGAGATTGTTTGACTCAATGCCACGACGTTTAGAGGCTGTAATTGAATCCCACGGTGGTTTCACCCGATACTAATGTGACAATAAAACGCATTGTATTGACCTGAATATCTAATGCTTTCTTTTCTGACCCATGATAGGCAAATGCTCCAAATTTAATGCAGATTGGGCTATTCCATCAGGGTTTTGCGATTTTTATAAACAGTAGTGTATAAAGTATTAAATAGTTTTGCAGGTTATGAAGAACACTTCCAGAAAGTGAAAGTTAGTTTTAAGGTTATTAATTATTCTTTTGTCTTATTGTCAGTTTTTTTGGTCCCCCCCCCGTAGGTTGGAGTGCAGTGTACACATCACGTTTGGCTGTAGCGTTTGTCAACTTGGAATTTCTAGCCACAGGTGACTGTGTCGTATTTGCATGGACCATTTCAGTTCCGTGTGTGGGGTTGGGCGGCTAGTGTTAACAAGGAAAACTGAGTTATTCTAGTCTAAAATTTAGAAATTAAGTGGTGGAGCACCCGAATCTTGAATAAAGATTGGGAAAGGCAAAGACAAAAGGCATTTAAGGAGAGGCTAGGAAGGCTAAAATTTAAAGAAGAGAACGGCAAGTCCATCGAGGTCTTTAACGAAAATGTAAAGTAAATTTTGGATAATGTGGACGGATGGACAGAAGAGCGCAAGGTGGAGATCTATGCTAATATGTTGGACCCGATAGTTAAGCAAAAGTTAAAAGAGAGTAAAATTATTAGTTGGAGTCAGGCAACAGCACTAGTAGAAGAGTCAATGGCTGAAGGAGAAAAGTGTAAGAAAGTAATGTAGTGATGCTTAAAATTGGAAATGAAAATTGGTTAAAGGAAATAGCGAAAGCAGTAAGGGAGGATGCGTTTGTAAATAAGATAAAGCAGGGACAAATTATTAGATTCAGCTATAAGGATTGACTAGGATAAAAGATTAAAGACAAGGAGACAGGAGTTAAAACGATAGTATTGCCCAAGAAGTTAGTAGAAAAGGTACTAACGATGAATCATGACAATCTCATGTGTGGACATTTGGGGTTTCGTAAGACATATATGCGAGTAAAAAAGGAGTTATTTTTGGCCTCAAATGAAACAAGATTTTAGCAAGTATATTAAAGGGTGTAGGAGTAGCCAGGAAAATAAAGCGATAAGAGAGTTTCCCTTTGGGGAGTTAAAACCTCTAGAGGTTCCTAACGGACAGTGGGAAGTTATATGTATTGATTATGTAATGCCCTTGCCGGTCTCCAGATGGGGCTTTGATGTGTTGCTTACAGTGGCCGACAAACTAACCAAAAGAGTTAGGTTGTTTCCTTGCAAGTCGACGATATCAGCAGAAGAAACTGCATCCATTCTGCATACATTTGTGTCAAATGATTTACTTAGTTTTAAATAACTAACTCAACCTTGAAACCCCAGAGGTACTAAGACGTGAACAGAGATGGGAAAGAGGGAAGTTCATTGAATCATAAGTATGAAATAACGTCTTTAATTGTTCAAACATTGAATTATATATTTAATTTAAAGAGCATTGACATAATTAAATTTTAGTCACAATAAATATGCTGCAGATTGCGCCTGGCTATTAGCAGTTCCTTGACCTGAAGTACGACGCTGGCGAATAGGTATGTACGACCATCCGATCATGGCAACGAACCGCTGAGGGAAAACCTGGTACCGCTATCTCGGAAGGCGGCAACCTTTTCAGGTAAGTCTCGATTGGAGCAAAACCTGATACAATGGGAATAATGACATTAGCAAGGAATCAATTTAATCGACGCTAAGTATGAGCTGATTAAGAGCAAACGAATAAGAATCACCATTACCTCAGATACTTAGAGCTAGGAAATTTA
>JAHWFO010106706.1:211196-224838 GCA_023313115.1 Rhysida immarginata
GGGGGGGGGGGAAGGGGCTACCACGATGTGAAACTGGCTGTGGTCCTTCCCACTTGCGCAGCATACAGGGCAAGTTGAGGCAGAGATGACTCCTCCCGGAGTGAAGTGTATTTGAGGAAATTTGAGCTCTGTGTTCCCTCTTGGGTCCACTTGTGTCTTCTGCGACGTGAGAGATCGTCAGTCCATTGATGCTTTGGTTGCTGTAGTCCAACGCACACTGTAGCGGAGACAAATCATGATTTAGGGAGCAGCTGCCCTCATTAGAATTTTGGCATCCACCAACGGGCCGTCCTGTCGAATTCTGGTCGATAGGATATTGAGCATGTGATGATTGCCATCGGTCCTGATTCACTGTTCCTTGTTTCGATGATTGTCAGTTATGTCGAATAGAATTGATAAAACTATTATTTAATTTGGGCATATAACTTGCCTGTTTAATGAGTCCAGATGTGCCCTCAGGGGCGGGCTTCTTCCTATTCCGATGAATAGTAGAACTGGCTATCTTATATCCTTTGTTGGAATATCGGTCCTGCTGGCCGGAGAAAGTTCTGTCAGTTTTAGCGGAGTTGCGATAGAAGAGCGTGAAGTCATCTGCCTCTTCACCATGGAATTGTAGAACACCCTATAAGCATGTTGTCTTCTTTTATTTGGTTCTCCTCGATGCCTTTTACGAGATTCAAGAGCATCCGCTTCCACAAAATCATTTAAAGAAGAACTGGAAATAAACTCACTTATTCCTTCCGCAGGCATAAATTCATCAGCTCCGAAAAGAATACAGAATCTTCTCTGAATTTGCTTCGCTTTCATAGCTTTTTATGCTCGCTCTTAATCAGTTCATTGTGCATCGTAATACTTGTCACCCAATCAGCTCCCTCAAAGCTCACGCGCTCATGGTTCATTCCACCTGCCTTTCTGGGTAACGGGTTATAGCGCTGCTTAGTTGCTCGCTCACTCTGGTCGGATGCTAAGCCGATTTTGCATATTATGCCATCAGATGCAATTCTGCCCACCTGCTCCATCTGTTGACCTGACCCAACATTTTTCCGTTTAATATTTTTATTTCTCAACTTCATTGCTTCTGTTATGTCATCAGATGGGCTTTCTCTTACTAGCTCCATCTGGTGGCATGACAATTTGCCAACTTTGCTAACTTATTTATTATTCCCACCTTCACCCACTAAAAATTACGTTACATTGTGTCGTCGATGCTATAATGACGGTATCTAATCACTCTGTGCCCACATTTCTGCTTCTATATGTGTTGATGTTTGAACTAAAAATGTCATAAGCTTCATCGTTTTCCTTATCAGTATTTTGTTGTTCAGTGACTTCATGGCCATCTGTATCATCAACATCTTTTCTCTCGATATGTCTTATATTCATTACCGGTGTATACCATGCAATAAAATGAACTAAACTTATGCTATCTAATTCTGCCGGTTCTCTCATAATATTTTTAATTCATAAATTTAGCCTGTTGAATTTTATATAAATCTTTTTTGTCCATCACTGCATGTCTCTTCTTAGCTTTGTGTATCTGTTCTGGCAAAACGGTCGAAATGTTGGCAACTAGTCTACAAATGAGGCCATTAAATGGTTGACGCAGAAGATACTACATCCCGCGTCTTAGGCACACATCTGCAGCGTGTCTAATCATTTTAAATTTGTTCTACAATGAATGCACAGCATGAAATCATTCACATTGGACTGATAAAACTGATGGAGCAAATATGTCACACCACCATTATGTGGGTGCTTTAAGTCCTTCTCAAACTAATATCTATTATAAACATTACATGAATATCCAAATTTTTTGTTAATGAATATAAAAGCAAATATGAATTCAGCCTCCCAAATTTTCCCATATATGTCGCTCCTTATTTAAATCATATTTGATGAAGATGCTGTTAATGTTGACGGTTATAGCTCGTTATAGACTTCCACTGCTTGAATTCTATCACTCCATGTAGAAACGTTTATGTCATCAGATATGTTATTTGCGTCGAACTTTCAGTTATTGGCGCGTTCGTATCGAGCTATAGTTCATCTTGGCGGCGCGGCGCCTCAACTTTGAGCCGTTCCTGGTTGAGCCCATTGACGCTCAATATCGGACATCTGGGTCTTTTTGGATTCGCCATCTCTCGATCTATATTCCTGTGACGGTTTCTATAATTTTTCTCGTGTTTATTAGGCATAAATTTTGAAATTCTGTAATTTTTGCGAAATTTCCACACATCGAAGGCCGATATCTTAGACACTATTAAATATTGAGGCTTAAATTTTAAGCCATTTTATAAAGCGCAGAAAGATAAAACAAATGACACCTATAACGTCATGGAGGCGTGGTGGCGCAAAGGAAGCCGGAGCTAGACTAATTTAATATCCGCCATAGAGCAGATTTTCTGACTTAAATTTGCACTGCGATTGCATCAGCCAATGATATCAGCACGAAATCGGTGATGGTCTGAAACATGCTTTGTTCTATGCGATAACGATCATTCTTATATCGTTAATAGTTTTCATGTTATTAAAGTTTTCGTGATATTCTCGATTTAAGCGTGGCGTCCTAGTCACGAAACGTAAGACGTATTCTACTTCAAAAAAACAATTCTACGGGGCTGTGTTGGGACGCGGCCGCTAGATAAGTCGTAGAATACGTCTTGTGGTTACATGGCGAATAAGAAATCATTTAATGCAACACACTTTAAAAATTTTAATTTCTGACATAAAATGATCAAGCAACTAATATACTTGCAGTATATCATAATTTTTTAACCAGACTCGTTATTTTTAACCGAACCTTAATATTACCGATACCAGCGTCAATCAGTCAACTATAGTTTGACCTGTCTATCCGTGTACGTTTGCATTCGGTTAAAGAGTTAATATTTCTGAAGATCGCAACACCGCCTGCTTTCCTATAACTTATTACACCATGTTTGGTGTGTGCATCGGATCTAATACAACCAGACTGATTCATTTGTGTACTCAATTCGAATCCATCTATATGCACAGATGTCCTGCATTCTTTCAAGTCTCACTTATTGCCAAGTAATCAGATGTATAAAGTATTATGCATGCGCTACTAAATACTGTGCATTGAAATTGGTAACTAGAACGTTTAAAATATTCTGTTGTTCAATGGAATCATCATCATTGTTGCAGCTAACCGTATCGTTGCTTGTATTTTTAATATGAAATTTTTATGCGCTTGGTGAATGTTAGCAGCATGTGCGATTCCAATCTCTCGTATTCGTCTCTGAACTTTTTCATCGAAGGTGCTTGACTATCTGGAGTGAGATAGCAATTACAGTAATCTTTTGAGTTAGTTAAATATAATCCATCTATACAAGTTACTCTATTCAATCCAAATATTAACATTTGATTTTATTCTGATATGTCATAATCATAGAAGATACGATCAAATGTAACACCTTAGGATTTAGTTGCCGTGAACTCAGCGGTTGGCACCAATTGGAACTGTTCACGTTTACATTTGATCGTGCCACCTATATTGATGTTAGCTGTACGTTTAATGAGCGGTGTCCATTTCAAAACATCATTTATGTTGTCTTTGAACTTGGAAATCAAAGGTGGATTACATTTGATTCGTGTCCATTTCTTCATTTGGCACAGAAGCAGATGTTGTAGATGTTGTTTTCTCATTCCTTTTTTTTCAATGATTTTTTTTTCCTTATTTTTGTACAGAAGTGAGCATATGGTCAATAAACATTAGGAAAATGATTTCGAACATTTTCGGATTTGCTCAATAGACTTATAATGGGAACAATAAATGACTATTGCATGGAAACTCCTTGATCACCCATCTCGTGTAGTTTAGTTCTTGCTGGATCTAATTTACTTCTGCGGCCATAACCATTAGTTTTATTGCTGGCAAAACAACTTATAACACATAATAGCATTCTTGTTTGGAGCATCAACGCTGTTGTTGCTATGAAACAGCCTAACTACATCGGGCAAATTATCCACCCACCTTTGTTTACTTTTAAATCTTCTCTAAATCAACTTCTTTCTCCTGAGGAAGCAATCTTTCACCATTGCCGATCTTGGTCAGTAAAGTTGAGAATATTTCATAACTCTGGTAGATCACTCTTGACAAGTAAAATGAATTGTCGATGATATTGGGCATCACTCGTCTGAACTGACCATACTTATCTCATCAATTATTACACATTTCACAGAAAGGAATTGGCGATATTATTGTTGTAGGACCTTAGGAGCCAATCCAATGACCCCTTTGTTCTGCGGTGTGATTCAAAATACAGAGTGTACAGATTCTAAACAGTGCAGTGCTCCCGTTCAAGTTCACTGCATCTTTAGCAGTGGATGCACAGACTATATAAGCATTACGAATTGTATTCTGCCGTTGTCCGAATCAATTTAAAATTTAATCTTTCCATGATTAATTTCTATTTCCAGAAGTATGGGCCAAGTACACAAGTATGCATTCGCTATCACGTGTGCATATTCTGGGTATAAATTCTAAGATCATCTCTCTCTGTTCTGATTACTCTGCAGATGATTGGACATCACATTGCTACACTTTCTTACAAGTGCGATGGCCATGCCGGTCTCGTATTCGAATTCATCGTTGTTCTCATTACACGCCTCGGTTAACTCAATCCAATACGTATTGCCCCTGGATTTCATGAGTACCAACGGGTTGGTGTCTCCTCAGGATAACTACTTTACCCTGAGATTTCTACAATTTTACTCGTTTATAACAAAAAAATTTGCCGTATTCATCTTCGCATGTACTCATATTTCATTTTGTTCTCTTTACAAGTTGTTTGGAATGTCGTCGTCTTTCTTGCACAGTTCTCTAAGTTCTTCCATCAATGCATCTATATCTGTTTCTTTCGTGTTCTTTCCTTTGGGCTAAAATGTTCACCTCGTTCGCATCGTACAATTGGATGAATTTGTGTACATCTAAAATATCTACACCTTCATTGCGAAATGGATAGAACAATGTAACCATTTCAGGCTTGTAATTGATTGTGTGTCTCAAAATTTGGAAGGAATTAACATCATTTCCGCGCAAATCACTGTTCGTGAAGGAGGGGGCAAGCAAAAGTAAGTTGGAGAAGGAAAGCAGACGACAGGAAAGAAGGAAGTCCGGAGGACAGAGCGTCGCATGTTTTGAAAGAAAAACAAAAAGCACATAGAAAGAGAAGGAAGGATATTGGTAGAGTAGCTGTTGCTAAAGGAGAGAGATGAAGAATGAGCGAATAGGAAAGCGCGAAAAGCAGAGAAAGTTTTTTAGGAAAAAAGAGAGAAAGTGAAACGGAGAGCAGTTTGTGACTTTGATGAGGAAGGAGGAAAATTCAGAGCGTAGGTGTCCAGGCTACCTTCTCGGGGACTTGGAGCCAAGAGGTGCTTCTAGGAGGGCGCGCGAGCAGCAGGTTAGGCTTTTCAATATTTATCAGAGAGTAAAGGCGCGAGTAAACCTCGCTGCCGCGTGTTTCGCGGAAAACGAGAAGCATTTACCTCCCGGGAACCAAAAGGGGAAGGACAGCTGCGGACACGAAAAGCAGCTCACGAGAGTGTTCGTTTGCCGGATGGCAAGGGGGAGTCGCGCCTATGCGAAAATCTTCTCAAGCTCCCAGCTTCGTTGTCATTGAACGAAGACGCAGCGTTTCCTGCCAGCATGAAGGCGAAGGAAATTGTTCAGCAGCCGTTGCTGCTGATTGAAGAAAATTCCCTCGAGAATACACAAAACGAAGGCGTAACGAAGGGTGGTATCGACCTGCTTCACATAGATTATATGGAACAGGCGATTTTTCCATTGACACGAGATAGCAGCGTAAGCACGCATATCACCAGTGAATATTGCGTAGCGCGTTGCGAAGCTCTTAATTTATTTGGAGCAGGCATTGATTATAATTATTGCGTAAAATACTGAATACTGTTTGCCTAATTTTTGTCTATCCCTTCAGATACCCATTCTGCGTTGCTTATGCGAGACGACGACTTGGCTATTTGGGTTCTCGTAATCCTCCCGCCAAAAGTATTACACGATGGGTCCGCCGTTGATTCTTAGATGTTGAAGTGGATCATACTGGAGCTTTAAAGCAATTTTACCTTCATTATTAGTAACTGGAAAATGCCAATGCAAAGGATTTTTTGTTTAAGCCTTTAAATAGAATTTTTTGCTTAAAGGATTATAACTTTTAATTAATTTTTTATTGCCAACGCAGTGAATACAATTACCGTTTTGTTGAAATTATTATTGATAACCTTTATATTGAGATTATTAAAATATTCTTTTCCATGTATAATTTAACCCCCCAAGGAGGGGTCAGCAATAATAAGTTGTAATTTTGATAATTTGTGGAATTACAATTAAAGATTAACTTTCATTTGCCCAATATTGCTACCATATTTATTATTCTCACCTTCACCCACTAAAAGTTACGTTACATTGTGTTATCGATGCTATAATGACGGTATCTAATCACTCTGTGCCCACATTTCTGCGTCTATATGTGTTTATGTTTGAACTAAAAATGTCATAAGCTTCATCGTTTTCCTTATCAGTAGTTTGTTGTTCAGTGGCTGCATGGCCATCTGTATGATCAACATCTTTTCTCTCGATATGTCTTATATTGATTACTGGTGTATACCATGCAATAAAATGAACTAAACTTATGCTATCTAATTCTTCCAGTGTCTCATCATATTTTTAATTCATAGATTTAGCCTGTTGAAGTTTCAACTAAATCTTTTTTGTCCATCACTGCATGTCTCTTCTTAGCCTTGTGTCAAAACGGTCGATTCTGGCAAAACGGTCGAAATATTGGCGTCTAGTCTACAAATGTGTCTTATCAAATGGTTGACACAGAAGATACTACATGCCGCGTCTTACGCATACATCTGCAGCGTGTCTAATAGTTTTAAATTTGTTCTACAATGAATGCACAGCATGAAATCATTCATATTGGACTGATAAAACTGATTGAGCAAATATATCACACGTTATGTGGGTGCTTTAAGTCCTTCTCAAACTAACATCTATTATAAACATTACATGAATATCCAAATACTTTGTAATGAATGTAAAACGAAATATGAATTCAGTCTCCCAAATTTTCCCATATATGTCGCTCTCTACTTAAATCATATTTGATGAAGATGTTGTTAATGTTGACGGTTATGGCTCGTTATGGACTTCCACTGGTTGAAATTTATCACTCCATGTAGAAACGTTTATGTCATCAGATATGTTATTTGCGTCGAACTCTCAGTTATTGGCGCATTCGTATCGAGCTATATTTCATCTTGGCGGCGCCGTGCCTCAACTTTGAGCCGTTCCTGTTGACCCCTTTCACGCTCAACATCGGACATCTGGGTCTTTTTGGATTCGCCATCTCTCGATCTATATTCCTGTGACGGTTTCTATAATTTTTCTCGTGTTTATTAGGCATAAATTTTGAAATTCTGTAATTTTTGCGAAATTTCCACACTTCGAAGGCCGATATCTTAGACACTATTAAATAATGAGGCTTAAATTTTAAGCCATTTTATAAAGCGCAGAAAGATAAAACAAATGACACCTCAAACGTCGTCGTAGCGCAAAGGAAGCCGGAGCTAGACTAATTTAATATCCTCCATAGAGCAGATTTTCTGACTCAACTTTGCACTGCGATTGCGTCGGCCAATGATATCAGCACGAAATCGGTGTTGGTATGAAACATGCTTTGTTCTATACTCTATCGAATGCGATAACGATCATTCTTCTATCATTAATAGTTTTCACGTTATTAAAGTTTTCGTGACCAACACTTTTCGTGACATTCAAGATTTAAGCCTGGCATCCTAGTCTTGAAACGTAAGACGTATTCTACCTCAAAAATTATCTGGACATATGTATAAGAATTGAAAAGTTGAATGGTATTGGCGCCTTAAGACTGAAGTTAACATTGAAAATTATCCAAAAGTATAAACGAGCTAAAAATGTAATTTTTAAAAAATGCAATTACCTTTTTCGGATTTATAATTAAGTTACTTCAGCAGTGTTCAGTTAATGATAATAAAAAATGTTATCTATTATTATAGGCGAAATAATTTTTATTCCGACTCTTTATCTAAATGCTGAAGTTATAGCACAAACGAATGTGTATTACTCTAATGGTAGTTTTTCGAAATCTCTTCAAATTAGTCTGACTTCCTACATGGAGTTAACTTATTTGCTATATATTTTATGTAATTGAAAACGAGGAATGAAGCTTAATGAAGAAATCATCACAAAAAAGGCACAATATAATAGCATATTGTAGCGTCCCTATTCTTGATCGGGAGTACAGATTAATCCGGTGACTCGCAATTCTATTAAATAAGATCTTTAGTTCGTATTGGGAAATAAGTATCAGACGTTATTGGTTGGTCCCTCCTAAAGACCTGTTAAGGATAACGTTTATTCTCAAGACATTAATTCTAAAACAATAATTAAATAGATCAGGCACCTCACAGGTGTTGAGGTCAAACAAAAGAAAAAAATGAACAAGTAATTAATTAAAATAACAAGTTAAAAAATGGCTATTCTATTGTCTTTCACTAAAATATTGAGATCAACTTCGTCTTGAAAACATAAGAAGTTAATGTCTGTAAAAATTGATATCGCACAAATAGGTTCTCTTAAAAAAAATTTGAGTCTTAATTATTTCTTTTGTCGTTATCGGGAAACGGTTGTTTTTTTCGATCGTATCAGTTTCTCCTAAAATCACATCTGGTAAGTATTTTTCTTTAAACTAAATTTTAGTCGTAATAAATTAAATGATGTTTACTACACTCTCAATATCAACGTCGACGGTTTTCTTATTTTAATTTGTCTTTATCTTTTCTAGTCTTGGATTGAAGTGATTACTCTAGGTAAGTCTCATTAATTGGGTAAACGTCTTTCTCTTCATTCTACTTCTTTCTTGATTTTTCCTTAATAATCTTTTTTATTATTGTTTCCTTCGTTTTTCTTTTCACTTTAGGTTTACAATCTGCATAGAGTTCGTCAACAAGAAATTAAGGGGTCCGTCTGGGGCGATAATCGTAATACAGTGTCACCGCTTGAAGAAATTATCCTCGCCGGGGATGGAAAAGACTTGGACTGAGTGAGTGGGGTAGGGTCGAAAACTAAATCTAAACTAATAATATCGGGATAAGGTAGGGTAACGTTAGTAGAGGGGAGCCCACCCTAGACCCAAGGAACGAGCAATACGGCTATAAATCCTCATCGGAAAGATTTCTTAATACGTTGTTGGATTGATGTTAACAAAATCAGTTCTATCACGGGGCCCCCAAAACGGAAAATAGAAAGAAATGGATATTACTTTTCCTGTCGTCGTCTTATGGTGATACGAACGTCTATGGCGGCGCTGGACGAACGTGATTATTGAGTCGTCTAGGTCGCAAGGCTTCTGAATTCTTGACGTTGCTTCTCGTCTAAGGTCCACAGTTCTCTGAGAAATATCTCCGTTCAGCAGTCCTGTCGTTTATCGTCGTCTTTCTTTTTCTTCACACGCGCAAGCCCTCCGAGGTGAGCTGCTTGCCCTCGTATTCCAAATTTTTCACTTCTGCTTCTCCTGTCCCTCCTCGCTCGGCAACAACTAACTGTCAAGTTCTTTTTTCAGTCTGATATTAATAACCACATTGTTGAGTACGTCTCCAAGAACGGTTTGTCACATAAATGAGAGTTTTTTATCGTTGAATAAAATTATCGGGAAATCAATACAATAATTACATTTATCAAGAATTTTTTAACAAAAGAAACGAGAAAGTCGTCTCGGGGGGGGGGGGGGGGGGGTGTCGTTACAATCCCCTTCTCGAGAAAAAAAATTCTTGTACCAAAACTAATCTTCTTCATCATTCCAGTGAAGGGTCGAGGTTCTCATTTTATGGTCGTAATGTAAGATGTCTTCTTCAGGTTGGCATGTCGTAATATTTTGAATCTCGCTCTGCTTCGCTGGTGTCTTCTCACAGGCGTTGTTAACTGGTCTGTTGTTTGTGGTACATCAAAGGGTGGTTCATTCGCTTCTTCGTCTCCCAATCCGACTTCGGCTGGATTTTCGTATTCGGCAAGGAGTAGTTTCTTGCTCTTGCCTCGGCAGCAAACATTGCGGTGACAGGTGGGGACTTTCTTCGAGTCACTCAATTTACGCATTCGTAAGCCTTGTGCATTTCCACGCCTAGTTTTTAGGCTACTCTGTCCGGGGCCGGAATTCTTCGGTTTTCTCCGTGACGATCCGATGCATCCTATCTTAGGGGTCGTCATTGTTTCGTTGTCGTTTTTTGACGCCATCGATTCGGCCATGATGGCTAGCACCATAACAAAAACTATACGTCTCTCCAGAGCCATTTTATGGATTTCAGGAGGTAATACAAAAAAAAAAACTTTCTGTAGCATCCCTATTCTTGATCGGGAGTAAAGATCAATCCGGTGACTCGCATTTCTATTAAATAAGATCTTTAGTTCGTATTGGGAAATAAGCATCAGACGTAATTGGTTGGTCCCTCCTAAAGACCTGTTAAGGATAACATTTATTCTCAAGAGATTAATTCTAAAACAATAATTATATAGATCAGGCACCTCACAGGTGTTGAGGTCAAACAAAAGAAAAAAAATCAACAAGCAATTAATTAAAATAACTATAAATAAAAGTCTATTCTATTGTCTTTCACTAAAATATTGAGATCAACTTCGTCTTGAAAACATAAGAAGTAAATGTCTGTAAAAATTGATATCGCACAAATAAGTTCTCTTAAACAAAATTTGAGTCTTAATTATTTCTTTTGTCGTTATCGGGAAACGGTTATTATTTCGATCGTATCAGTTTCTCCTAAAATCACATCTGGTAAGCATTTTTCTTTAAACTAAATTTTAGTCGTAATAAATTAATTGATGTTTACTACACTCTCAAGGCATTATTTATGAGTCTATCATCTTAATATCAACGTCGACGGTTTTCTTATTTTTAGTTTGTCTTTATCTTTTCTAGTTTTAGATTGAAGTGATTACTCTAGGTAAGTCTCATTAATTGGGTAAACGTCTTTCTCTTTATTCTACTTCTTTCTTAATTTTTCCTTATTAACCTTTTTTATTATTATTTCCTTCTTTTTTCTTTTCACTTTAGGTTTACAATCTGCATAGAGTTCGTCAACAAGAAATTAAGGGGTCCGTCTGGGGCTATAATCGTAATACAGTGTCACTGCTTGAAGAAATTGTCCTCGTCGGGGATGGAAAAGACTTGGACTGAGTGAGGGTCGAAAACTAAATCTAAACTAATAATATCGGGATAAGTTAGGGTAACGTTAGTAGAGGGGAGCCCACCCTAGACCCAAGGAACGAGCAATACGGCTATAAATCCTCATCGGATAGATTTCTTAGTACGTTGTTGGATTGATGTTAACAAAATCAGTCCTATCTCTGGGCCCCCAAAATGGATAATAGAAAGAAATGGATATTACTTTTCCTGTCGTCGTTGGTGATACGAACGTCTATGGCGGCGCTGGCCGAACGTAATTATTGAGTCGTCGAGGTCGCAAGGCTTCTGAATTCTTGACGCTGCTTCTCGTCTAATGTCCACAGCTCTCTGAGAAATATCTTCGTCCAGTAATCCAGTCGTTTATCGTCGTCTTTCTTTTTCTTCAAACGCGCAAGCCCTCCGAGGTGAGCTGCTTGCCCTCGTATTCCAAAATTTTCATTCCTGCTTCTCCTGTCTCTCCTCGCTCGGCAACAACTAACTGTCAAGTTCTTTTTTCGGGCTGATATTAATAACCACATTGTTGTGCGTGCGTCCATTGTTGAGTACGTTTCCAAGAACGGTTTGCCACATAAATAAGAGTTTTTCTATCCATGAATAAAATTATCGGGAAATCAATACAATATTTACATTTATCAAGAATTTTTCGTCTCGGGGGGAGGGGGGGCGTTACAATATTTAAAAGCCGTCGAATGGAATAATCAGGAAGGGTGGACATTCGAATGTCGTTACTCCCCCTCCTCTCCCCCGAAAATTTTATTTTCTTTGTTTTTATTTCCCCCAACATTTTATTCACTGAATCTCTCTATTACTATAGCTGAAAAAATTTTATTTTACATATTTTGCTTTGTAATTTCAAATTTCAAGGTTTTTCGTTTAAAACTTCGTTAAAAATCTAAATTAAAACATTTTCTTCAATCAGAGTGCTTATCTGGGGCATTTTGGATGGCAATTATCCTAGGTGGTAATTATCCTAGGCGGCAGTTGTCCGGATGGCAGTTGTCCGGATACCAGTGCGACAAATCACGGACCAATTCAACACCAGCTGAGCTAGAAACGTATCCCAGTGGACAATTGGTAGGAACATGTGTGCCTTCGGCTATGGGCCCTGTCACCCTACACGGGTACCACTGCTAACCCCGCTTCATCGGACTGCCGTGCATTTGCCACCAATCACATCGGATGGACACTGCAACAGTGGCGTAACGTGATATGATCGGACGAGTCACAGTATCAACTGTTCCATGCAGATGGTAGGCATCATGTACGGCGCAGAGCTCATGAGGCAATGGACCCTGCATGCCAAGAGGGCATGGTCCTGGGCGGTGGGATATCAGTCATGGTCTAGGGTACGTTTTCCTGTTATGGAATGGGCCCCTTGATCTTCTGGAAAACACGTTGAATGGTCTGCAGTATCGTCAACTGCTTCCAGAAGTGTACCAGGGATTTGCAGACTCACCTCCACGCCGTATCGCTGCGCTCCACAGAACCAGATATTAGATGACTATCCTATGAGTTTTGTTCCGTCAGTGTAATTGCAGAATAAGAGGATTTGGCTTCGGAAAAAGCGGTTATGTAGATTTCTCAAATCCTACCAATTTTTGACCGTGTCTTTGCGATCGCGCGACTGACACTTTATCACAATACTCCTGCGATTGAACACTTCCTATATCAATTAGCACCAGTTTCCTGCTAGTCACGTGATCAGAAAATTTGCATATTCAAATCGTTCACTCCCAACGTAATCTACCCTCCGTATCTACACGCCATCTTGTACTTTTTCTGTATTGCGGGTGCTTTCTATTATGCATGGGTTAAAAATATAGAAGATACTTCTTTCTTAATATGCACGCTGTTTCTGTATGCGCTTAAGAAACAGATCTCTACTTTACTCTCAAGACACCTTGATATGATGCATGCCGAAAATTCGAATCTTAAATAGGCAGGGAAGTCAGCAACTATGTAATAGATTTCTTATGGGCCCTAGCAAATAACAACATTAATATATAACCTAATATCAAACACCAATCCAAAGCGTAGGTTTAATTGTTAAAATTATAATTCATGATACACGGCTTTAACAAGTTTCTTTTGAGACATCTAACTTAACAGAATTAAAAATTAAGCAAACAAAATAATAAGATGAAAGAAAAGAAATTGTGGAGAAGTTGAAACATGTTATTCAAAAAGTCTCTTTTAAAATTATTACATTTGTAATCAATAAGAATTTTTATTAATAAATTGTTGACTTTAAGCCGGTCTTTCTCAGCATCATCACATGAGCCCAAACCAAACTATATCAATATTTGTTCAAAATATAAATAAAACTTATATTTATTTTCCACACTCAATTTATTCATAAAAATTGAGAA
>JAHWFO010106706.1:239838-295824 GCA_023313115.1 Rhysida immarginata
CGAGCCAAAGGTTCCTGGTTCGATCCCGGGCTGCGGAATTTTCTTTCCTATTTTTCATCATTATTTCGAACAGCTGAGGTAGGCGAACCATTAATACCCCTCACAGACCATCTAATGATTTATTCTTTAAAATCTATTATAAACATTACATGAATATCCAAATTCATTGTCAATGACTATAAAACGAAATATGAATTCAGTCTTCTAAATTTTCCCATAAATGTCGCTCCTTACTGAAATCATATTTGATGAAGATGCTGCTTATGTTGACGGCTATGGCTCGTTATGGACTTCCACTGGTTGAATTCTATCACTCCATGTAGAAACGTTTATGTCATCAGATATGTTATTTGCGTCGAACTCTCAGTTATTGGCGCATTCGTATCGAGCTATAGTTCATCTTGGCGGCGCGGCGCCTCAACTTTGAGCCGTTCCTGTTGAGCCCATTGACACTCAACATTGAACATCCGGGTCTTTTTGGATTCCCCGTCTCTCGATCTATATTCCTGTGACGGTTTTTATAATTTTTCTCCTGTTTATTAGGAATAATTTGGAAATTCTGTAATTTTTGCGAAATTTCCACACTTCGAAGGCCGATATCATAGACACTATTAAATATTGAGGCTTAAATTTTAAGCCATTTTATAAAGCGCAGAAAGGTAAAACAAATGACACCTCAAACGCCGTGGTAGCACAAAGGAAGCCGGAGCTAGACTAATTTAATATCCGCCATAGAGCAGATTTTCTGACTCAACTTTGCACCGCGATTGCGTCAGCAATGAGATCAGCACGAAGTCGGTGATGGTCTGACATATGCTTTGTTCTATACTCTATCGAATGCGATATCGATCATTCTTCTATCGATAATAGTTTTCACGTAATTAAAGTTTTCGTCATCAACACTTTTCGTGACATTGACGATTTAAGCGTGGCATCCTAGTCTCGAAACGTAAGACGTATTCTACGTCAAAATCACCTTTTTCAGATATATCGATAAAAATGATCCACAAATTATAGAAAATAATAAAAAATGAGACGGTTAAGTCGCTTTTTGTGCTTTTACTCTGGGGATTTGTACTTGATGTTTTCCCCCTCCTTTGCATTTTAACAGTGGGAGCTTTGTGCATATGCAAATTTCACATAATTATCAAATATGTGAATTGTGCTTTCGATTGTTATTAGCAAACCCAAGAACCCAGGTTTCCTGTGTGACAAGCAAACGGTGTGGTTTGAATGTGGTTCTTGCTAATTAGAAATGTACTGGGGCGGGGGGGGGGGGGGGGAAGAATGCCTCTTAAGAGTGCCCAACACTTTTTTATATTCTGGATCGATCATGGTAATTTTTCTGTTAATTTGAGTATTTTGTTTTAGAGTTCAGTGCAGTAGGCACTCCAAATTGGTGGTTTTAGCCGTTTCAGCCGTTTCGTATTAGAAATGTCATGTCACGTTTCGTTTTATGGAGTTAAAAACTAAAAACGGAAGAATTTAAAAAGGCTACACGTTCTTTAAAACTCTCGTGCTGCGCATGCGTGTTAAGGCAATAGGCTATTCGTACGTTTTACTCGCATTCGTCTGAGCTCAATTCAAAGCTATCTCAAATAAAATTTTGATCAAAATGACAGATAAAAAAGTGTTTTCTAAAAAAAAGCCGCAATTCATAATGATGGCAGTTTAAAACTCGTTTTAAAAACGGAACGGTCCTCTTATAACTAATTTCAATTTGGAGTGCTCTTATTAACAGACTTCAAAAAAAGGAGGTTATCAACTCGATTCGTATGTATGTCCGGCGTTGCTTGGTGTCTTTGTTTGATTAAATTTTAATGTCGTATCCCTTGCGCCATCTCTTGAAGAAACAAACAAACATAAACCAAGATATATTTACCCCCACCCCCTCTCTTTGGAGACATATAAGCCTTACCCTGAACCTAACGAACATTTGGTGCGAATATGAGCCAAATCAAGAGTTTTTAGAACATTTACAGATGCACCCTGAACTTGAATTTTTATATACATCTATACTGGTTGATTATAATTAAAGTTACGATTTAAAAAATCGATAATTTGAAAACTACTTGAAAGAATGACCTGATATTTTAGCAGAACCATCATCAGGCAATGGAATTTTGTTTGGCGAAGGAAAAAAAAATAGTTTCAAAATCTGCCGATAGATGGCGCTGGCAGGGTAATGTCAGGGGAAAAACCAAAAATGGGTTCGTGAAACACAGGAATGTTGTTACCCAAAAGGAAACAGTAGAGTTCATGGGTTTACGGAAAATTTATTAGCGAAAAGACAAGAATACATGTTTACAGTGACAACAGTGATAATGCCAAAAAACAGAGCTTCATGGAACAAAAATCTTACTGATGATTAAGGCAGAAGTTGTTCGATATGCCCTCCGCCTTGTTCAGCTTCTAATGTGAAGCGCAAAATGGCATGCTCCACAACAGATCGGAGGGTATCTGCATGGATGCAATGTGATGTGTGATGCTTGCCTTCAAGTCGGCTAGATTCTCAATCTGTCTGCTGTAAACAACATTCTTCATCAACCCTCAAAGCCAGAAATCACACGGGTTTTTATGGTAGCTATATCTGCGGTGCGCATGTCACGTGTTATTATTTTGCATATCTCCAGACAATGGAACCCTACAAGCGCCATCTATCTGCAGAGTTTGGAACTATTTTTTTTTTCGCCAAATAAAATTCCATTGCCTCACGATTGTTCTGCTAAAATATCGGTTCATTCTTTCAAGTAGTTTTCAAATTATCAATTTTTGAAATCGTAACTTTAATTATAATCACCCTGTATATAGAAGATAGACTAGCAGAGGACCCGGTGTTGCCCGGGAGAATTACACATGTAGATATTCAGAACAATCTCAAAAAGTTAAATTATAACTTCAAATTGGTTAAATAATAACTCAATGATTACAAAACAGAACGAAGGGACTATCCTTTCTACGAAAACTCCGAAAAAAAGGAATTCTAGGTGATATACCGGGAATTAAACTCTTCTGGAATTGCCTCAGATTAAAACAATGTCTATCTTCACCACCAGGGAACATCACCGGATACTATGGATCCAAGTTTTTCTTACCCTTGACGTAGAAGCTCGTATACACTCTTGCTCTATTCGAAACTCCCGTTGTTCAGATGTTTCCAATTCCCGTATAGCCTTTTCTGTCTTAGCTGCAGAGTTTCTCTGACCAATACTCGTTCTTTCTCTTTCCTTTCCGGACACATAAATTTTTGCCAGTCGTCTGGACGTTTGCTTCCTCAGTAGACGCTGTCTTATTTATGTCCTTTCACTAAAAAACCAATTTATGCTCATTATTAATAATTCTTGGAAAGGAACGTTCAATCATCACATTACGAGCATCTCAGTTTCCAAAATATTCACATTCACACAGAATATAAGCAAAATGTATGAAATGTTTGAATCTGCTATGCTACCAAAAAAGCTATGTGGCTCAGACTCTTCGTTTTTTTGATTAAAACGCTTAGAATTAATATAGTAAAATTTCTTAATGAAAATACGAAAAAAAAATTTTAAAGGTTCACAATGGATGGACCTCTCCAAGTATACCATTGCTGGTCTAAATAATTTCTTACTCGCGTAATCTTTCTTTATATGTACACTTGATGTTGTTGCAATTCCCACTCTTCTCTCGATGCCTTGAAGCATAACTTGGCCATTAATCCCTATGTGTAGTCTAGCGGTCGCCAATTCTTCTATTTACTTGCTTACCATTTGCTCAATACAGCACGGAGCTAAAAGAGTACTTCCTCTGTCGTCTTTCCACTCTTTCTTTATAGTCTGCTTACTCTCCATTATCTCCAATTACTGATCATTTTTAAAGATTTTTTTCAAGAAATTGTTAAATACTAAAAACTCGCTTCTCTAAGAAAAACATGTATAATAGGAATTCTTTGCATTGTTACAAATTGAAACTTGTCTATATTGTACAAATAAAGCGAAGGGATTATCCATTCTTTGAAAAATGTGAAAATCAGGAATTCTAGGTGATATACCGGGACTTTATCTAATCTCTTGTTGACTTGCTTCAGATTGAAATGATATCCATCAACACAACCAGGAACATCACTGTTTTACTTTAGATCCAAGTTTTTCTTGCCCTTGACGTAGAAGCTCTTATACCCTCTTACTCTATTCGAAACACCCGTTATTCAGATGTTTCCAATGCCCCTATGGATTTTTTGTTTTAGCTGCAGTGTTTCTCTTACCAATACTCGTTTCTTCGCTTTCCTTTCCATGCACATAAATTTTTGCCATTCATCTGGACGTTTGATAGGGAGCTCAAGGGAGACACGTCTGACTCCTTTGCCTTCTTGAAAACGAAAGTTCAATCATCGCATTATCAGATCTCAGTTTCCAAAATATTCACATACACACAGGATATAGTCCAAATGTATTTTTATGAAATGTTTGGATCTGCTGTGCTACCAAATAAGCTAAGTGACAACCCCGGCGTAGCTCAGACTCATTGTTTTTTTTGATTGAATTTTGAAATATCTTAAAAATAACCACATGAAAAAGCTTAGAATTAATACAGTAAAAATTCTTAATGAAACTTCGGAAAAAAATGTTTTTAAATAGTTGAACTTTAATGTATGCCACTGCTAGTCTAAATAATTTGTCACGTAATCTTACTTTAGATGTACTGTTACAAAAATGGAAGTCGGAGCGCCGTGAGAAAAGGAAAGCTAAAGAAACCGAGATGCTTCACGGCGGAGCTTTGGCGCTCAACTCAAAGAGAGGCAACGAGGGGAGAAGTGGCTGGAACTCGAGGCGTACGGACGGAGGAGAATCGTGCTGTTGGAAACGTGGCAGCCAAGGCTGGAGACTGCGACTACGGAGCCGAGGAAAAGTTTCAACAATGACGGACGTCATGAATAACGGTGTTCAGAAGAACACACGGCGGGAGCCAAACTCTGAAGCCGAAGGAGAAGCAAGAGGGCTCGAACGTCGTCAATTGGACGAGTTGGCGATCGAAGACGACAAGGCGAAGTCGACGTGGAAACGCCCGGCTGAAATCTTCATTAGCGACACCTACGCCATTCCGCCTACGATACCGAACATATCCTGTTTCCAGCTGACTTTAATGGAGGTAGCTTTTTGGACCGAGCAGAGTCATGCCGACTAAAGAAATAAAATTCTAAAACTTCTCTAAACAAAGATAACAGGTATTTTCCAGTCGGGTTTTAATGCTTATTTACGCAATGCAGCCGGAAGAGTGAGCGAAAGTAAGCATATGTGAATGGCCTTGAGAGAACCGTATCTGGCGTGAATTTCTGGCGTGAATAGGTGTTTCTGGCGTACGTGTGAAGTAGCTGACAACCCGATGTTGCTCGGGACTTTATTTATCCTCTTGTTGAATAACCTGATATCCATCTTCACCACCGGGAAATATCCTTTAGACCCATCTTTCCTTGGAATTTCCCTTGCCCTTGACGTAGAAGCTCTTATACCCTTTGCTCTAGACGAAGCTCCCGTTGTTCAGATATTGCTGACGCCCGAATAGTTTCTTGTCTTTTAACTGCAAAATTTCTCTGAACAATACTCGTAATCTCCTTCTGTATCTTCTCTTCTCTATACATACTGGGTGTCCCAAAAATGACTGATGGATTTTGAAAATAAAAAAAAAGACGGAATGCGATAGATATGTATCGTTTACAGCCTTATGCTTAGGAAATCAGGGAATTTTATCCCACCAAATTTCAAATTTAGTTAACATTTTCACCCACAGGTGGCGCTGAAAACTATGAAAAAATAAACACCGGTATGAAAATGTTGCAAGGACTGTTGCAAAAATATAAACAATGACATTTTCAATGTAACCCCCATTTGAAAAGACCATTTTGGTAGAGCGGATTTGCAATCTCAACAGCACACGCTATCAGCTTGTTACAGATCGCCTGCAGCACCATCTCTTGGTAGAAATGTTAACTAAATTTGAAATTTGGTAGGATAAAATTCCCTGATTTCCTAAGCATAAGGCTGCAAACGATACATATCTATCGCATTCCGTCTTTTTTTTTTTATTTATTTTCAAAATCCATCAGTCATTTTTGGGACACCCGGTATAAAGCGCAATGTAAATATGTATACCTATTTGTCCGGTTTTAAAAGTAAGTAATAAAGTTGAAATTTAACACTCAGCTGTATTATACGACCACAATGATGAAAAAAAAAATCCAAAACTGAAGCTAAATCTAAAAAAAGCAGGAATAAAAATAAAGGGAATTAACTAATATATATGTTTGTTTGCTTGCATATGTGAACAATTAGCCCGTCATGTTTGCTTGAATTGTGTTTGATGAAATTGAAGATAACAACGCCGCAATAGAATATCGGGGTATTAAAAATAGTAAATACCTTTTGACTGTGGATGTGAAGACTATCAATGGGAGACATAAACCAATCGCTTTTCCACAAATAAATTTAATGAACATGAATGTGCATTTCGGTCGCTACGCGGCCTTCTTTCAGCATGACTGAATTGATAATACATTAACGAGGTCTATTTATATAGAATACAAGCCAATAGGAGAAATTACAGAGGAATAAGAGAAAATTATTTAATAACATCGATAAAGCTGCACCAATCAGAGAGATTCATGGGACCTCGATCTGAGTTCAATAGTTCATCAGAACGTTTTTTGGCAATTTCTAGTGATTCCAGGAAATTTAAAAACCTATAATCACTGACATGGTGCAGGATCCTATAGTTATTTGGTATTGCGGCGTGGCCAGTCTTGATAATGTGCTGTGCGAATCCAGAGCTTTCCGGTTTATGGTTCTTAATGTACTGATAGTGCTCTTTTATCTGGACCGCGATTCTGCGTCGTGATTGGCCGATATAAACTCCAGGGCATGAGCCACATTTTAGTTCATAGATACCAGAGCTGGATTCTTGCGGGATCTTGTCCTTGTGAGAACTATAGGATCCTGCACCATGTCAGTGATTATAGGTTTTTAAATTCCTGGAATCACTAGAAATTGCCAAAAAACGTTCTGATGAACTATTGAACTCAGATCGAGGTCCCATGAATCTCTCTGATTGGTGCAGCTTTATCGATGTTATTAAATCATTTTCTCTTATTCCTCTGTAATTTCTCCTATTGGCTTGTATTCTATATAAATAGACCTCGTTAATGTATTATCAATTCACTCATGCTGAAAGAAGGCCGCGTATCGGGGTATGTTGCGATACCGAACAGCTCCTGTTTCCAGCTGACTTTAATGGAGGTAGCGTTTTGGACAGAGCAGAGCCACGCTGACGAAGGAAAGAAAAATCTAAAACTTCTCTACACAAAGATAGCAGGTATTTTCCCGTCGGGTTTTAATGCTTATTTACGCAATGCAGTCGGAAGAGTGAGCGAAAGAGGTAGCGGCTGGTTCAATCGCCATTATTTTTGAGCTGTGCTTTTTACTGCTATTAATTCCTCTGTGGCTTTTACTTAAGGAACTAACGTGGCAAACTCTGACTCTGTTGGAAGTGTATTTTTTATATAGTTAATAACATTAGGAGTAACATTTTATTTGATGAGCATATTCTCATCATTTTCATTTCTATTATAGTGCAGCAGTATTAACTTTAAGTAATTTTGAAGTCATACCTACCTGTAGTTCGATGTAAGTAGTCGTTTGAAGAAAATTGTATACTTTTTGGTTTTTACGCCGGCCAATGGTTGGGCGTTCTTATTTGTTAGTGTATGCTATGGAAAATATTCACTCCTAAGTTATTCTTTAGTAATTCTTTGGCAATTGCAATAATTGCGGTGTTAAGCTCATAGCTGTGTTAAATGATATTTGAAACCTGTGATGCGTTGAGAGTTCGGCTTTGATGCCCCCATTCATCTCCTTTCCATTTTTGGTAACATGTGTTGAGTTTTTCATAAGAAAAGCGGACAGATTTAATTTAAGGTCCTAATTAAGTTATTCGTTTTAGCATATTCGTTTTTTTTCACGTGCGCTCATTATGTGTTAGAATTACATAGTTATGAATTAATTCCTTTTTCACGTTAAATTTGTTACCCTTTCAAGTAAATGAGGATCATATTAATTAGCATAAGGGTTTGCTTTTAAGTGCCAAAGTTTTGGTCAAGTTAATTCAACGTTCTCATTGATAGTTTTTGGTTATGCCTATAGTTCAAGTTATAGCTAATAAACTTAATTTATTCTTATCTCACGTACGGAGCCTACAATGTGTGTCTCTAATTGCAACTTTCCACTGCGCCAATATTCTGACCGTGATACTTAGACTTGATGCTGTGGCAATTCCCACTTTTCTCTCGATGTCTTGAAGCTAAACTTGGTCATTCATCACACAGTGTAGTCTAGAGGTCGCCGGTTCTTCAAATTACTTATTTACCATTTGCTCAATACAGCAAGGAGCTAAAGGAGTGGTTCCTCTATCGTCTTTCCACTCTTTCTCAATAGTCTGCTAACTCTCCATTATCTCCAGTTAATGATCATTTTTAAAGATTTTCAAGAAATTGTTAAATACTAAGAACTCTCTGTTCTAAGAAGAGCCTGAATAATAGGAATTCTACGCATTGTTACAAATTTAAACTTATCTATATTGCACAATCTTTTCCTTGCATTGTTGGTCATGAGATATTTATTTTTTTTTCGAAATCTGAGGTAGACAGTGACCTTCCTCATGCTTTGAAGGTCAATTATGCAAAATTTCATCAAGATCGGAATAAAACTGTAGATTTGTGTAAACTACAAACCCACCCACAAACAAACATCCTTTTTGATATATATAGATAGACTAGCAGAGGTACCGGCGTTGCCCGGAATAATTACACTTGTAGGTAAACAGAATAATCTCAAGAAGTTAAATTATAACTTAAAATTGGTTAAATAATAACTCAATCAATACAACGCAGAGTAAAGGAACTATCCCTTCTATGCAAAATACAAAAAACAGGATATCTAGGTGATATACCGGGACTTGATTCACCTTTTTTTGGAATTGCCTCATATTAAAATGATATCCATCTTCACCACGGGGGAACATCACTAAGTACTTTAGAACCAAATTTTATTCCCCTTGACGTAGAAGCTCTTATACCCTCTTGCTCTATTCAAAACACCAGTTTTTCAGATGTTTCCTTTGCTCGTATAGCTTTTTTTGTTTTAGCTGCAGAGTTTCTCTGAGCAACTCGTTCTTTCTCTTTCCTTTCCAGACACATAAATTTTTGATAGTCGTCCGGTCGTTTGATAATGTGCTCAAGGGAGACACGTCTGACTTCTTTGCCTCCTCAAGAGACGCTGCCTTACGTATGTCCTCTCAGTGCATCATCATTTTATGTTCATTATAATAATTTCTTGGAAATGAACGTTCAATCATCGCCTTATCAGCTTTGATAATATTCACATTCACGCAGAATATAGTCAAAATATATTTTTATGAATTGTTTGGATCTGCTGTGCTACCAAATAAGCTAGTGATAAACCCGGCGTGGCTCTTTGTTTTTTGGTTTAAATTTTGCAATATATTAAAAACAAAGCACATAAAACACTTAGAATTAATACAGTAAAAATTCTTAATGAAAATTCGAAAACAATTTTTAAATGCTCACAATGGATGGACCTCTCCAAGTATGCCACAGCTAGCCGAAATATTTTCTTAGTTGCATAATCTTTCTTTAGATGTACACTTGATATTGTTGCAATTCCCATTCTGTTCTCCAGATGTTTCCATATCCCATATAGCCTTTTTTGTCTTGAAGCAAAACTTGGCCTTTCACCACTTTGTGTAGTCTAGTGGTCGCCGTTTTTTCTATTGACATGCTCACCATTTGCTCAATACAGCAGGAAGCTCAAGAACTGCTTCCTTTGTCGTCTTTTCATTCTTTCTCAATAGTCTGCTAACTCTCCATTATCTTCAGTTACTGATAATTTTAAAGATTTTCAAAAAATTCTTATGTACTAAGAATTCGCAATTCCAAGAAAAGCCTGAATAACAGGAACTCTTTGCATTGTTACAAATTGACTCTTATTTATATAGCACAAACTTTCCCTTGCATTCATTGTTATATATTGTTGATCCTTGTGTAATGTTGGTGATTTTCGTCTTGATACCATTGTTGATACCTATTGTTGCACAAACTTTTCCTTGCATTATTGGTCATGAGATATATATTTTTGGTTAGTGCAAAGTGTTTGTGAATTGCGTGTTGATATCATTTTGGTAACTAATGTTGCACAAAATTTGCTCTTGCATTTTTGGTCATGAGATATTTCTCATTAACATGTCCTGCCATCATTATGAATATCGATTTATTATCGACAGTTATTATTTTTTCGAAATCTGAGTTAGACAGTGACCCTCCTCTTGGTTTGAAGGTCAACTATGCAAAATTTCGTCAAGATCGGAATAAAAAACAGTAGATTTGTATAAAACAAACCCTCAAACCCACCCACAAATCCACAAACAAACATTCTTCTTTAAATATATATATACTAGAAGAGGTTCCCGGTGGTGCCCGGGATAATTACACGGATAGATAACAGAACAATCTCAAAAAATTAAATCATAACTCTCAATTGGTTAAATAATAACTCAATCAATACAGCACAGAGCAAAGGGACTATCCATTCTATAAAAAATACGAAAAACAGGAATTCTAGGTGATATACCGGGACCAGATAATTTAGACTCAAGTTTTTCTTGCTCATGACGTAGAAGCTCTTATTCTATTCTAAACTGCCTTTGCTCAGATATTTCAAATGCCCGTATAACTTTTTCAGCTTTAGTTGCATAGTTTCTCTGACCAATACTCTTTTTTTCTCTTAACTTTCCAGGCATATAAGATATTTGCTAGTCATCTGGACGTTTGATAGATCTCAAGGGAGACACGCGTGACTCCTTTGCCTCATCTATAGATGCTGCCTTATTGATGTTCTGTCACTGCAACATCATCATTTTATGCTCGTTATTAATGATTCTTGGAAACGAACGTTCAATCATCGCATTATCAACATCTCAGTTTCCAAAATATACACGTTTCCACAGAAAATAGTCAAAATGTATTTTTATGAAATATTTGGATCTAATAAGCTAGGTGATAACCCCGGGCACTCAGACTGTTTTTATGAATAAATTTTGCAATATCTTAAAAATAAACACATGAAAACGCTTACTATTAATACATTAAAAAAATTCATAATGAAAAATCGGAAAAAATTTTTAAATGTTCACAATGGATGTATGCCGCTGCTAGGCTAAATAATTTTTTAGTCACGTAATCTTACTTTAGATGTTCCCCTTGATGTTGTTGCAATTCCCATTCTCGAAGTCTTGAAGTAAAATTTGGCCATTCATTTCTTTGTGTAGTCTAGTGGTCGCCGATTCTTCTATTTACCTGCTTACCATTTGCTCATACAGCACGAAGCTAAAGGAGTGCTTCCTCTGTCTTCTCTTCTCTCTTTCTCAATTAATCTGATAACTCTCGATTATCTCCAGTTACTGATCATTTTTAAAGATTTTCAAGAAATAGTTAAGTACTAAGAACTCTCAATTCTGCGCATTATTCCAAATTCAACCTTATCTATATTAAACAAACTTTGCGTTACATTGTTGGTCATGAGATTTATATTGTTGATCCCTGCATAGTGTTGGTGAATTCCGTGTTGATACCATTGTTGATACTTATTGTTGCAAAAACTTTTACTTGCATCGTTGGTCATGAGATATTTCTCATTAATATGCCTTGCCCTAACCATGAATATCGATTTTTTATCAATGATTATTATTTTTTCGATATCTGAGGTAGACCGTGACCTTCCTCATGGTTTGAAGGTCAAGTATGCACATTTTTATCAAGATCGGAATAAAACTGTAGATTTGCATAAGAAACAAGCAAACAAACAAACAAACAAACCCACAAACAAACTAACAAACCCACAAACAAACATCCTTCTTTATATATACAGAAGACTAGCAGAGGACCCGGCGTTGCTCGGGATAATTACGCTTGTAGGTAAACAGAACAACCTCAAAAAGCTGAATTAAACCTCCAAATTGGTTAAATAATAACTCAATCACTACAATATAGAGCGAAGGGACTATCTATTTTAAGAAAAATCCGAAAGACAGGAATTTACCTCTTCAATGAAAAAATCCATTCTAGGTGATATACCGGGACTTGATTTACCGAAAAAAAATTTTTTAAAGGCTCACAATGGATGGACCTCTCCAAGGATGCCTTCTAGTCTAAATAATTTTTTACTCAAGTAATCTTACTTTAGATGTACACTTGATGTTGTTGTAATTTCCTTTATTCCTTCAATGTCTTGAAGCAAAAATTGGCCATTCATCACTTTGTGTAGTCTAGCGGTCACCGATTCTTCTATTTACTTGCTTATCATTTGCTCAATCAGCACGAAGCTAAAAGAGTGCTTCCTCTATCGTCTTTCACTGTTTCTCAATAGTCTGCTAACTCATTATCTCCAGTTACTGATCATATTTAAAGATTTTCAAGAAATTGTTAAGTACTAAGAATTCTCTTTTCTAATAAAATCCTGAATAACAGGAATTCTATGCATTAAATTCTACATTGCACAAACTTTGCCTTGCATTGTTGGTCATGAGACATATACTGTTGATCTTTGCATAGTATTGGTGCATTGCGTGTTGACACCATTGTTGATATCTATTGTTGCATAAACTTTTATTTGCATTGTTGTTCATGAGATATATATTGTTGGTCCGTGCAGAGTATTTGTGAATTGCGTGTTGATACTATTGGTAATACTTGTTGTTGCAAAAACTTTGTCTTGCATTGTTGTTCATGAGATATTTCTCATTAATATGCCATGCCATAACCATGAATATCGATTTTTTATCAATAATTTTTTTTTTTCGAAATCTGAGGTAGACAGTGACCTTCCTCATGCTTTGAAGGTCATGTATGCGAAATTTTATCAAGATCGGAATAAAACTGTAGATTTGTATAAAAAACAAACAAACAAACAAATAAACAAACAAACAAACCCACAAACAAACTACCTTCTTTATATATATAGAAGATAGAAGACTAGCAGAGGACCAGTTGTTGCCCGGGATAATTTCATTTGTAATTATACAGAAGAATTTCTAAAAGTTAAATTCTAACTCCAAATTGGTTAAATATTATCTCAATGAATGAAACACAGAGCGAAGTGACTGCCCCTTCTATATGTAGGGAAAGCCTAACCCATGACATCAGAGTAATGTTCGCCCAACCACTAAAATAAACCATGTGCTGAAATATATTACATATAATCGTTTTTACCTAGTGGCAAAGAGTACTTGTCGAAGGCTTAAGGCGGTAAGGTTGTCGGGCATGGAATTCGTCTGCGTCATTGTGCAACGTCAAATACCCTTTCGCGCAAAGAAGAACCATATCTGCTCATTCTTGCATACTGTATTTCATTTGTTTGTTTTCACGCAATAAACTCGTTATAAACTTACTGTTCCGTTATAATCTTAATATCGTATACCATAGGTTTTATAAACAAAACTTCTATTTTTTACTTTAACCTTTTATTTCTCTCGCATATTCGCGTATTTGCATTTATGTTAAATAAATTTCAGGATTCGTAAAGACTGGGCGCATACATTAATTGAAAAAAAGAGGTTATGTAAATTTAATAGCGGGATTTGTGACGGCTGGGAGCGTCCATTAATTTCAAAGAAGAGGTTAAGAGAAGTGTCTACTAGCGCTTCAGCTACCTGCACAATAGTACGTTATGTAGGGAAAGTCACCTCCTGTGCTTGGAAACTTTTGAAACACACGGCATATTGTACCGATTCTTATGTTGTGTGATTTAGAGTACTGTGTTTATTTTTTAATTTATCAAAGAGAAATTTTAACATGACAATGTTTTAAGGCTGGACGTCATTTTACGCAAAACATTATGCAAAAACCGACACCGAAATAGTTTGGTATTGTTGGTGATAGTTTAAGAATTGTTGGTGTCGGCTTGAATAACACCTCCTAGACAGAAGGCCTGAGAACGGAAACATCATACATTATTACATCATCATTAGTCGAGCAAATTTAGGGCTTATTATTGGTAGAAACGGATAAAAAATGGTCGACTTATGATGATGTAACAATGCATGAAGTGTCCATTATCAGGCTTCATGTCTAAATGGTGGGTGCTTGAAGCACTCGCCGGAACTGAAAAATCACCTGACCACTGTTGTCTGAGCAACAATTTCTATTTAAATTTTTAGTACAGAGTTATTATGAAATACTAGAATTCCACCCGTCACATGACAGAGTACAGGTTGAAGGGTAAAGAAATGAAAGTGAAGCAAAATGGTTTTCAAAACTTAATATTCTGCAACAATATACTGTTCATCTGCATATAAAAAATTAAAACTAAACATTTGTCAGTGTATTTAATTCACAACTATGACTGAGTATTATCTTACCACAACAATCCCTGGCTTCTGATGGATTGTTGTAACTTTCTTTGTTGGCTGCCGATGTCTTCCAGTAGATGCGAAATCCTGACTGTAAGGCGAGTGTCAAGTTGTTCCCAACTAACCAGATTTTTTTATGTGAACGACATGACCACCGGCCTTACATTCCGGATCTCGCGTCCAGTGGCTACCACCTGTTCAAAGGATCTAAAGGAGTTCATCTGTGGCCTGCATTTCAGCGACGATGAAAAATTGAAAACTTCGAGACTTCTTCACCGGCGGCAGATTTTATGAAGTGATAATGCCGAAGAACATTGAGCGCTATGCAAGTGCATAAATAAACTCGGAAACTGTGGAAAAGTAGTTTAAGGTATATAGAATGTGGTAAAGAAAAAAAATTTGAAAATATATATATATAGTAGTTTTGTTTTTATTACAAAACGGTTCTTACTTTAAAAATGACTCTGGTATTATTTTGAAACATTTAGGTTAGGTTATCTTATCTTATCTTATATTATAATCGGATTGTCAGTCAACAGCTAAGGCAGTTGGCCACAGAGGCACTTATTCCTGTAAGGAATATTGCGCCAAACCCAAAAGAAAATTTTGAACGCCTAAAGGTAGCCAGACAGACTTAAAAAGCGAGTCAAGCTGCCTACGGGGTCCAAGTAGATATCTTCAAGAAAGGTTATACCAACAAGAAGTGACGAAAATGTGTCAGAGCGACACAGTCAAAAAGAATGTGGTAGGCCGTTTCTTCTGCCAAGCCGCACTTCGAACATAGTGGCTTTTCCCGAAGGATTCCCATTCTATGTAGATGTTTACGGAGTAAGTCATGACCATTAAGAAAACTAATGATGATCCGTAATTTGTTTCTATTAAGTTGTTTGCAGACCCCATGATTTACCGAGAGCTCTACAACAACGGTAAAGTCCAACTTTAACGTGATTAGTTTTGTAATCAAGATGTTGGTTCCAAGTCGGCCTACTATCGAGGATAACCCCTAAGTATTTGACTTCGTTTCTCATAATGATCTTCTCACCGAACGGAGTTGGTATGAGATCACGTGAAATGAATTCTCTCCGGCCTGTAAAGGGAACTAGAGTGGTCTTCGATGGATTAACCCTTAGATTCCGCTCTAAACACCAGGACTGAACTTTATACAGAGCCGTTTGTACAAGATCAAAAATAGTGAGCTTGTCTATCCCAGAAACGTAGATTAGAATATCATCTGCATAACCCTGGGCGTAAATACCTTGGTCGTTAAGAAAGGAAATGAGGTCGTCCACAACCAGGTTCCAGAGCAGGGGGGAGAGAATACCGCCTTGTGGACAGCCCCTGGAGGGACGAGTAACAATCTCCTCACCCAACAAGTCAAATATAATTTTTCTATCCGACAAGAGACCTGAATCCAGTTGCGGATGAGTGGAGAAATTGCTTTGGCAGTTAAAGCTTTAGCAATAGAGCCGTAGGAACTATTATCAAATGCTCTCTCAATATCGAGAAAAACATCTAGAGCAAACTCTTTATATACCAGAGTTCTCTCGATCCTTACCACCAAATGGTGTAAAGCTACCTCCATAGATTTGCCAGGCTGATAGGCAAATTGATTAGCGTGAAAGGGACCAAGAGTCCCAAAATCTTGTCTAATTCGTCCATTAATAATCTACTCAAAGCACTTGAGCACAAAGGAAGACAGACTGATGGGTCGAAAACTCTTGGCTAAGTCATAGCAACCCGTACCGGGTTTCGACATGAAAATCACCTTGACCAGCCTCCAGAGATTAGGAATATAACCTAGAGCTAAACTAGCCCTAAATATTAAACACAGGATCGGTGAGATCACGTCTGATACTTGTTGGAGAAGTACCGGAATGATGTCATCAGGCCCAGGTGATTTATAAGGATCTAATTGCTTAAATGACTCTATGATGAGCAATTACTTTACCAGCCGTGGCCCACCCAGTCCGCAATGTCCTGACCATAGAGTCAAGATACACCGGATCCAATGGACCAATTAGCTCAGTGCCTGGAAAGTGAGTTGTAATCAGTCTCAAGGACTTCTCTACTGTTAATTGTGAATTCACCATTAGATTTCTTGAGAGTGACGACCATAATAGGTTTATAACATCTCAAATATTTATAGAGTCTAGCTCCTTCCTCAGTCTTTGGACTGATTCACAGAACTTCCTCCATGAAGTGCGTTTAGATGATCTAACAGCTTTATTATAATCAGCGAGGGCATTTTTATAAAACTGCCACCCGTTAAGGCGCATTCACATATACGCAGGAAAAAGTTTCGCTGCTGCCGCGATAAAAGTTCTGGCGCTTTCTCTCACTTCTGGCGCGCTGCTGCGAGAGACGCTCAATTCGGCGAGAACCGCATGCTCTGTGCACATAAATCATTTTCTAGCTCAATGGCGCGAGAGATTACTCGACGAAGAAAAAGGAGGCTACTGTTGCACTTGAAAATGCTTCTGATGCTGATAAAGCTTCAAAGGAAGCCCGTCAAATGAAGGTAGTTTTTTAAGTTTAAATTTTGCGCCAAAATGTCGAAAGAAATCTTAAATTAATAAAACGTATTTTTATATTAAATGTGTAAGAAATGATAACCGTGTATACAGGTAAAATAATTAACTAATATTGGTTATTAATTATTTCGGACAATAATAATAACAATTTGTACTTAGATTTGTTCAATGTTTGTGATTATTATTATTATTATTATTATTATTATTATTATTATTATTATTATTATTATGGAAGAACACAAAAGACAATCTCAATGTAAAGTAAGCTCTGGATATAAGAAGCTTCACGAAAAGAGTTTCCTTTATATATCAAATGTTATAACTTTGTTTTAAAAATTGTATATATATGTAAACCCGGACTTTCAAGCCCAGAAAAGGCTTCGGATTTTGGGGTTCGAATTTGGCCTTTTGAAAATTATTATATGAAAGAAATGAATATTTTATTTTTGTGAAGTTAATAATGGTATTGTAGAAGAAATTGTATTGTAAAGTAAATTAACTTTTGTAAATTTTCTGATATAAATAAGATTCATGTAAATTTTGTTAAATATATCTTCATTCGAATTGAAATAAATTGAAGTTAAAAAAATTAAAAAAAAAAAACAAAAAAAAATGCTTATGTTTGTATGTTTGCTCAAGAGATGGCGCTAGCGCTATTTTTTAAAAAAGTTTTCTCATGCAGTGATTTCAACTTCGAGCCATCGTATCTCAACGAGGTCGCGATCTCTGTAGTCTTTATGAGCCCTTTTCCAAATAAATTCCCATTCACGTATGGCAGAAATCAAATTTTCTATTAACGTGATCTCCGTTTGCTTTTTTAATTGTCTTTTCTTATTTCTTTGAAAGACGGGAGAATGGTTCATGGCGTCCATGTTGTCTGTAGCTGTTGCCTTTGCCTTACTGCAACAGGGAGCCAATCAGAAGAGCGGAGTGCTCTGATCGGATTGGCTGAGATATGGGCAATTTCTCACTCTTGTGCGCCAGAGCTAGACTTTTCTGTTTCAAACAGAAAACTCTGGCAACACCTTTTCTGGCGCCAGTTGCGTCCACTCGCGCGAGAAATGACCTAATCTAACCTAACCTGCTGTAACCCATTTACACAAAGCTCCAAGTTAACTGTATCATTGATTCTAGTTGGAAGACTGGAAATCGCGGAACGAACGTCCTCGCGACATTGAACCCAATTAGTCCGCTTAGAATCCCTAAACGTTCTATCGCAGTCAGCACCAGTAATGAAAGAAAAGTGGATATGCTGATTGATGATCAGCCAAAGATGGTTTCTCGTCAACATGCCATTTTCTAATCCATTTCCTCAGAATGGAAGAACCGAAAGTAACATCAATAACCTCCCTTCTTACCGCAGTGATGAAGGTTGGCTTATCACCTTGATTAAACATTTAGGTTAGGTTAGGTTTTGAAACATTAACCCTCTTTTTTATGCTTTTTGAAGTCTTTCTTTTATTTACAACATGTTGCGAATCGATTATATTTATTGGTGGTTAAAGGAAAAGTATAATATGGAATAATAATATATGATATATGAAAAAGAAAAGTCTATATATCATCTCTAAGAGTCCTACGAGATAACAAGCCCTGGAAGCGGAAAAGTCACCTGACCATCAGGGTGCTAGCAACAATCCACATCTTGGATGTTAACAATCAATGTTTTTCCTTTTGTTAGAAACAATGAAGGTTGGATTGTTGCCCGATGTTTAGGTGACTTTTCCACTTCCAGGCCTTGTTATCTCATTGGCCTCGCAATCTCTACTACTGGTGTCAAGACGTGTGTACACTGACGTTGTACGCAGCATGTCTCAAGTTTCAATTGTGATGCCATCCCAGCACGCACCGTGTCGTGAGTACTGGCGTAAACTATGTCGTCTGGTGACAATCTCGCACAATCGTCCATCACTTGATGTATGTGCTTGTTGCATTTCTATGGGCTTTGAAGTGCTTAATTTATTTCTACAGATTCATTCATCTCTGTTAACAATAATGTTTCCAACCCCAAAAAAGCGTTACAGATGATACAATAATCATTACAGATGATGCAATAGTTTTAATTTTTTGTCATACAAAATATACTCGTTTTGTTATTTTAGTTACAGCGAAAAGCTTGCACATGACTTGTTAGTGGTCCCACTTTCAGTTGTAAGCACAGACGTGAATAAAGAGATGCACCTTAAGGGGTAAATTACAACAAAAATATCGAGTTCAGATTTTAATTTAAGAAGCTATGTTCATGTGTGGATTCATAGTATAAAAGACTTTTTCCGGGAGTTGGCAAAAAATTATAAAACCAGAGTTAAACAAAAATTTCGAACCACGAGAAAAATAAAAAGGGAAAATGTGGATTAAAGTAATAAGATAAAATAAATAAAAGACTCTTTGACCACAACAAAATTAAAAAAGGAAAAATACGACTTTATCCTGTAAGCACTTTTCGAGGCGAAGCTCTCATTATTCAGCAGGTAAAACAGGGAGTACCAAGGAGAAAACCTGATAATACTGATTGTAACCATCGACAATTGGCAATCGAACAGTGCAGGGAAAACGAAACGAGCGGTCTGAATACAACGCTTTACTGCCATACTCGTCTAGAAAGTAACCAGGGGAAGTACACTGAACTAGACAAGAAGCCAGATCTAACCTAGTTAAGTCATCCAGAGGATAAGATGGAGTCCTTTCGTATCAGAACGATATAGTTGATTGTTGATTGACGAGGGACAAGGGACACAAGGAGCTAGGAGATCCAGTATTCGGGAAAGATGACCTTTTGGATATAGTCGAAATTGATATCCTGGATGTGACGAGGTCTGAGATGCCTGAGGAAACTTCTAAAGGTGAGCGGATGCTCAAGAATACCTTCAACCAGAGGATTGGGATGGGCCTTCAGCTTTGGAAGTAGCTTTTTCAGCAACTCCTGGATGTGATTTCCAATGAGAGGTATATCAAAGTTGTCGGCAATAGAAGTATTTGTTGCAACTCTCCTGTCAAGTTGGGCAATGGTATTCAAGGTAACGTTTTGGAACGTTTGGAGGTCCTTCCATCTGGACTTACATATTGTTGCCCAGGCTGGCATACCATAAAGCAAGTTGGTTCGGAATACCACCATGAATAGCAAGAGTTTGCAGTCCCATGCAAGGGCGTTGTTTCGCCCCAGAAGAGCTACCAGACTAAATTTTGCCTTGTTGATGGCGTAGGAGACATGGTCACCCTAATTTAGCTTGGAATCTATTGCCTCTCCGAGGTATTTGTAATGTTTTACCCATTCGAGCTCTTTGCCAGAAAGGAAGAGAAGGCTTGGGGGTTTTCTAAGTTTCGTTTGTCAACATTTAAATTGAATCTCCACTTAGCAAATCATTTCTCGCACTGATTTAAGGTATTTTACAACCGAGATATGACATCAGCGAGAACGCAGTCAGTAATCTTGATGGATGCGTCGTCAGCGAACAGATATAGCTTGCATTTTGTAAAGGTTAGGAAGTCATGGATGAACAAGTTGAAGAGTGCAGGGCCTATGGACATGTTATTCTTTGACGTCACACGGGTTAGACATGGAGCAGCCAACCTTGACACGAAATATCCTGTTCGACAGAAAGGATCTAATCAAGGTAATAAGATCGTCTGGAAATCCACAAGTAATCGTATTGTATATCAGGCCTTCGTGCCAAACCTGATCAAAAGCTTTTCAGGCATCTAAAAACACAACACAACCATATTTAGCTCAGTTAAGGGGAGTGTTTAGATCTGCAATAAGCCTCCAGATCTTCAGTTGGCAAGAGTGGCCTGGGCAAAGCCGAATTGGTCTTCACGAAACAAGATTGTTAGCCACATAGAAGTCGTTTAACCTCTTAAGAATGACGCGTTTAAAGACTTTTGATAGCATAGGTAACAAGCTTATGGGCCTGTAGCTAACAGGTAGGGTTAAGACCAGGCTTTGGTATGGTAATGATAACAGACTCTTTCCACTGACATGAAAGTAACCATGTTTCCAGCAATCATTCATGGCCCTGGTAAGAGTCGAGACAACATTAAGAGGCAAACTTTTGAGCATATTATTTGTGATGGAATAAATACCTGCTGCTTACTTGGTTTTAAGATGCTTGATGACATCGGAGATTTCATGAACACCAATAATGTCCTCACAGGTAGAAAGGCGATGAATGAGCTCATATGCAATACATCCATTGTTGAGAAGATGAATATTTGGAAAATTATCCGGGTTGTCCTCACTAGGAGTGGTAAATTTCCTTCCAGGGGGTCGGCAGTCAGTTGAGCCTTATTTTGATCACTGGTGACAGCATTGCCATCTGTGGTAAGCAGCGGTGGCAAGTTGATGGGTCTGTTTCCTTTTAGAACCCTTTCAGTACCCCAGAGCGAGTTGTCCTGGACTGACAGGGACTTTAGCTTGTCGCTTCAGCTTTGATTATATAAAGATTTGACCTCTTCCTGGACCTTGCGTGCTAGCCTGTTGTATTTCGTCATGAAGAAAGGAAGTCGCTTACGCTGCCATAACCTTCTATAGGAATTCTTTTCATGTATGAGACACATGATGTAAGTAGGGAGGTCGAGATGTTCAGGACTCTTTCGATCAGCAGTAGAAGCACTGGAAGTTGTAGCATCATTGATAACACGAGTAATAGAACTGATATTTTTATTGATATCCTCGTTATCAATAACCTCCTTATATGGAATGCTGTTCTCTTTAAGCATTTCCCTGAAGAGTTTCCAGTTTTGTTTGGAGCGGAGCCCAATTTTAACATCGATGTTTAAGCTCTCAAAGATAAGCATCACTGGAAGGTGGTCAGAGGATAAGTCGTCGACTGTGAATATATTATAGGGCTTGAAGAATCCTTTAAGAACTACAACATCCAGCAATTTCCTGACAGGAGAGTGGTCGCAGTATTCAAGGGGTCCCGCAACAAGGGGTCCAGCAACAAAGGTATCAATCTCGTTTAGAGAATTTCCATAGAAGATAATGCCATTTTGTTTGGAGCATTCGGAATTCCATGCAGGGTGCTTAGCATTAAAGTCTCCCGCCATAACCACTGGAACGGGCCCAGATAGCAACTCATCAAGCTCGCACGGTCCAAGCTTGTACCCAGGTGAATTATACAGAGAGGTTAATTTAATTTCACCTGCGTCAGCGTCATTTATCATCACGAAAACAGCTTCCATTCCTACATAATTCAGTGACAGTCTCACGATGATCAATGCCATCCTTGACAAATAGAGCTGCCCCACCAAATGCTTGACTGGCGTTGTTACCCAGAGAATAACCCCTTTCGATAAACATGATAACGAGGTAAGTTAAAAGCTTGAGTTGATTTCAGGTGCATCTCACATATGAAAGGGATGTCAGTATTCCAAATTACGAGGAAATTGTATTATAGTAAAATCCAGTTACAACGTACTTCAAGGGTCTTGGGAATTTGTACGTTATTCTGAGATGTATGTTTTGATGAAACTGGGTGGTGGGGAAGGGGGGGGGGGCTTATTAAAAGTTGAAATGATGCTCAGACTTACACGGTTACACAAAATTCCCTGACCTTTCCCGGTTACATTCCCTTACCTATCCCGATCGATAGTCACCCTGTTACATACACATAAATTAAACAAACATAAATTAATATAAACAAACACAATCTTACCATATTGAAGATGGGCAATTGTCCGTCAAGTGAAGGTCTCTAATCTACTTGCAGCAGAAATTGGATCCCGACTGAGTAGCATGCGACAATCGACAATCGAACAGTGAAGTGTACATTTCTTCAGATGGGACGAAAGCAGCGCTTTCACAAAGCAAATCGAACCAGAATAAATTCCAAATGAAATACACTGAGGTAGTCAAGAAGCCTAACCAACCCAAGCGGTCTTCCATATTATGCAAAAAAGAAAATAAGATTGACAATTGTCAGAAGCAAAATACAAACGAAATAAAAAAAACAACTAGAAAGAAGATTATCATATCTTCTAATAGTCCGGGAAAGAAACGTTGCTGATGTCTTCAAAGTTGATGTCAAGAATGTGCCTTGGTTTTCGAGTAGCATGCAGAGATTTCCGGATTTATATATGCTATACTGACCAACCAATGAAATGTGAACTCGGCTTAATTAGCCCATTGGCCCAGCTGCAACTTTCACATGGGTTGCATTGACGAATCAGAGCAAGACATGTGAACGATGTACGTTGTACTGAAGTGAAAATTTAAACAAGGGAATGTAAAATTAGTACGTTATTCTGAAAAGTACGTTAAAGTGAGGTACGTTATTCTGAAACTTTTTAGCATTAAAATACTTACGTTTGGGATGGGGATTTGAAATGTGTACGTTTTTCTGAAATGTACGTTAATGTGAGGTACGTTGTAACACGATTTTAATGTATTTGATGCGCTTCCGATAGATTCCCCTAGCATTCCATATATTGCAACGAAGCTTTCCGTGGGTAATTGTTCTGTAGTGGTGTCTGTCCATGATAAGTTCTTGATTTCGTGGGACAACCTGTGGCAGTACGTTGCCACTTTCCTTAAAAAGGTTTAGAAGGTTACCCAGACTCCTATAAATGCTACGCAATTGGATTGGATTGATTGCATCTAAATGAGAAGAGCTGGAAGCGACTGAAGCATAGGTTCTGCCATCAACCACTTTGGTGCTTTTGATCCTTTTGACTTGGGGGATATTTCGGACACTTGGTGTAACTGGAAGTATGCTGACTATCACAATGGATACAACTAGGGGGGTCTTTACCCTTAACGTTAGTATAGTCCCTCGACTGATGGTGGCCTGCCCTCGAATGACACAGTTTAAAAAACTTAAAAAAGTTCTACCTTGTTAGTCCTCTTGGAGATTCCACCGATGCACTCTCAACAGTAAACCAGGATCATCAACTATGCACTCGAGCACGTCAAAATCACCCAGAAGTCCAAAAAGAAGCCCATCTGCGAGCGGTTAACACACATCACGATAGAGACAGCTAGCCTGGGTATGAGTATCCTGAAATGACTGAGTATTTTTCAGTCTACTGCAATCTTGATCGCACTGATTGTAACATAAACAGAACGGGTATTTATAGAGAATAACGGGCAGTAATAAAAAGGAACAGACGCACTCTAACCGAAAAATTCAGTGACTAGTTAGGTCAACCCACCACTGAATCAGTTGAGAGTCGCTGGTTGGCCCTTTCTCAGAATTAAGTAACTTATTGCTGTTGGTAGACTGAATCACCATAGTTCCACTTTGGTGGACACTTCGTTGTCCGCCATTTTGTTTAAACAAATAATCGGATGAGTGGTGCTGCATTTGCATGACAGGCGATAGTTGCCATCCCAACAATGAAAGTTAAGATTTTTACAACAATGAAATTTACAAAAAATAAAATCCAGATCAAAATAACCTCAACCTTATTATTTATTTATAGAAAATTTTAATTGAAAACAAAATTTAAAGAAAAAATCAATAATTACAAAATTTATTGATTGTCAATTATATTTCCAGGCGATAATAATGGGAAAATTTTAAAAAATTGAATTTCCAAAGGCACCCAGCAGTCGTTACCTATTTATTGACTTAAAAAGTTTAACATGTTTGATGGAAATGCTCTGTCCTGTGTCCAGGGAGTGCTTGGTGATGGTGGAGAGCTTGCTTCTGCCGAACCTCCTGTGGGACAGATGTTCCATAAACCGGGTTGAAACGTTGCGAGTGGTCTGTCCTTGGTAGCCCTTCGGGCATTGAGGGCATTTAACTTCATAGATCCCTGACTTTTGCAGTGAGGGAACCTTATCCTTGTGATTGCCTAATAAAAATCTTGCTTGATTCAGGTTGCTGAAACAAAGGAAACTATTATGAGCTTTGACAAGCTGTCGGTTATAAAGTATGGAGATTGTCATTTGATTATCTTTAGTTTTTTGAAGGGTGGTAATGTCCCTGATGAACTTATTAAATTTTCTTTTCTTAAGAATATGTGTCACAGTATTGGGATCGTAGCCATTACCGGTGGCAATTTTCTTAAACATGGAGATTTTTTTCTTAAAGGCAGTATTACTTAAGGGAAGATTTAAGGCACAGTCTAGCGTTGACGTAAACATGGATATCTTCTGACTCCATGGGTAGTTGGAGTCAGATGGGATGAAATTCAATTTATTAGAGGGTTTGCGGTACACATCGAAGGATAAAGAACCCTCATATCTTAAAACTAAAATATCCAGAAAAGTCAGCTGTTAACTTATATTTCGGAGTTGAATTGAATAGTGGACAATAAATTATTAATATTGCTTTTAATAAGCTTATCAATATTGCAAACATTGGTATCGAAGATGGCAACTATGTCATCAAGTAACGGTATCAAACATTGGGGAAGTAATGGTTCGAATTCTTGAGGATGCTTTCGAAGGACTTTAGGAAATTGTCCGCTCTATTTATGTTAAAATCAGTATCATCGGGTTTTATCCTTGTTACTACTTGTTTTACCTGCTGAATGATGAGAGCTTCGCCCTCAGAAAGTGCGTACAGGATAAGGTAGTTTGTTTCCTTTTTTATTTTTGTTGTGGTCAAAGAGTCTTCAATTCACAATATATTTGGAAGCAGAAGATAGAATTATATTAACGAACATTTTCAGCATTTATTATAATCTTTATGGCATCATTAGAAGTTATTCTCCTTATGTTCCTTGTTAGCTTTCAAAGTTTAATCAACTACAATCCTGAGTTGTCCGTTATAAATGAAGATAATAGACTTCAGTAAACATTAAATGCATTTAGAATTTATTATAATAAAAACAATTGCCAGTGAGGGAGTGGTTTTTTTCCTTTTGTCGTAATGAGAGACAGAGAAATCAGAGACCGGATGTTGTTGTAGAGGGTGACAGGAGGCCCTGTCGGGAGCGGCATCGCTTCTCCTCAGAATCCAAGGTTCAAGAACTGATTTCGGGCTGTCACCTGAGGATGTTTTCTCTCGTCTCAACCAATCGCAATATTAGAATTATTCCAAAACCCATATGCCATCAATATGTATTAGAACAGTAATTTGGGACGTTCTGAAGTGAGAATCTTTTGTTAGAAGAAGTAGTCAGTAGCTCATCAGACATTGAGAAGAGAGTCAGTTGCCAGCCTGTTGTAGAAGTGAACAGTCGATGCCTCTCAGCCATTGAAATGAATAGACGTGTTATTACATAGCTCTTGAACCGTAAAGACTTATGCCGAACAAGATGTTCCTGAATAGTGCTTAGATAAGAATGAGAAGAATGCCAGTTCTATGTATTGCTAATTTTGAAGCTGCCATGAGGCCAAGTGCCTGATGAGCTGCATTTGTTGTTCAGTGGATATGGAGAAGAGCCAACTGCAATCCGAACCAGTGGATATCAAGGAAAATCATTCTGAGGGTCTTGCCTAGATCAACGCCGGACGGGATTTGCCCCTAGATCATTCTGAGAATCTTGCCTAGACGAGATTTGCCCCTCTTGTACTCCTATGAGAAGAGACGGCTTTGTCAGTTTTTTCGGCTCTGGGGTCTCCGGAGCATGGGTTGAGCGGCGTGCGTTCTCAGCCGAGTGGGGTATGCGCGTGGGAAAACACATTGGGGAAAATTTATGCTGTGTGCTCCTAAGAGAAGAAGATGGCTCTGTCGGCTCTGGGCTGTCCTAGGCACGTTTTGCTCTGAAGAAGACGTTTCGTCCCGTTTCTCGGAAATCTATTATTAGAATGGGATCAAATTAAACAGCCCTGTAGCCCTTTTAGGACCTAATAAATCCTCCGAATTTCAAAGATGTAGGTGCTTTGGTTCTCTCGATATCCGCGTTTGTCGTTGTTCTACTAATGAACAGAGCTCGTTTGTTACACGACCACAGCCGAAGTTTGTCTATGTCCAATCGACGCGAAACCAGGGTAAAAAGACGCGGGCTAGTAAAGCTAGTAAGATATAAGTGCCCGTGAAATATTACAGCCGTTGGCCGTGGTCCGAATTTCAAGTCGGTCGCGCTACAGAATAGAGCTGAGCAGAGAGTTCATCAAAATTCCACCTAAGTCCCACTGAACAGAGCTCGTACGTTAGACGACGACAGCCGAATGGCGTGAAACTTGGTGGAATGATGCGGCCTGAAGTGTTATATATGCCCGCTAAATATTAATGCAATCCGCGGTGTTCGAATTTTGAACGTGAACAGAGCGATGTACATCTGAACGACTAGCCGACCTCGTCAGGTTGGAGGTACCCGAGCCGGTGTTTCGATATGGAGTAGGCATATCTTCGAGAGTCTTCTTATGAAAAAATTTCGAACATCAACAGTCCAAAAATAAACATGCTACTTTGAAGAGGGTTTACTGGAGGTTCGTATTTCATGCCACGTTTGGTCACTCTTATGCGGCCGGGAGGTAAAGCCCATTCCTGGAAAATGAATTGCCTACTTCTGTTCGGACCAATTGTAGATGGTCCGGTGCTATATATATAGGGAGCATCGTTGAGGTGAGTGCAGGAACAGGATTCTATATTATTACGTATTGAACGTTATTATTGCAAAAAGGCACAAAATAAAGAATTCCTGGGACCTTTACTCTAGCTTCTTTGGACTAGCTCCCTGAATAGGAGGACAAAGTGTGCTACGACCTACGTTCTCTCGTTCTTTCATGGGTGGTGTCCACTTGCACGGGCAAGAAGCCATCCCACGGGCGAATGCTAGGATACACCCAGGTATAGAAGGTCTGATTTCGCAGGCTTTGTTGACAGCCTGATCCCAGCACCATATAGGCTGGATTCCTTGTAGCAATTGTATCGACCGGCGACTGTCACAGAATTATTCCCGGGATTACCTGAGACACAATGGGATGGATGAAAACGTTATGATCCCTATGTTAATGAAAAGAAGCATGTCGATGGAGCTACCTAAAGCCCGATGACGGGATTTGAGGATCGTGCTTCAGTTTTGACAATAGTATGTCATTGCGCCCCATTGCGAACATCGATTGTGACCGGTGGAGAATGGATGCTCTTGATTCGGTGGCAGATTCGAGTGAGCCTTCCACAGAAAGCTACCCGACATCGTACCAATGAGAGCAAGTGGCTGCCGAAAAGTAGAATCGGTTAGCCGGAATAAAGATTAGAAAGGCGCCGATGAATATATCGCCCTTCTGTGGTGCTACTGCGGAGATTCACGTTATTTAAAAAATAAATTGGCCGAGGGTGTCCGCGTCATGTCCGCGGCATTGGATATTGCTTGGCCGGTTGAGGAGTGTTTCGTAAGATACCTGGTTGATCCTGCCAGTAGTCATATGCTTGTCTCAAAAATTAAGCCATGCATGTCTAAGTGCATACCGCTATAAAGTGAAACCGCGAATGGCTCATTGAATCAGTTGTGGTTCGTTAGATTGTACCACCCTACTTGGATAACTGTGGTAAATCTAGAGCTAATACACGCCAAAATGCTCCGACCTCCGGGGACGAGCGCTTTTATTAGCACAAAACCAATATGGATCATTTTCGATCCATACTGTTTAGTGACTCTGGATAACTTGGAGCTGATCGCACGGTCCTTGCACCGGCGACGCATCTTTCAAATCTCTGCTTATCAACTGTCGGTGGTAGGTGATGTGCCTATTATGGTCGTAACAGCTAATGGGGTATCAGGGTTCGATTCCAGAGAGGGAGTCTGAGAAACGGCTACCACATCCAAGGAAGGCAGCAGTAACACAAATTACCCACTCCCGGCACGAGGATGTAGTGACAAATTGAAACGAGGCCCTGTAATTGAAATGAGTACATTTTAAATCTTTTAATGAGGATCTATTGGAGGGCAAGTCTGGTGCAGCAGCCGCGGTAATTGCAGCTCCAATAGCGTATATTAAAGTTGCTGCGGTTAAAAAGCTCGTAGTTGGCTCTCAGTGCCAGTCTGGCAGTCCGCCTTTGCGCGGTCTCACTGCCGGCCCTGGAGCCATCTTGCCGGCCGTCCCTCGGTGCTCTTTGTTGATTGTCTTGGGTGACCGGAACGTTTACTGTGAAAAAATTAGAGTGCTCCAAGCAGGCATGTCCCGCCCGCATAGCCCAGCATGGAATAATGGAATAGGACCTCGGTTCTAATTTTTTGGTTTTTCGGAACCCAAGGTAATGATTAATAGGGACAGATGGGGGCATTTATATTGTGACGCTAGAGGTGAAATTCTTGGATCGTCGCAAGACGAACTACTGCTTAAGCATTTGCCAAGAATGTTTTCATTAATCAAGAACAAAAGTGAGACGTTCGAAGGTGATCAGATGCCACCCTAGTTCTAACCATAAACGATGCCGACCAGCGATCTACCGGAGTTCCTCCTATGACTCGTCGGGCAGCTTCCAGGAAACCAAAGTGTTTGGGTTCCGGGGAAAGTATGGTTGCAAAGCTGAAACTTAAAGGAATTGATGGAAGGGCACCACCCGGAGAAAAGCCTGTGGCTTAATTTGACTCAACACGGGAGAACTCACCTGGCCCGGACACGGGAAGGATTGACAGATTGAGAGCTCTTTCTTGATTCGGTGGGTGGTGGTCCCTGGCTGTTCTAATTTGGTGGAGCGATTTGGCTGGTTAATTCCGATAACGAACGAGACTCTAGCCTTCTAAATAGTGGTCCGATCTTGCAGTTGCACTGTGTCCTTGAAGCCCTTCCGGAGCTGGAGTGTGGTGACAAGGAGAGACTGCTTTTATTCTGTTGGATGTTTGCTTTTTAGAGTGATCAGCGGTTCCCAGATGCACGAGATTGAGCAATAGCAGGTCTGTGATGCCCTCAGATGTCCGGGGCCGCACGCATGCTACACTGAAGACATCAGTGTGTGCTTTACCTCGCTCTGAAAAGAGTGGGTAAGCCGTTGAACCACCTTAGTGATAGGGATCGGGGCTTGGAACTGTTCTCCGTGAACGAGGAATTCCCAGTAGGCGCGAGTCATAAGCTGGCGTCAATTACGTCCCTGCCCTTTGTACACACTGCCCTTCGCTACTGCTGATCGAATGATTTAGTGAAGTCTTCAGACTGGCAGTCACTGCGACCCTCGGGCCACGGTGGCGTGCCGGGAAGATGACCGTACTTGACCATTTAGAGGAAGTGAAAATCGTAACAAGGTTTCCGTAGGTGAACATGTGGAAGGATCATTATTGTAAGATTGCACTGCATAGCAGGTTGAATTCTCGAAGTCCAGATGCCAGCGTTCTGCTAGGAGTCTGGTGGCAGCCATCCTGACAAGATCGGCAGCCATCCTGACAAAGTTGGCAGCCATCCTCATAGGGATGGAGGCGACCTCACAGGGTCGGCTGTGTGAGCAGGTGCCCGACCGTGATAGGGACTTGGCTCCGGGTATTCCAATCTGATGAATTTTGGTTTGAGGGCTGGCTCTAAGGCCAGGTGCACACCGCCTTATTATTTTTTTGTCCATAGCAAACTAGTACCTATCCCGATGACCACGTCGGCTTGGCCGTACACGGATATCTTTCACAATGACCGGCGAAAGTAAGTCTGTGCCTCGGTTGGCTGACTGCCAGATTTCCCGTAACGTGAGTGTGCCTTCTTCTAAGGAGGGGGGCGCCGGCTTGCAGACAGAAGTGGGCAAAGGGCTTTCCCATGTGGTTTCTGAAAGTTGCTTCTGCCTTTGTCTTCGAGAGATTCACGTTTCGTGGGACAGTCATGGGACTACTTCTTTACCGGTAGGCCTAGAAACGATGGCGACCGGTACTTGATAGAGGTTTAAAGAGTCCACGTTACCACTGGAGGGTTCCTGCCAACAAAAAGGACGACTGCTTAAGCTCGGTCCACTTTTGACTTGCGTTAACTACTCCTGAAAATATGGTGAGGTAACGCGTCTGGTGGAAAGACAGAGGGCTGTGGTCGTTATTTTCTGGTGGGAACCGCTCTGGCATCTGCTCGAGCGTTCGTCCGGTGACGGGCCGCCCATTTGAATATTTATTTTTCCTACTGAATATATAATTGGTCTCAAATATCCTAGAGATTCTCAATGATACTCTGAACTAAGCCCAAGCGAATGCATTCTACTTGACGCCTGGCGGCAGCAAGTCAGGAAGGCTTGGCTTCGGCAGCAAGATCCCTGCCCTTGACATGTCGCATGTGGTGGGGGCTTGGCTCGGGATCATATCCTGATGAAGTTTGGCTTGAGGGCTGGCGCTAAGTCTGGCCGCAAACCACCCTATTTTTTTTAATGGGTAACTATCCCAATGATCGTTTCGTGGGATGTTTCATGGGACTGATTCCTTGCTGGTAGGGAAAAAGGTTTAAAGAGCCCTACTTGCAAACAACGTTCGGTTAGGAAGGACACGGAAATGTTCTTGCCAAGAGAGAGGCGACTGCTAAAATCCCATCCACTTTTGACAAGCGCCTACGTCTTAAATTATGGCTGGGTAAAGCATCTGGTGCAAAGACAGCAGGCTGTAGTAGTTACTTTTGTTGGGAAACTTTCTGGCACACACCTTCTTGAGCGTTGGTCTGGCAACGGGGCTGCCCATTTCTATTTTCATTTCTCAGCACAAGTTACAAAGCCAAGAGGTTTCCCGTGGCCAGTTGGAATCTTAGTTAACGTTATTTTAGCTCGACCCGTGCAAGGCACTTGTGCTTTGGTAACGGGTCGTGAACGAACGAGACATATATAATTTTTTCACAACTCCGAGCGGTGGATCACTCGGCTCGTGGGTCAATGAAGAACGCAGCCAACTGCGTGAAGTAATGTGAATTGCAGGACACATTGAACATCGACGTTTCAAACGCACATTGCGGCCCTGGGTTTATTCCAGGGCCACGCCTGTATTAGGGTCGGTAAATTTTTTCTCGCGGGTTTTACTTGTGAAGCCAGATGACCCTGCGTCTCATTGGAGAACGTCTTTCCGCTTATCCGAGGTAGAGATACCTACTGTTAGAAACGGCCTGAAAATTTGGTGGCTGGCTCATGGACATGAGAGTGTTTGAATGCCGTGGAATAGTAGAGGATGAGGGAGCACCAGAAATGTCCCTTCGGTCTGACTCTTAGTCCGTCTGCGGTCCTCTTGTCATCTCTTTGCTTCTTGAGCTCCCGTCTGCGCACTTCATTGTGCATTCTGAAGGGCGTGGGGCTTTTGAGGTAAGGGAATAGGAGGCAGCCTTTTGCATTTATGCCATTACTAGAAATCAACTCGACCTCAGATCAGATGAGATAACCTGCTGAATTTAAGCATATAAGTAAGGATTCCCCAAGTAAAGACGAGTGAACGGGGAAGAACCCAGCACCAAAGCCCTCGTCTGTAGCGGACGGCGGGCAATGTGGCGTTTGGGAGGAGCTTCTCCCAGCAGATCGCTGAAGCCTAAGTCCCACTGGCCGGGGCCACTGCCAATGGTGGGTGCAAGGCCCGTTTGGCTTCTTGTTGTGTCTGCCAGATGGCTCTATCCCTGGAGTCGGGTTGCTTGGGAGTGCAGCCATAAGTGGGTGGTAAACTCCACCGAAGGCTAAATACTTCCACGAGACCGATAGCAAACAAGTATCATGAGGGAAAGTTGCAAAGAACTTTGAAGAGAGAGTTCAAGAGTACGTGAAATCGCTCAGAGGCAAACAAGTGGGCCCTTGAAGGTCGAACGGATCTGAGAAGAGCTGTACGTGCGATGGCTAGCTGGCTGCGGGCAGGTGCACTTCCCCCTCAGTAGGACGCCGCGACTGGTTGGGTTCCTGTAAGAAAGGCAGTCTTGTGGCAGGGTAACAGCAGGTATCCATTGCCGACGAGCTCTTTCCTCTAGGGGGAAAAACGTCGGACGGTGTTACAGCCAGTCTCTGCTTTGGCCGCTGCCCGACTGAGTCCTTGCATGCCTGCACTCGATGCGCGATATTGCCCGTCCGGCAGGTCCAGGCTGGCAGGTACCAATCGCCATTCGTCTGGTGGTCGGCTGTCCTGTTGACTCACCGGTGGTCGTGCATTGCTTCTCTCGTGGTAGCGCTTGAGGTCAGCAGCGAGTAGGTCGGTCGCCCACCCGACCCGTCTTGAAATACGGACCAAAGAGTCTAACACGTGCGCGAGTCACAGGGTTACTCGTAAGAATTACGAAACCCTAAAGCGCAATGAAGGTGAAGGTCAGGCCTGACCGAGGCAGGATCCGTCCGGGTGAGCGAAGCTCTTCTTCCTTTCGCGGGTGCAATACCCCATGGGGGATCTCGGTGGCGCATTGCCGGCCCGTCTAAGCTGCTTCTTGTCAGCGAGGTGGAACCAGAGCGCACACGTTGGGTCCCGATAGATGGTGAACTTTGCTCAGGCAGGACGAAGCCGGAGCAAACTCTGGTGGAGGTCTGTAGCAATTCTGACATGCAAAGGGATCATCGGACCCGAGTATAGGGGCAAACGACTAATCGAACCGTCTATTAACTGGTTCCCTCAGGATAGCTTGTGCTCAGTGAGGAACGCAGTCTCATCTGGTAAAGCGAATGATTAGAAGCCTTGGAGTTGAAACGACCTCAACCTATTCTCAGACTTGAAGTGGGTGAGAATACCAGCTTGCTTGACTGAAGCTGGCAAGAGGATGCGAGTTCCAAGTGGGCCATTTTTGGTAAGCAGAACTGGGCTGTGAGATGAAGCAAACGCTGGGTTACGGTTCCCGATGCAGATGCTCATCAGACCATGGAAATCGGAATCCGCTAAGGAGTGTGTAACAACTCATGTGAAGAAGCAAGTAGCCCTGAAAATGGATGGCACTCTAGCGTCGAGCCCATACCCAACTGCCGGGGCAAATAGATTTCTGGTAAGCCAAAACCCGCGGCGAGCAGGAGGGTCCTGGCGGTGTGTGTTGAAGGTGCCGGGTGTGGGCCCGCCTGGAGCTGCCGCTGGTGCAGATCTTGGTGGTAGTAGCAAATACTCGAGTGAGAACCTTGAGGACTGAAGTGGAGAAGGGTTCCATGTGAACAGCAGTTGAACATGGGTCAGTCGGCCCTACGGAATAGGGGAAACCCGTTCCGAACTGCGGTGTCCGGAGCGCTCCCGCCGGCCCTTGAAAATCCGAGGGAGAGTAAATGATTTTTGCACAGGGCCTTACCCATAACTGCAACAGGTCTCCAAGGTGAACAGCTGCTAGTCGATAGAATAATGTAGGTAAGGGAAGTTGCAAAGCCAGATCCGTAACTTCGGGACAAGGATTGGCTCTGAGAGCTGGGTCAATCGGGGCCACGATTGGAAGAAGCGAATAACTGAAAACTGGACTGCGATGTGTCTTGGAAGGGCTGTCAAACGGCGCATTCTCTGCTTCCGCGGTGCATGCCGCGTGTTCTCTGTGATGGGGAACTGCGTTGGCGTCTCATGGCGTGGGAGCTTCATGCTGTCACGGTGGCTCGGAAGGATGCTCATGGACCGGCTTCGCAGTTATCGTGGAACGCCGCGCCTAGATTGGCAGATTGCCCGCTGCTCACTTATCGGCTGACGTATGACAGCTCGCTCAGAACTGGCATGGACGAGCGGAATCCAACTGTTTAATTAAAATAAAGCATTGCGATCACCGTAGGCCGGTGCTGATGCAATGTGATTCCTGCCTAGTTTTCTGAATGTCAAAGTGAAGAAATTCATTAAAGCGTGGGAGTAACTATGACTCTCTAAAGTCGTACTAGATACCTCCAAGTGGTGAGAGTCGATAACTGAGAATGCTAATCCGGAGCCGGTCTTGAGCCGTTACTCCGTCCAGTGAAACCAATAGTTTCGCACGACGATTATGGGCAAAGGTTTGCATACTGCCTGTAGCATTCTCCGGTCAAAACCTAGCAATCATCCTTCTCCAAATTAATCCAACTCTAGAGAAGGTTTATAGGCGACTAACCTCTAACTAAAAAGTACTGACCATATAAGCTTTGGGTTAACATCACCCATTGTTATATCGCCTAATGGCTACCTCATATCTAATCATCTATCCGCTAGAATGTGGCAGCGTACCGACTTGTTCCATCTGTAGTCGGGTGCTTTCACATGTAACTGGGCTCATAGCCCATGTTAATGTGGACCATAAGATGCAGGTCAATTTTAAATGAGCTATATGGGCCAATGAAAACTCAAAATTAAACAGCATGACCTCGCATGCCACTAAGTGTGGCAAAGCACACGAGAAAGGCAACATCTCTAATACCTGCGATCACTGCAGGCGAGTATTCAACTACGTGGCTGCCTGCACGAGGCATAAGAGCCGTGACCATGCCGGAGTTCCTGATGAGGTCGAAGCCCATGGCTGCTGGACAAAATCTGAACTCTGTGTGCTGGCTCACCTCGAGGCCTCCTTCCCCCCTCGATTGAATCAGTCTTTTCAGGGGCGGACTCTGAAAACCATCTGTCGCATTCGGACTTGCCCAGATTATTGGGCTTATGTGGCAGATGAAAGAGCCCTCAGGGGTAGTGCACCCCTGGACCTGAGTGTTCTTCTTAGGGACCGGGATACTGCATCACCCTCTGGGGAAGCTAGCCAGCAGTCGGGTCATGCCAAATCCGCGGAAGTTACTTTAACAGTTGACGGCATGGACGCACTGCTTTCAGAACCAGGTGTCACGGTTGACCGGAAAACTCTAGCCGAAGATTTAGCCTCCGGGCCGGTCGAATTTTCTGTCATTGTAGCTCTTATTCATAATTACGTTTCAGGCCGAGAAAGGCCGTCAGTCCCCTTGGATCCAATCTCTTTCCAGCGCAATCGATTGGCACGTAAGACGGAGAGATCCAATCTCTTTTGAAGGACTCAGATACGGAGGCAGGATCTCTGTCTTTGACAGACATTCATAAGTCCTTTGATCTGGTCTTCACTGGGCAACATTCGCAATCTCCATGCAGGGTAGGAGGTGTGTTTTTCGACAGCCCCCTCCAGATAACTCTAGAGCCGTAACCGTCGTGCGGATCTCGACTGCTGTAAAGGCAGCGAGGCAGAACTCTGCGCCTGGGCCTGACAGATTAACAGTGCAGGACCTTCGGGGAATCCCTGTTTTACTCCTATCTGTGATCTATGCTAACTGGTTTGCTTTTAGGAAAATTCCAGATGAGATGAAGCGGTCACGTACTGTCTTCATCCCGAAGGCGGATTGCCAATGACACTTGGGAACCTCCAGCCAATTACGATCTCATGCGTGTTGTACCATTTGTACACGCGGATTTTGGTACAGCCTGAAATCCTCCACCATTCCCTCCAAGCAGGCTTTTCGGAGGATAGAAGCATCTCTTAAAACTTGCTTATCCTCCAGGGTCTGGTGCGCCATTGTCGCCATGCGGATCGTCCCTCTTACGTCCATCTCTCACGAGGTGCTTCTTGGGTCATTGGAGGATCATGGCATTCCCGCGCACTAAGTCCATCTCATGTGCGATCTGTATGAACATTCGACAATGGTCTACATTTGGAAGGGCCATTCGGATGATATTGAAATCCCGCTGCTTTGCAACTTTAGTGTTGGACCCTTTATTAGCCAAATTGAACATCAATAATGCCAGGCTGAGGTTAAGCCCAATACCTCAGTTTCGGCGATAGCTTACTCCCATGATCTTTTACTCTTATCCAGCGATAGTCTGGGGCTACGGTTGTTGGTCGATACCATCAAGGTTTATCTCTTTTGCCAAAGTTTGGTTTTAAATCATTCCAAGACCAGGTACATCGGGTGGGGTTACGACTCCGACAGCTGTATTCATACCGTATTTGGCCATTGGAGTTGGGGAGCAGAGATACCATTCTTCCAGTCCAAACTGGCTTGAACATCTTCGCGGATCATTGTCTGGCTATCGAGATGAAGCCTGTATTGGAGCTCCTTAACACCATCACAGGAGCAGTGCTTATACCTTCCCAGCGAATGCACCTTTAGCGAACAATAAATCTTCCGAGGGTTTTTATATGGCTTGGGGAATTCGGTGTTTGCCCGCACCAGTGCCGATCAGATAGAAAAGAAGATCCGTCAGTTCGTGAAGCGCTGGTTGCATTTGCTCGTAGGGTTCCCGAACCTTGTATATGAAAACTAGGGAAGGCGGATTAGGCATATAGCGTTTAAGAGCTCTTGCATTTGCTCGTTTAAATCGACTCGGATCCTAGGTCGCCGCGGCAGTGTTGAACTTACCTGTCATGGCGGAACACATAGTACGTATTTTTGAAGATGCCGGCGTTCCGGTGGGGGTTAATTGTAAAGAGCAAATCCAACAGGCTCTTTATGCCCACCAGACGGAGCAAAGAACCCTTGAGGAGGGCCGCTATACCACTAAAGATCTTTTCGCCTTTGCTTGGGACCCATTGTCATATTCTTGGCTGCAGGCCAGAAGCAAAGTTATGAGTCAGGGCGACTGTGTTAAGGCACTGAGACTACGATCCAACTTGGTCTCGTGCTGGGCCCTTACTAACAAGCAGTTGCCATTCCCAGACTTCAAACTTTGCCAAAGGTGTCATCAACGCACTGAATCTGCGTTTGACATCCTGCAGGAATGTGAGTCCAGTCATCTCCCTCGAACTGCTAGGCACAACCATCTTGCCAAGCTTGTCTCTAGGATGATTCTTAGAGCCAACCTTGGGGCTTGAGTGGAGCGTGAGCTTGTACGTACGACATCCACCGGTGCTCGGGTAAAACCCAACCTCGTTTTCCATCTTTGAGACTAGGTGGTTGTTGTGGACCGCGCCGTTCCTTGGGATGCGAGCGTGGGGGCACTTTCTGACGTTGCTTGCCAAAAACGTGAAAAATACGCATACATTAAGATCACGGGTGTAAGCCCGGATAAGATAGCAAACGTCGGGGTTGTCTTCGGGGCTCGTGGACTGACATGTCCCGAGGGCAACCAGGCATTGGGGTTGCTGTCCCTTACTCAGGGGCAGCTCGCATACTTGTCAGCCTCGGTCTTGCGAGGATCCCTGATTGTTCTGGGAAAATTTGGGAGGAAAGTGATATGAATGGTAGCCAATGACTTGAACCCCGGCCGGAGGGTATTACTAAAACTATAATAATAGTAAACTGCCTTTTTCAAGGCGATTTCTTCACTAACCCGTTTGATGCTAACCCAGCTCCCACAGGTTGAGCTTCGTACATCGAACCCCCTGTTGTAGCGAAATTGTTTGAGCCCTCCACCGATCTAATTAGTGACATGCATGAGTGGATTAACGAGATTCCCACTGTCCCTATCTACTGGGAACAAACCTTTAACACGTCTTCTTTTCCAGGAAATGTAAATAATAAATATTAATTAAAAATAAAATTAGATAAAAAATAAGGTGTAATAAATAAAAATAATTAATCTAAATCAAAATAAAAATCAAAATCAAAATAAAAAGCTGACGTTTCGGATAGAGCCTATCCTTTATCAAAGCAAGAAGATAATTCTCTAAAAGCAAATAGAATATTAGAGAATTATCCTGAAGTTTCCAGGAAATGTCTGATAGACTGAATATTAGGCCAGCTTGAGTAAAAGCTCGCAGTAGCATTCATGGGAATGAACTGGCTGACCGGGTGGCAAAAAAAGGGAGCTATGGCTTCCCCAAGCAATGTTAAATCTGAAATATTACCACTTGTTAGTAATTTTAAGTGTGAAATTTTCGCTCAGGGTATGGTTAAGTGGCAACAGGAATGGACAACTACTATCAAAAGAAGGGCCGTTTAAAAATACCTACCTAAGGTATCCACCAGAACTATTAAATTAACCCCAGCTCTAGCTCAGTTTGTATCAGACCATGATCCATTTCTTCAATACCTATGTAGATTTCGTTTTGCGAGCGGGGCATCCTGTTTACCCGTGTGGAGCAGGGGACCATAATCCAGACCATATATTGGAAGAATGTCAGTATCCTCAGGTGGTAGAAGCTCGTGTGGGGCTAGTTACAACCCTGAAAGCTAAATGCTTTTCACCACAGCTTTTACGAGAAAATGTATTGCACAAGGACATACTTATGGCTTTTTGCTCTTTTGTGAACAGAATTAATGGTATTTTCTTATGCTAGTGTTGTTCTGTTACTTGCAGTTTTCACAAATGGTTGTTGTTTGATTTCAGTTAGTTTATTGGTTACCGTTGGGCGTCCTGTTTTGGTTTGTTTTTTGTAGTCTTTGCTTTTCTTGCTGGTTCTGCCAACGGGTAGGGTGGGGACGCCTTCGGCTGTGGTTTCGCTTTAAACTTTGCCTTATGGTCTTTTTGATTGGGTGGGTAGGGGATTTTCCCCCATATCAACAATGTCCCTATCTACTATCTAGCGAAACAACAGCCAAGGGAACGGGCTTGGAAGAATCAGCGGGGAAAGAAGACCCTGTTGAGTTTGACTCTTGTCTGGCTCTATGAAGAAACATGAAGGATGTAGCATAAGTGGAAGATGGCGTTCCTGCTCGAGCAGGGGCGTCTGTCGCTGTTAAAATAGCATTACTTTCGTTGTTTCTTTGGTTACTTGGTGAAGCAGGATTCCGAGCTTCGAGCTCGGGCTTCTATCGCCAAGCACGGAGGAGGCAGCACGGTGCCTCCAACAGAGGTGTCAGCTGTTCCTTCCATGTGACCCGCTCCAAAGACACTGTCATGCGGGGAGTTTGACTGGGGCGGTACATCTGCCAAAGAGTAATGCAGATGTCTTAAGGCGAGATCAGCGAGGATGGGTAAATGTAGAGCAAAAGGGTAAATGCTGGCTTGATCCCGATTTTCAGTTACAAATAGGAACCGCGAAAGCATGGCCTATCGATCCTTTTTGATTTTAAGAGTTTTAAACAAGAGGTGTCAGAAAAGTTACCACAGGAATAACTGGCTTGTGGTGGCCAAGCATTCATAGCGACGTCACTGTTTGATCCTTCGATGTCGGCTCTTCCTATCATTGCAAGGCAGAATTAGCCAAGTGTTGGATTGTTCACCTACTAACAGGGAACGTGAGCTGGGTTTAGATCGTCGTGAGACAGGTTAGTTTTACCCTACTGATAACCGGTCGTTGCGATAGTAATCCTGCTTAATACGAGAAGAACCGCAGGTTCAGACACTTGCCACGTGCACTTGGTCAAGCGGTCAGTGGTGCGAAGCTACCATCCGTGGGATTATGAGTGAACGCCTCTAAGTATGAATCCCGTCTAGCCACGGCAATGTTACCATCCGCGCCTCGAGCCGAGGGAGGTAACGCTAGGTGTGCGGGGCAAGATAGGGGAGTGATTCCTTCGCCCGCTCGCCCGACATTCACCCCTGCAAACGGCCGAATCCAATTTCCCAGGTGGTAAAGTCGTTTATCCACCGGGGTTGTGCCGTGATTATTCGATCCCGTGTGCTCGAAGCAGAGGCGCCAAATCGTCCGCAGATAACCTAGGTAACGGTCGGGGTGTTGTACTTAGTAGAGCAGCGACCACGCTGCGTTCTATTGAGACTCTGCCTTCGAATGGAGGATTTGTCTGGAACAAACGGACGCGTCCCCGACAAAAAAATCCATGCGAGTGCTGTCTAGCAAAAGAGCTTTCTCGCCCACCTGTTCACCGATGGCAGCCGGTTCGAGAGCCCTGACCATGTCAGACGGGCTCGCTGTGCTTATATACATTTGTTTCTCGCGGCCTCGATCCGTGTTTCCCCCACGGGCGAGTTCAAACGATGGACGAGCTGTTTGTTACCCTACTTTAAAACCTCTTGTCCGCCCTGGCGAGGTCTAGACCATGATTCTAGAGCGGAGGCCGTGCAGCACGCCCGTTGCTGGCCTGCGGCTTCTTGGCAGTTATGTTGGTGTCTGGGCCACTGGAAGCCTGTCTTTGGGTCTCTTCTCTTGTTCCTTTCTCTGAAGGAGTGAGAGAGAGAGACTTGTGCTTCAAACCGGGGAGACCTTTCGCCCTGCTTGCTCGCTTCGGTGAGGGCGGATGGAGGACCAAACGCCTCTAAGTTCTTCTTCTTTCCCTCTCGGGTGGCAGCAAGTGCCCCGGGAAGGAAGTACACTCACAGAGCCACGACCTTTGCCATAGTTGGAGGACGGGGGTGCCAGTGGATGCACCGTCTGGCTTCGACTGGCCTGGACTTTTACCGTTCCCCTGGATGGTTCCCATTTCCAGGGCGTTTGAGTCATTTATGCGTCCAGGGTTGCATCGCAGTCTTTGTGACCGCGAGCGTTCGAAGTTAGTTGGCACGCCTCTTCCGTCCTCAGATAGCCTCTTCCGTCTTCAGATGGCTTCAGCCCTCCCTTTAGTGTCCTAGAACGCCTTCCTTACTTACCCTGAAAACCAGATTCCATCGACGACCCTTTGTGCATGACCCCTACATACAAATGCCTGTCGTCTTATGGGAATCGCACTGCCTGCTTCCCCACTTTACCCTGAAAACCAGAACCCATCGATGACCCATCGTGCATGACCCCTACATACAAGTGCGTGTCGGCTGGTGGGAATCGCACTTCCTGCCTGTCTGTTTTCCCTTATCCGACCCATTGAATCCTGTCTGTTTCTTCAGTTTTCATGTGCGAGTTGGCAGGGAAGCTTAATAAGCCCCTAGCCCGAGGCCAAGTTTACTTAACACCTTTTAACCCTGACCCTTCATTGTGCTGGTTCGCCGACTGCAGCAGGCCGATGAAGGTCAGATTACGATTTGTTACAATGAGTTGACTTTTTACCCTACTGATACAAACTAAAAAAAAGGTCGTAATTCCCACTTGAGGAGGCTGCGGCATGTTCCAATGTAAACTGTGAGAGATTACTGGGAGAAATTAACAGACAAGAACTGGTGTCCTAAATGTCTAAAATAGTGAAAACAAAGCTAAAATGCCCCATCGAGGGTCGAGCTATTACGAACACGCGAATCAACATCTTGTTCGAGCGCATAAGATTCACTGCCCCGAGCGCCGAAGGCAGCTCATCGTTGAACGGAAATAGGAACTTATGTGTTTAGGTAAGAGAGCCTTGGACGATAATTTATTACATTTGGCAGCAAAGGATCCTGAAAGTACGGCAGAAGGGCCGGAAACAATGTCACCAACGTTGAATAATTTGGCATGTTCCGATGATTAGAGTCAAAGCTCATCTGAGGACGATGACAGTCAATGCTTGTCCGAAGAAATTGCCTAATCTAGACGCGCATTGGAATCGGGTATTCCTCCCTTGCTCTCTCTGTTCTTTTCCAAAACAATGCAAAGTGGGAAGTCCTTCGACTGAGCAAGCCTGAAGAATGCTTCTTTGACTATTACTCTGAACACAAGATACAAGCAAGTATTGGAAGGCAAAAATTGGCTTGGCCAGAAGTGTTATTGGATTTATTTATTAGAAGACGGGGCAAAAAATAGAACCAACTCGGGGTGGACCTACCCACTGGGTCCCCCTGTTTGACATATGGTCCGTCGAAGACGGTGTCAAGATGTTTAAGGAAGATTGGAAGATTCGCCCGCAGACAGTTAAGAAGTATATAACTGCTTTCACGGAGTGCTTAGCCGCCCAGCTACAGAGGAATGAGGGGCTGTCTGACCCGAATTTCCGCCTAAAAATCGAGCAGCTAATGGCATGTTTAAAACTGAGGGGCTGAGCCTTCGTTCACCGGGGGCAAAATACGATGCAAGATCATCTTTATCAGACCATCAGTGGAGAGTCTGATGAGGAGAAAACAAAATATGCTGTTACTGCGACAATGAGAAGCCCGGAAGTGGCGGCCACTGTGTTTAGTCTATTGTCGAAAGAGATCCTGAGACCGAAAGAGCAGAACTACCTCGTTGGCTTCTGTGCTGCGTGCATAACACTCGTTCAGGGCAAAAGACCTGACGTCCTATGCAATTTAACCGTTCAAGAGTACCAAATGGCAAAAACAGTGAGCGGACGGAGAGTTGCTCTCGTTCAGCATCACAAAACCGAAAAGCAGGGAGCCAGTGCGATTGTGATGGAGGGATTACTCAGTGACGTTCTGGAATGGTATCACCAAGAAAGAGTCAGACGGAAGCAGCCCAGGAAACAGAATGAGTCTCTATTGTTCAATTTGGAAGGGCGACTGCTGAAACGAACCGATCGGCAGCTGCTGTTGCTTCAGGCAAGGCATGGGCATTTGGGGGGTGGCTGTGGCCTGGTTGTCTCGTCGGTTGGCTCGCCAATCGATGGAGTTCAGCAACTTCAGGCGCGGCCAGCTGCTGGTTGGGTGACGGCCTGGGCTTGAGGGCCACCGCTGGCGGGACAGCTATTTGGGGCGCGGCTGCTGGGGGACTTTGGTCTGACCCATTTGCCGATTGACCACAGCTGGTGTTCCAGCAATTGGTGACAGCCTCTGGTTCGTTTATCCCCAGCAGCTCTTCCATCATGAAACCCCCCGTGCTTCGGAGGGCACGTTAAGCCGTCGGTCCCGACTGCTACTGTCATCTCGTAGCAGTCGTTATTAATGGGATGGCGCAAAACTCCCTCGTAGGAGTAGGTTTTGCCCTCTGTACCAGATAAGATAAGATGGGCTACTAATGGTCGGAGCCTGTGATGCCCGAAGAATCCTGTACTCGCTGAGCCTCCTTTCTGGTTTGCCAGGGTCTTTAATTCACCGGTACCTGAATCATTTCCCATCTACTGCCGCCCAGCATTAACAAGCTGGAATCGCTAGCTTCTAACAAAGTGCATACTGCAACGTTAACTGATATTTGGATATATCTCCGGCGGAGGACGCAGGTCGTTCTGACGGAGCTTCCACCTTAAGTGATAGGGAAGAGACATCGAAGGACGAATAACCTGACTCCGATGATAGCACTTTCTAACATTATATATTTAAATAATAAAAACATAGTTAAATAAATAATGTTAAATAAAATATATTATGTACACTAACCTTTACCCATTTTCTTACCATAATACAGGTGAACAAACCTACAGTGGAAATCTCTATTAAAAAAATCTATGTTCATATGCATGGGAAACTTGCTCACCATGGCCCGCCGTGCCTGCCGCCTCGTACAGCAGCATGGTTCTGTGCTTTCTGTAGCTGAAAACGGGTGTCCCATAGCACAGGGCTCCTCCCAGCCTGCCATGTGCTCTGGATGGCCCGGAAAGGAGTGCGTGCCAACACGTGAAAATTTCCTTACCATAAAACAGGTGAACAAACCTACAGTGGAAATCTCAATTAAAAATACTATGTACATATGCATGGGAAAAGTGCTCCCCATGGCCCGCCCTGCCCGCCGCCTCGTATCGCGGCATGGTTCTGTGCTTTCCATAGCATGGAAAGGGCATCACTTAGCACGGTGCGAATTGGAACCCGAGTCCGAATGGGCCTACCACAGCCCCGCCTCAGAGAGTAATGGGCATCCCGTAGCATGGTGGTACCTCCCATAGCACTGTTGTGCATCCCATAGCACGGTGGTGGCTGGTGTGGCCCCAATCTGGGTGCCTCAGAGCACTGGGCTCTCGGCTTGCCACTGTTGGTTACGACGTCTGGCCAATTGGCTTGCCACTGTTGAGCGACTGACACAGCAAATGAACAGTGGGGCCACTAGGCATGTCAGCACCAAGACAGTGTAATGATCCCTCTTGAGCTTGGGGCTTAAGAGCAGGCGTATGGTAACAGCACCCATGTTGATGCCTGTGCATCGCCGAAAATGCCTCCAATTCGCAATGGACTATCGCCATTGAACCTCGGCCGACTGGCAAAGGGTTGCTTCCTCTGACGAGTCGCCGTTTCTGGTTGTCAGAGCAGATGGACGATGGAGAATTCGCCGGGAAGCATCTGAGAACAGGCATCCCGACACCATTGTTGGCAGATGACAGGCTGGTGGGGGAGGTGTGACTGTTTGGGGGATGTTTTCATGGTATCATCTGAGTCCATTGATACCGCTGGAGGGTACACTGAATGCTCTTCGTTTTCTGACGATCTCGTAGACCAGGTACACCCCGTCATGTCGACAGTGCTTCCTCAGGGTGATGGCACCTTTCAACAGGACAGTGCTCCCTGTCATACTGCCAAAATTGGCCACGACTGGTTCGAGGAGCATGAGAATGAATTCAAGCTACCAAATTCCCCAGACCTCAATCCCATTGAACATTTGTGGCACCATCGCGATCGCCATGTCCGGAAGCTGGACCCTCCACCACTCAAGTTGATGGAATTATGGGATGCACTGATCGCCGATACCTGCAACCACCTTCCGAGGACTTATTAACTCTCTGCAATGTCGATTAGCTGCTGTGCTTGCTGCCAAAGGTGGATATTCCAGATACTAGCATGTGGTCGTATTAATATGTCCCGACCCTGTAAAGTAGTAAGAGAGTTAGCAGGGAATATGTTTATTTTTTTAGATGGTTAAAAAGGGATCTAATTATCGGAAGCTGTTTTTCACCTAACCAGCTACCTTTCCAGCCGGATCTGTGAGCCGGAATAATCTTTTAACGTGTGGAGTATCGGGCTGATTAGAGTTGCTGAAGCCCATTCTGATTAACAACTAATTTTTTAACTTGATAATTGAGCGACAATTAATTGTTATTCCCAATTGAGCCACGGGCTCCACATAGTTGGCATCAGTTCGACAGGATTGTTTTGTATTTTTTTATGAGAAGTAGCTGCCACATATTTGGCACAGTCATTTACAGGATGAATAAATAATTATTTAAAATAATTGATAATTAGCATATTTGAATATTGAATAATTAATTTGAGCAAAATTTCAGAAAAAATTTCTTGTCATAATCTTTATTTTAGGAATTGTTTAAAAGCTTGTTCTCATGATAGATATTCTGCACTGTTGAGTAACATATAATTTAAATTTTTTTTGATATTTATGACTGATTTTATGTTGCTTGTATGAATCGGAGTGTTGGTGTATTATTGTGCGCATCAACTACAGGATTTAATTATGCTAAGATTTTGGTGCATATGTTTATGTGACTATTGTTTTCACGCTTGCAGAATGCATATTTTGGGAAAGTATTTATTTAATATTACGATTCATACAGGTAATATCTGATTTTGAATTATTCTTGTGTAATTTGGATAAGTATAGTTGCCGCCACGTAAGTTCAATGATCTTTTTGATATGCGCAGTAAGTCTTCTCATCAATATGCTTTGTCTGGATTTTACTCATGATGCACTTGTTCTACTATAGATGGAGATATCTTTGAAACGTGGAAAGCCTATTAAAATCATAATATAAAACAAATTGCATTCAAGTCGACTATTCTGTGTCATTTTTTAATTTATTAATTTTATTTATTAATTTATCTATTTAAAATAAAAAAAGAAAATAGAAACTAAATATAAATACGAAAACAATGTTTCGAACACGAAAGTGGACGTTTCATGGAATAGCTAAGCGATTTACTTCCCGTTAACGTCTGGCGTTAGAAATGACGTCAACCTATTGTTCAACTTATGTGGTGGCAGCTATAGATTTAAGCTAATTTAGACGTTTGTAGTTGTAAGAGAGATTTTGATTAAGAACGATTTTGATTAAGAGCATTATTGAGGTTCAGGAATTAATTATATAGACTGGGGAAGTTGGTGATTAGGAATAATAGGCATTATGGCGAATAACAATAATAATATACAAGTTTTAGGCTTATACACTAAAGTGCCCATCTTTGATGGCAGTAGTAATGTGAATGAATATTTCCAGAGACTTGAAGAGATCTCCTATGCCGGGAATTAGATGGCAGATACAAACTTTAAAATGGCGAAAGTCAGGTTAGCAGGCGATGTGCTGTATTTTCTACGTGAGTATCGAGACATAGTAGCATCGCTTCACCCCAGAGTTCAAGGTTCAAGAACTGATTTCGGGCTGCACCTGAAATGATTGACATTCATGAGAGAATGTTTTCTTTTGTCTCAACAAATCGCAATATTAGAATTATTCCAAAAAAAACAACATATGCCATCAAAACTTAATTAGAACAGCAATTTGGGACATTCTGAAGTGAAGAAGTAGTCAGTTGCCCACCAGACATTGAGAAGAGAATCAGTTGCCCGCCAGACGTTGAGAAGAGAATCGGTTGCCAGCCTGATGTAGAAGTGAACCGTCGAGGCCTGTCAGCCATTGTAATGAATAGGCGTGTTATTACGTAGCTCTTGAACCATAAAGATTAATGTCGAATGAGATGTTCCTAAACAGTGTTCAAATAAGATTGAGAATAATGCCAGTTCTACGTATTGCTAGTTTTGAAGCCGCCATGAGCCCCTGTACCTGATTAGTCACATTTGTTTTCCGTAAATGTGGAGAAGAGCCGAGCGTAATCCGAACCAGTGGCCATCAAAAAAACCATTCCGCGGGTCGTGGCTAGATCAATGCCGGAACCAGATGAGGTTTGCCGCCGATGCCAACCCTCTTTCGCATCGCCACTTGCTTAGCCATCATCTTTAACAAGGTTTTTTTCGGGTAATCTCGTGACAAACCTTTCTATTTCTCACGGCCATGAATTATGATTATAATATTTAAATGGTGTTCAATGTTTAATTTGTTTCCAATCACACTAATAGAAAGTTAAAGCAGTAAGAGGTTTAAGGTTTGTGCAATAATAGGGAATAAGTTTATTGTTTAAAGGGTTAAAAAGGGGTCTAATTATTGGAAGCTGTTGTTCACTAATCCGCTACCAGCCGGACCTGTGAGCCGAAGAAATCTTTTATTGTGTGGAGCGTCAGGCTGATTGGAGTTGCTGCACCCCATTCTGATTAACAACTAATTTTTTAACTTGGTAATTGAGCCATGGGCCCCCATAAAATAATCAGAAAGACAGTAGCATCAAAATAAAGAAAACAACAAACTATTTGGAGAAAGTTACAATTTTTTTAAGAAGGAGGCAACAAATAAATGAAATGGTGGCCTCCTCCATTCAAAAACATTTGCTATGCATAACGTCATCTTAGCCAAACTGAGGTCGACGAGTTTAAAGGTCCTGTAAATCTCGTCGGGCCTGTGCTTGTGAATCATGCCACGGCATGTAAATCTCTTCGACCTAGGTTTGGCTCGATGCCATCCTTCATCGTCTTTCAAAGTCACCTGAACATCAGAGCCAGAGCAACAGTCCATCCTTCATTGTCTCTATCTTGGATTTTAACAATCAGTGTTTTTTTTCGTTTATTGGAAACAGTGAAGGATGGATTGTTGCTCGGACCTCGGTGAGCAGATGACTTTTGAGTGCCCTGGCCCAACACCAACTAGATAGAAGGCCTGTGGACGAACACGTCATACATTGTTATGTCATCATACAAAGTCAAGTTTAGGGCTTATTATTGGTAGAAATATGATTAAACATGACTTTTTATGATGATGTAATAATATATGACGTTTCCGTCCAGAGGCTTTCTATCTAGGAGGTGTTGCCTGACCTGTCTTTCGTTGACCTCGGTTTGGCTAAGCTGATGTCAAAAGCAACGCTCTTGCGGGACTTTTTGACAAAATTCAAACTGAATTTTTATACCAGGACTGGCCTTTGAATGATGATTTCTATATTAAAAATGAAAGTAAAAAGCAGCAAAGTGGCCAAAACACTTCCGGGTGTTGATTTTTCATTTTCCACTAGTGTCTGAAACATATTCTCCCTGTCTAAAAAGGTTTTCCTAGACCTTGTGAGATGTTATTTTAAATCTTTTAAAAGTTGGAAGCATTTATGACATATTTTGTTATTTCTTAGTTCCGATGTATGAGGATCTACCCAAAATTTCCCGTAATTGTTTTATTCTTACTGAACCATAAGAGGTACGAAGTTTTGCCGACAGATGGTGTCAGGGGTAACTCTCAGATGTAATTGTGCCAAAGGGTGATTTTGTCCACGTGATTCTGAGCTTTTACTGTTTTTGTCACTCTTTGTGTTGGTAATGTTGCGATTCTTGATATTAAAGCTGAAGAAAACTGCAGCTGAAACCCACAGACTGCAGTTGAAGGAGGCTTTTGGTCAACAAGCTTTAGGCAAAGCCCAAACATTTGAGTGGTTTAAGCGTTTCAAAGATGGCCAGGAGTCTGTGGTAGAAAACAAGCATTCTGGTTGACCATCAACAAGCACAACTCCAGAAATGATCACTAAAGTGCGTGACGTGATCCGAGAGGACTGAAGGCAGACCATCCCGTGATTGCTTTAGACTATCATATAGGACATTTTGAGACAATTGACAGAAAACGCGATGCAAAAAGCCAGAGATATAGAAGAAGAAAGACTAGCTGTTCCATCACGACAATGCTCCGGTGCACACATCGCTCGCTGTGAGGGACTTCCTCATCAAAAACAACATGACTGCTGTCCCCTGGCATTTTGCGATTTCTACCTTTTCCGAAAATTGAAATTGCAGTTAAAAGGGCGGCGACTTGACTCTATTGAAGTGATCCAAGCAGAATCGCAGCAGATGTTAAACATGCTCCAAGCTGCGGACTTCCAGGAGTGCTTCCAGAAGTGGGAACATCGCTGAAAGCAATGTATAGATGCCCAAGGAGACTACTTTGAAGAAGACGGTAAAAATTAAGAGATTGTTACATTAAGAGATTGTTAAGTTCCGTATTGTATAGAGGTACATTCCGGGATATTTTGGGTAGCACCTCTTACAGGATGTGCAAAAATATACAGGACAGTACTGCTGGGTAGCCTATCCTATCGATTTGAGGGCCTGCTTCATAAAATGAACATTGGGAAATTTTATTTTGTTAATCCGTTTATGCCAAAATTGGTAAACATGGAAACTGAGACTTCATATCTTAAATTTATATTCTGTAGCATGTAAAGACATAAAAATAATTTACAAAGACTTAAAAAAATTCTTTAAAATTATTTGCTTTCGTCCATAGATGGCGAAACTAGTACTGCATTTCAAAATAATTTTGTAATTTTTTTATGTCTTTGTAAATTATTTTTTACTAGCAGAGGTCCCGGCATTGGCCAGGGTAATGCACAGCTTGCTCCATATCCATTACTGTATCAATAGATGAAAGGGTGGCAGAGTTGCCAGGAAGCATTTCCTGAATAAGATCATTAACATATTTAACGCTGTTGTTGGAGTTGAACAACGCTCGCATATCAATATAGCCGGTCTCCGCTGGCTTTAGTAAGAATTGGAGCACCCACTATACTCTCAGGACTTTTCTCCATGTAATTTTGACCTTATACGTACGGACGGTAAGGACCCATCTACAAAGGCCTCTGTGAAAATTCTAGAGTGAGGAAATTCCCATAGGCCTAGAAAATTGAGTTTGAAATTTACTGTAAACACATAGAGGAAAAAAAACGAATTCTGCAGCCATCGGTGCGAGTTGTAATTTTCACGTATACCTGGAAATACTTTAGTTATCACCAAACGATGTCATTAGAAAGCCTGAATTGTATGCCCTTTCCACAATGGTTACTGATGACATCCATCCTTCGTATCAGGATTTTAATGTGATTACAGCAATCGTATTCAGGGTTGTAATTAAATGCCCCTAATTTTAAATCACAATGTCGATTCGCCACCCTTAATTCTTCCGTTCTACGTCGGACTCGTAGAACACGCAGCTCTTTTTCCTCCGAAGTTTCCCTTGCCCTTGACATTGAAGCTCTCGTACGTTCCTGATGTAGACGAAGTTCTCTTTCCTCCAAAGTTTCCCTTGCCCTTGACGTAGAAGCTTGCATACGTTTCTCCTGTAGACAAAACTCTCTTTTCTCTGAAGTTTCCCTTGCCCTTGGCGTAGAAGCTCGCATACACAGCTGCTGCAAACGAGGCTCCCGTCGTTCAGGTGTTTCTGACGCCCGGATAGTTTTTAGTTTTTAGCTGCAGGTTTCTCTGACCAATGCTCTTTCTTTTCGATATGTATGAATTAATATGGATCTTTCGAACGATTATTAAATAGCACAACCACAGATAAATCGTATGCTTTTAGGTTTCATGAGACGTATTCCTTTATTCAGAATTAAACTGTAATAGGTTATGCACTGCTCAAACGTGCCAAACACAAACACACACGAGCACAAACAAATACGCACACACACTTTACCCAAGGGAGCTGTAGTGAGACACGTGTACCTCCTTTGCCTCATCAAGAGAGACTGCCCTATCTATATCGTCTTATAAAGGGTGATTACAAAAGAACTTCACACTTTTAAAAATTTATTACATCAAAGCTATTCAGAATATAGACACACCCCATACGGATTCTTAAAGAAAAACTCTTGAAGTTTATTGTGACACAGTTAATGATGTTCAATATGCCCCCCTGTCGTGACACGGCATACATCAATGCGGTAGTCGAATTCGTCCCAAACCCGCATTAACATGTCTCCATCAATCCCACGTATCGCTACCGTAATGCGTTCTTTCAGCTCGTCTAGGTCACGGGAAAGGGGTAGGGTGAAGACCTTGTCCTTTCTACACCCCCATAAAAAGAAATCACAAGGTGTGAGGTCGGGGCTCCGTGGTGGCCACTTTGCAAGTTCCAGGTTATTTTTTGCTCGACCAATCCACCACTGTGATTTCTTTTTTTAGGGGTGTGTAAAGGACAAGGTCTTCCCCCTACTTTTTTCCCGTGACCTAGACGAGCTGAAAGAACGCATTACGGTAGCGATATGTGGGATTGATGGAGACATGTTAATGCGGATTTGGGACGATTTCGACTACAGGGGGCATATTGAACATCTTTAACTGTGTCACAATAAACTTCAAGAGTTTTTCTATAAGAATCCGTATGTGGTGTGTCTATATTCTGAATAGCTTTGATGTAATAAATTTTTAAAAGTGTAAAGTTCTTTTGTAAACACCCTGTATATTCATTTCCTGTTCATTGTTAATAATTCTTGGAAACGAAAGTTCTGTCATTGCATCATCATTTGATGTTCATTGTTATAATTCTTTGAATAGAACTTTCTATCATTGCATCATCATTTTATGCTCATTGTTATTGGTGAATTGCGTGTTGATACCATTGCTGATGCGAACACGACGGGCCTATTGTTGCACTTTACCTTGCATTGTTGGTCATAAGATATCTATTGTTGGTCTGAGCATAGTGTTGGTGAGTGGCATGTATACACGATTGTTGATACCTATTGTTGCACAGGACTTGGTGTTGCCCAGGCTAATTACACATGTAGGTAAACAGAACAATCTCAAGAAGTTAAATTATTATTCCAAATTGGTTAAATGTCTTCATCCCATTATCGGCATCTCAGGTTTCCAAAATATTCACATTCACACAGAATATAGTCAAAATGTATTTTTATGTAATGTTTGGATCTGCTGTGCTACCAAATAAGCTAGGTGATAACCCCGCCGTGACTCGGACTCGGACTTTTTTTTTGATTAAATTTTGCAATATCTTTGTGACGTTTAGAATAGACAGGATTGTGAACACAAGTAAGTAAGTAATAAATGAGTTTACGCTTTATAAATGCAGAGTAAACGCTTTACAAATCCGATCACTTGTCAGCGATTTTGTAATCCAAATAGATATAGAAAGTTAATCAAATAATTATCTTAGCAGAATGCCTAGGCAGTGGAAGGCGTATCCAAGACCCGCTCGCCTTAAAATTGAGTGCTAGCAGGGGGAGGAAACACTGATGCTCTACGGCGTTAAACTTGATTACTATACGGGACACGCAGCTGCGATGGTTCCGATGAAGCCAACAAGAGAAAGAGACTAGACAATCAACAGCTACGCTGGTAGTAGTTCTCCATGCGTCGCCTCTGGGTAACTGCAGAATATGGATTAAAGAAAAATCAGTCACTACCGCAAATCCTTACACTACGTCAACAACGGCAAGCATACAATCATATTATTAATAACATAGGCAAAGTTGGAAAATATTAATCCTAAAATAATTATCTTAGAGGACAGCCTGGATATTAAAATCAACTTCGCCTTCAAACAAAGAAATCCGACGGGCTGCAAAATAATTATCAACTAAGATATACCTTCATAAAATTAGCGTCTCGACGAGGAAATAAAACTGAGGGTTGTCAATACACAATAAACCCTATCTATTTATAGTATTCCACCATCCAATTAATTTATGTCAATAATACTTCCAGGGAAAAATAAAAGTTTCTCCTAAGTAAGTTTATCTTAGAGGAATGCACTTTTATTTATGCAATAATAGTAGATGAGGATTTGTCTCTTCTGAATATGGCATTAACGCTCCACAGCTATCATCTAAATAGCGGCGTAAGCCGAACGGAAAAATTCCAATGACATGCCATTCCTTGATAAGGTTCGCCTCCTAGAATATCGAATTCCAACTTATACAGTTCCGGCCAATTATCACAGTCGTATAATGCTACTTCAGATTATGGATACAAATACTTCTCAATTTACTACTTGCTGGCTTAATGTCCTGGAAGCTTCTTTCCTTCTCCAGTTTTAGAGAAAAACTTTCTCGGCTGGGAGTCCTTCCACTCATTACTGGTGGGGGAGATTCGTTCACTGTCAACGAAGATTGTCGCTGCTCGCCGGCGTCTGTAATAACACAGTTAGTATTAGTTATTCTAATAAAATTCCATTGTGTAACATTTAATGAAGGCCGCTCGCAACGATTCCACGAATTATATTCAATGTCCACTAATAACGAGGCAAAGTTCGCTTTCCTCCCAGAAGACGTTGCAGCAGCTCCAGCTGACGCCTCCATGCAATTCAGTCGCTCACCTAGGGGGGTGCAACTTCACACTTCTCGAGTCTTTTCAAAATGGCGGAGCGTGCAGTTCAGGTTCGGTTCTAGAGAGCTATTAGCAGCACATATACTAATCTCTACGAACTGTAATTATCTCTTTTAATCTCCATAACCGAAACAACGGTAAGCTCTAATAGCTATGCTACTGCACAACTTCTCATATTTTCTGTAAAAACTAGACAAAAATAAAACAAGTTCCAGTCTTCTTATCAATCGTCTTCTTTTCTACTTTGGACAAATATACCTATATAATATGTAAATATAATATAAATAAAATCTTGTAAACATTCCAAGGAGGAGCTTTAGGAGTAAAGCAGAAATACATTTATAAAAAGGAAATTAATCCGCCCCCCCTCCCCCGAGTAGGGTAATACAAGTGGCAGATCCTGCGGTCATCTATTTTTCTTTTTTATCTGCAGTTTTTACCTCTCCCCAAGTTTTTTTAATCAAAAAAATTGATTTACTCGAACGTAATATGTAGAAAATGTAAAAAACCTCGTATCTTCTTTCCTTTCTCATCATTTCCGAACGTACGATATACCACATGCCATATGTTGCCATAGTTCTAAGCACCAAGTGACTGCCGCCCCCGCAAATCCGACCCCCTTGGAACAATTGGGCCTATACTTCATAGTACTGTAGATCTTGCATAGAGGAATCTGGATACCAAATTTCACGCTTTTACGTACCTAAATAGCACATGGATATGTTGCCCTGTCTGAATCCCACCCCCGTAATTCCGACCACAGTGTACCAATCAAAACCAAACTAAACAGTGCAGATGGGCATGCTCATAGTAAGCTACATTCCGAATTTCAACTTTCTATCTCAAAAAATGTAGAAATTATGAAGGGGACGAACGGACATTATAAAACCAGTAAGTAGCTCCATTCTTCCGCAACTCAATAGTTTAGATTATGAGCACTTGAACAATCGTGCGTCGACAAAGCGATTTCACGTGCGCGCGCCGATGTCAATAATGCTTAAAAGATGAACAGAAAGTAACAATGTATTCCTTCTTGACAAATCGATTGTATATGACATGCCATTACCTTTGTATTCTTTACTGTTTTAGCACGTGAATTCGACTTCAAGGGGTGCAAGAAAAAATCTGAAAAGTTGATACAGCCGAGCTAAGACTTTGATGGTTATATTTCTGAAAACAGAATTTGAAAAAGTCAATTCGTTTTCAAGTTATCGTGCAAACGGCGGACGGCATTCTTTTAAGTAGCTTTTATGCTAAAGCTTCCTAATAAAGTATGAGATTAGTTCACTTTGGAAAAATGAAAACAAAAGAACTTTCAAATGATAACTTAAAATATGTAAAACGAAAATATAAAATATCTGATTGAAAAATTCGTAGTTTGTGATGCTTCTGTATTAATTTAATTTTAGGGGTTTGTAATGTAGTCTAGAAACTTTTTTTAAAATTTGTTCGTATAAATTATTCCAATATGAAGCTTATAACCTTTTGCAAGTTTTCACTCAATTGCTAATATGAATTAAATTAAATGTATGGCTTCACTTTTTTCTTAATGGCAAACTAATTTTCCACGCCTTCCAGAAACTGACATATTTTATAATTTGGAATAATAAACTTTTAAACGCAACATTTACTGAAAAATAGCTTCAGTTGTATACTAAAACAATACAGTCGTTCGTCTGCTATTCTAGACTGGATTAAAGCTCTAGATTAAGAAAGTACGGCAAACCTTTTCCGCGCCGCCCGCAGCTGCTTATTGGTAGAACGGCTGTCACGTGAGTTTGTCAGCCATTGTTGGCCCAAACGCAGCGATAGATACCATTGAAATGCATGGGGAAGATGCAATTTAGATTAAATTTTTAACGAAATATTCGTTGATTGATCCTAAATTTGAATCCGAATAAGCAAAATTTCAGAATCCTTCAATCTATGCTCCTTGGAGGTTAATAAATTCGTTAAAATATCTGAAGAAGTAATAAGAAGCAAGTACGTTTATATTATAACTTCACCGAATGTTATAGAAATGTTGCATTGTGCAAATTCTCAGGCTATCAGAAAATATAATTTTTTGTTGAATATAGTTCTTTTTAAGAAAATACAATTCAATATAACAAGGTTAAACTGTCTGTGAAATGTGGAGGCAAAACTTGAAATAAAACGTCCATGTTATTTTCATCTTATTTTAGCAAAGTTAATTATCACTCATCATTAAACTTGAATATAAAATATGAAATTGAATAACGAAAATTTGCTAGTTGGGTGAAAAAAAATATAGAAAAATTTAACTATAAGTTTTGGATAGATTTTTAACGTCAATATTATAAACCTCCATAAATGAATAAATTTCAAAATACATTGCATGTGTAGTTATCTTTTGTAATTTTTTTTTGTAATCAAACTGTTAGTTTTTCCAAATTATAATTTTTAAAATTTTCTATCAAAATATAATTATCAAAGTAATTTTTATATTTAAATCAAAAACTTAAATTTAATAGTTCCTATTTTATTAAATTATATTTGATATTTTTATAATTATACTTTTTTTTAATAAATTTAATAAACTTTTATGAAATTAATTTT
>JAHWFO010106707.1:11391-36517 GCA_023313115.1 Rhysida immarginata
CAAACATTGTGGAATGGAACAACCAAAAAGGGAGGGAACCTCTAATCGACTAGGAGATTTGAAATACCGTATAAGTATTTTCGGCTCCCAAATAGTCATCTTCAGCGATGAGACAAAAGTCAAATAAAGAAAAATTTTCTTTAGCTGGCTTCTGTCTCTCATCGCTGAAGATGGCTACGTCGTAGCCGTAATACGTAATCTGTATTTCAAATCTCCTTGTGGATTAGAGGTTCCCTCCCTTTTTTTGATATGTTACCCTGGAAACTTTCAATGATAAGATATAGCTTGTATATATAAACAAACTTCTTACGAATTGTTTGACCTATTGTTATCCATTGCTTATTGTTATCAAGAGCATATTGTTGCTAAGCCTAACAATATCCATAACTAATTACTGTTAGTCAATTTGCTAATTGCTAGTAGCTAATCGCTTGCTTCAACATGTACATGTTAACGTAGAAACGTGTTAGTGATAGAATATGAAGAAATAATTGGCCTTTGCACAGAACGCTTCAGCAATTTAGGCTCACTTCATTTAACATTATGTAGAAATGCCTACAAATTAAAGAACTTTTATTTATTCAAATACTGTAACTTACCTATTCAGATCAATCCGGTGACTCGAAATTCTATTAAATAAGATCTTAAGTTCGTGTTGGGGAATAAGTATCAGACGTAATTGGTTGGTCCCTCCTAAAGACCTGTGAAGGGTAACATTTATTCTCAAGGGATGAATTCTAATACAATAATTAAATAGATCAGGCACCTCACAGGTGTTGAGGTCAAACAAAAGAAAAAAAAGGATAGCAAATTGTTCAAAATAGCAAATAAATAAAAGTCTATACCACTGAGTCTTTCGAGATCAACATTGTCTTGAAAAATGTAAAGAATAAAAGTCTGTAAAATTAATATCGCACAAATAAATTTTTTAAACAAGTTTCGAGTCTTGATTATTTTTTCGTCATTATCGGAGAAAAGTCGTCAATGGGAAAACGTTATTTTTTTGTCGAATCAGTTTCTGCAAACTCACATTCGGTAAGTATTCTCTTTAAGCTAATTTTAGTCGCAATAATTTACTTGAGGTGTATTACACTCTCAGGGATTATTTATGAGTCTATCATCTTAATATTAACGTCAACGGTTTTCTTATTTTAGTTTGTCTTTATCTTTTCTAGTCCTGGATTGAAGTGATTACTCTAGGTAAGTCTCATTAATTGGGTAAACGTCTTTCTCTTTATTTTGCTTCTTTCTTAATTTTTCCTTATTATCTTTTAAATTATTATTTCCTTCCCTTTTCTTTTCACTTTAGGTTTAAAATCTGCACAGAGTTCGTCAACAAGAAATTAAGGGGTCCGTCTGGGGCTACATTCGTAATACTGTGCCATCACTTGAAGAAATTGTCCTAGTCGGGGATGGAAAAGACTTGGACTGAGTTGGGGGGGGGGGGAAGGGTCGAAAACTAAACTTAAACTAAAAATATCGGGATAAGGTAGGGCAACGTTAGTAGTGAGGAGCCCACCCTAGTCCCAAGGGACGAGCAATACGGCTATAAATCTTCATCGGAAAGATTTCTTATACGTTGTTGGATTGATGTTAACAAAATCAGTTCTATCACGCGCCCCTCAAAACGGAAAATAGAAAGAAATGGATATTACTTTTCCTGTCGTCGTCTTATGGTTGGTGGTACGAACGTCTATGGCGGCGCTGGCCGAACATAATTATTGAGTCGTCGAGGTCGCAAGGCTTCTGTATTCTTGACGCTGAATCTCGTCTAAGGCCCACAGCTCTCTGAGAAATGTCTCCGTTCAGTAGTCCAATCGTTTATCGTCGTCTTTCTTTTTCTTCAGTCGCGCAAGCCCTCCGAGGTGAGCTTGCCCTTCGTATTCCAAAATTTCACTCCTGCTTCTCCTCTCTCTCTCTCCTCGCTCGGCAGCAAATAACTGTCAAGTTCTTTTTTCAGTCTGATATTAATAACCGCATTGTTGCGCGTGCGTCCATTGTTGAGTACGTTTCCAAGATCGGTTTGTCACATAAATAAGAGTTTTTTTATCGTTGAGTAAAATTATCGCGAAATCAATACAATAATTACATTTATCAAGAATTTTTTTTAACAAAAAAAAAGAGAAAATCGTCTCGGGGGGGGGGGGGGGGGTTCGTTACAATACATAAAGAAATCTATCCATTTAACGTTTCACTTCTTTAAAGTTTGTTCGTTTTAATCCTCTCTTTACGTTAGTTTGCTTAAATAGAAATTTACAATTCAGTTTTCATATTTATAAATTTTCTTTAAAGTGTTTTAATATGTAAAGTTAATTCAAGGTATCTATGTACGATGTCTCGGTGCTAAAACAAGAAAATGCGCTCCTTTTATCCGCTTTGGCAGTAAAATCATTCTTGTTTTAAATTGAATCCGTATCGGACCTCAGTTTTTTTTTATCACCCACAAATTTCTTGTTTTTCAATAAAGATTTTAAATTATTCATTGTTTGGGGCCTGATAAATTTTCTTGCGGGCCAAAAATATGGATACTTTAACATTGCAGCCGCTTCTCTTCACCCCTATTACGGGGCGTGTTAGAAAAAAATCTAAAATCAGATTCGGATTTAGCACACTAAAAACCAAAAGTATAAGGCATATTCATTCAAAAATTTTTTTCATCCTTGGCCTGTGTAATCTGTTTTCTGGAAGTCCAAGGGAACTTTTTTGCGCATTATTTGGTTTTTATAATATTGGGATAGTAAAAATTCAATGTTTTTCAGTTTGGTTTTTTTTCAAATTATAATTTTTGCATTTTTATTAAGCGTGTTCAGATATTATGCATTCGCAATGAATAAATTGTTGGCTTTATATTTTTGGACGCATTTTAAATGTTAAAAGGAATGAAATTCTGTATGCAGATTCCTCTAGCAGCAAGATCTACTTTACTGTAATGTTTAGGTGGTAGCAGTCTCGTGGCCCTTAGACTATTAATGTTTTGTATCGGCAACATATGCCATGTGATAAGTCATTCGTTCGGGAATGATGAAAAACAAAATTTTTTTCGATTTTCTAAATATTACTTTAGAAAAAATCAATTTTTTAATAAAAGGATAAAAGGATAAAAGGGGGAGGGGGGACAGATGATCTCAGGACTTCCGCTATTTTTCTATACTCTCCTCGGGGGGATTAATTTCTTGTTTCTTTTTTATTAAAATCTTTGGAGACATTTAAAAATTATTTTAAAACAAATATAAATTTGTTTTTTTAAAAACTTTGAAGAAATGTAAATAATTTTGTTAAAACAAATATAAACTTTTGTTTTTAGTAAAATCTTTGGAGAGATGTAAATATTTATTCAACAAAAAATCATTCTTTTTTATTAAAATCTTTGAAGAGATGTAAATACTTATTTTAAAACAAATATGAGAGTACAAGTTCTAGCTGCATAAACTTTTGCTGAAAAGGTGAAGTCACTTTCCCTACTCAGTCATCAACTGGAGAAAATTTATTTTTTTAATCGTCTACAAAATTTATAGATCATGTTTTATTTTTTAAATTCTTTTAATTTCGATGCGAAATATCGGAACTCCGTATAAAATATATGGCAAACATGACCATCAGAAATCGGTGCAATGTTTTTGGTGAGTTCCAAGCGCTTCATATAGAAACAATAGAAATCGTGGCAAGAATTGAACCCGTTTTAAGCAACGATTTGGTATTGTGTTCTTGACAGTAGAAATTTGCTCCAATGGAAATTCATATTACAAGTGCTCTTCAACTTTGCAATTGACACTGTCTTTCGTAGTTTAGAGATATGTTTCCAAAATTTGTGAACACTTTCTTGCATAAACTTTGAAAATGTCACTATCAAGTAACCCCTATCTTGCTTAATGATAATATTTTTAATTTAATTAACCTACACTAAATACACTGTCATATCACTGAATTATGACCATCCGCTTAGTAATGGGAGTAGCCATCCTTCCCCGCTATAACTGCTGCTAGGCGTCGTGGCATGGACGCAAGAAGTGCGCGGTATGTGTCCGATGGTTTGGCAGTCCATTCCGCTTGAAGCGCTGCCCACAGAACTTCGAGAGTCATAGGTGGAGGGTCCAGCTACCATACATGGCGATCAAGGTGCTCCCACAGACGTTCGATTGGATTGATGTCCGGCAAATTAGCGGGCCAAGGGAGCACTCGAAAATCAGAAGTGTTCCTCGAACCAATCCAGAAGGAGACGTGCTTGTGACATGGTGCATTATCCTGCTGGAATACACCATCACATTGGGAGAAGATCGTCAGCATGTACGGGTGCACCTGGTCAGCCACAGACATTCAAATTGCCCTCTAGACGAGTCAGTGGACCTAACTGCTCCCAACAAAAGATCACCCACACAAGCACACAACCCCCCACCAGCCTGTTTACGGCCCAAAATAGCCTCCTGCAACCTCTTTTCATGGCGTTTACGACGCACTCGCCATCGCCCGTCAATCCTGTGGAGCAAAAACCTTGACTCGTCGGAGAAGGCGGCCTTAGCCCACTCGTCTGTGGTCCAAGGGCGGTGCTCACGTGCAAAGTCTAGGTTAGGTTAGGTTAGGTTAGGTAATGTCGACCTAACCATGTGTCGACTGTTCAGGCCAAATCCGTAGCAGGTTGCGTTCAACGGTAATGTCGGATACACGTCTGTTGGCACCACTGTTGAATCTGGTGGTCAGCTGATGGACTGTGGCTCTCCTGTCACCTTTTACGAGTCGTCGTAGGCGCCGCTCACCCCGTAAGTCGATGGTTCGTGACCCTTTACAGTGATGGCGTTGGGACGCGATTTCTGTCCCTGCTATCCACTCTTTGTACACTTTCAACTACAGCGGACCGTGAACAATTCACAAATCGCGCCGTTTCGGAGATGGTGCCACCCATGCTGCGATAGCCTATTATCATCACTTTTTGGATGTCCGTTAAATCCGGACGTTTACCCATCTTGAGTTTCGTGCACCTGCCGTTTGATGCACCAGCTTTAAAGCTTTCTCAGCTTGTTATGCAAATTTTGCAATGTGTAGTCGTTGTTGGGGCGAACCATGCGTGTGCCTTGAAGGGGTGCTGGTCATAATTCATTGAGATGACAGTGTAGTTTTAGAGTTATACGCTCTATTACCAGACAATCGATAATCGAACAGCGCAGAAAAAAACCAAAACGATTGGTCCAGAAGCAGTGCTTTCACTGCCATTCTCGTCCAAGAATTAACCAAAGCAAGTACACTGAATTAGGAAAGAAGCCATATGAAACCTAGTAAGTCATCCAGAGGATAAGAGAGAATCTTTTCCTATCAGGACTGTAAAGCTGATTGTAGATTGACGAGGGACAAGGAGGAGATAGGAAATCCTGTAATCGGGAAAGATGGTCTTTAGAATGTCGTCGAAGTTGTCGCCCAGGATGTGACGAGGCCTGCGATCCCTGAGGGACCTTTTAAAGGTGAACAGGTGATCCACAATATTCTCAACTAAGGGAATGGGATGGTCCTTAATCTTCGGTATCAGCTGCTTCGGAGATTCTTGAACGTTATTTCCAATAGGAGGTTTACCGAAATTGTCAGCAATCCAAACATTAGTCGCAACTCTCTTGTCAAGGTTGGTTTTTGAAGGTTTGGAGATCCTTCCATTTGGACTTATATATTTTAGCCCAGGCAGGCATACAATAAAGCAGGATTGTCGGGATTACCATTTGGTATAGCAATAGTTTACGATGCATTCGAAGGGTGCTGTTTACGCCTCAGAAGAGCAACAAGACTAAACTTTGCCTTCTTAGCCTTAATTATAGCGTAGGAGACGTGGTCTCCCCAGTTTAGCTTGGGCTCAATCACCACTCCAAGGTATTTGTAATTTTTAACCCATTCGAGCTCTTTACCAGGATGGAAAAAGGGGTTCGGAGTTTCTTACACTTTTTGGTAATGAACATAGCCTTGCATTTATCGACTTCCAAGTTTAAACTCCATTTAGCAAACCATTTTTCGTACTGATGTAAAGCATGATATAACCCGTTACAACATACCTCACTTTAACGTACATTTCAAAAGAACGTACAAATTTAAAATCCCCGGCCGAAATCTAGGTATTTTAATGCTAAAAAGTTTCAGTTTAACGTACCTTACTTTCACGTACATTTCAGTTTAACGAACTAATTTTACGTTCCCTAGGTTAATTTATCCCTTGGTTACAATGTACATCGTTCGAATGCCTTGCTCTGATTGGTCAATACCTTAAACAGCCCATGCAAAAGTGGCAAATGGCAATTCATCAAAATGAAACGATACGCCATCACTTAAGTCCATGGGCTAATTAAGCCAAGTTCAAATTTCACTGGTTGGTCAGTGCAGCATATACAGGGTGATTCTGAAAAAGTGTGTTTAACTGTAAGCAATGGCAGAGGTGACCAGAATGAAAATTTTCTTTTAATAACATGTGGGTCCGAATTTGAACGCTAACTGAGATATCACTCACAGTAATATGCGGTTAATATGACCCGCTTGCGAGAGTCCTATGATTCTTCCAATACGACCCATTTAAGAGAGCCATTGGACACAGATGTCAGTAAGAGTTGTTTGACCCGAATTTCCGAGTCGCCATTCTCGGGTCAATTGATTCGATTGTACAAGACTTAAGACTCATTAACGAAATGTTTACTCATACCTATTTACACATTTTTACATACATATTTATATATTTTTACAGCTACTTACATATTTATATGGCCATATTTACACACGGGTATATACCTATTCACAAGTTTACATACGTCTACACAAGTTTACACTTTGTACACATCAATATAGAATATTTACACAACTTTACACACATTTATATATACACGTACACACATTTATATATACACGTACACAAATTTACAGACGTGTATACACCTATTTACACAGGTTTACATAAAGTTACACATGTTTACGCTTATGTACACCTCTGTACAGTTTATTTACACAAGTTTACACACATTTACACATATATGTGCACAAATTTACACACGTGTATAGACAATTTACGCATCTGTACAGCTTCTTTACATAAGCTTACACAAATATGTACATAAATTTATACACTTGTATACACGATATATACAAGTTTACACACGGGTATACACCTATTCACACAGTTTACATACGTCTATACACCTATTTACACAAGTTTACACTTTTGTACACATCTGTATAGCATATTTACACATTTATACACACAGATACACAAATTTACACACGTGTATACTGATATTTACACATTTGTTTACCGCCCTGTATTTGTATTTTATCATCTTTATAGTCAAAATTCGCCAGCAGAAGATAGAACTTCAAGCTTGTAGGCAGAAAAAAGGATTATAATGATAAATCTGTTGCTAAATTCTAAAATAACAATCGCCGTGTTCATAGAGCTGACAGCTCTTGAACGGTAGACAACAATAGGAAGAGAAACGACATCTTTTTTTAAAATTTTTAAACATCAATTTTTTTTATAAAGTCATTTATTGATTTAACAATACAATCAACTTATAATGTACAATGCAATAAATTCACCATCACCTGATTTCACCATCACCATCACCAATAAATTCAACAGAACTGATTTGCACAAAAATCAAGGGATTATTTTTGTTGTAACCATTACATCGTTCTCATTATAAATCTACAAGATTCCTTTTCCATTCCTTTGGGTAGGCTAAATGGAAACCATCACGTATTGCTGAAGAGGAAAAGCCTCATATTAGCATCCTTGGCAATCTGAAATGCAGAACAAGATAAGAGGAAAAGGGTTTTTTCAAACCAAGCTTTTATAATGTTTTATTTAGTGGCAACAATAAACAATAGATGCATTTAACTCTCGCCATAACGAATTGTTCAATTGTCATAACAAACAATTCGTAGTAATGAATTAGTACCATTAGAACACGAACCAATGAACCGATTTGAAAATTTTTTTCTTTAACATAAATTGTCATCGGTCCTGTGTATGTGTATCAAGGGTCCCTAGCTTGTCGGGAAGTTGGTTTAATATTGATTACAAGATTTGACCTAAACAAACTAACATTGCAAGTTTAATAAAAGCTTTTAAGAAAGAGTGAGTTTTAGATCAATGATTTACACTCCCTAAAATAATGGAAAGGGAAACGGTGACATTTTATTTTAGTTAATATCATATTCGACCTCCGTGCTGAAAGTAAGTCAGCTACCGTTCTTACTTTCTATAAGGCTCCGATACACAGCTTCCGGTGTTTAGATCCATTCTTGCTGCGAGAAACTAGCCATGATGTTAGCAGTCGATAATAATAAACGCTGTTCAGTGGAAATGCATTTCAGACCACAAAGAGAAAATAAAAAATAATTGTAACAATAATGAATAAGAAAATGTGTCAGCAAATAAATTTGGAACTATTAAATAAGTATAATTTACATTAGGAAAAAAGTGTAACTTATTTATATTCCTGTTTTCGTTCAATTTTTCTTGAACCGGTAAAATTTGAAGGAGCAAGACGAACAACGTTGGAGAATGGCTTATTCAACGTTGGGTTTTTGAGGGCGCCTGTTCTCGCACTCAGAGTTGAAGAGACTATCCTTACTGCATTCTCAGATAGTCTCTAGATAACTTGTCCTATCCATAATAATATCAAAGAGTATTATTAGTTCTAATAATTTTGTATTTATCTTCTTACTAACACGAACGGCGAAATCGTCCAGTATCGCTATCCGCCATATTTTCGTAACTCGATTTCGTATCTCTACCGGAAATGATTCCCATTTGCTATGACCGTAGCCACCCTATATGAAAATATAAATGATTCCCATTTACATATACGGTGGCCACGCTATGACTTGGCTCGTAAAGCTGTATATGGCGTAAACACTTGAAGATCGATGGTACAACTTATCTACGAAGTACTGTATTCTTATATTCGAGTCAGAGAGCTATAACCTAATAAAATGAGTCCTACGATCTGGAAATTGCTGTGAGTGATGAACAGAAATAAAAATGCCGCCACCAAGATCTACAAGTTAATAACTCAGGTTCTGCAACGCTTAGAATAATGAATTTTGGAAGAATAATAGGGTACATAAAACTCTGTATACCTTTAAAGTTTGATCGAATTCCAACGAGTAATTTCCGAGTTACGCACTCAACATCGTAACACATGCTGGTTAATAGTCGCATATGAGCACTGTTACGATTTTGAATGCGTAACTCGGAGACTACTCGTTGGAATACAATGAAATTTTAACGGTAAACACAGTTTTATGTACCCTATTATTCCTCAAAAGTTCATTATTCTAGGCGAGAATAAAGATGACAAGAAATCGAATATTCATACGTAAAAGATGAAAAGAAATCGAATTACGCCGAGCACCTGACGAACGAGAAACATCCGGCCACGACATTCAACGAAGTATTCAAACACTGATATGACCGTGTTTTTTGAACGCAAAGGCCCAATTTTACTGGACTTTCTTGAAAAAGGCACAATATGGGGAAAAATGCAAGCGCCCTGCCTGAAATACTCCAATAACCCAAAATATCCCTATACTAGAAGAAATAGAAATTTATAAATCATTAAATAACCCAGAAAATAAGGAGTTACTTTTAAATTCCCAACAATATTTCGACATCTACCATCTCTTACGCCATCTCTTACTTTTAAATTCCCAGACTTTTTATAATTTGTCCAATCGCAACTTATAATCTTTTTATATCCTGGAATGTTCGACCAATCACATAAATTTTCCCTTCAATTTCTTCTATGTTATGATTCTTTGTATATCTTATAATGTTCGACCAATCACATAATTTGTCCCCTTTTTTGTTCTATTTATAACTGTCACGGAATTCTAATACCATCGTGAATTCCGGTGACATAGACACTCGCTTTCGCTCTCGAATATTTTATAATTCCGGGCGAAAGCGAAGGCGATGTCATCGGCAGCGTATGCAACATCAAGACGCAGGAGCCAATGAGAGGACGGGGAGACTTTCAAGTGCGGAATATAGGAGAGAGACGAGAGAGAAAGAGAGAGAGAGAAGAGACACGACCGACAGCGGTATTGCGAAGTTTCAGCTCCAGACAAAATCGACTCGAAAGCACATTGGGTGCTATGCCATCGGCAGGCTGAACGGCAGAGAGACTTCTCAAGCCCCCACGACGGAGACGACTACGGAGCCGTTATTTGCTTCGTCGGAGAACGCCACGTCGTGCAGGAAAGCCAAGCGGGCGGAGGTTTGCGCTGACGGAAAGCGAGATAGACGGCGGAGCGATTCGTATTTCTCCTCAGCGTTCGGCAATCCTTCCCGAGGTCCGTGGCGGTCTATAGCCGACTGGTGCTTCGCAGCCAACTGAAGTGACTATTTTTTACTAGCCAAGTTAATGGGAGAACACAGAGCATTGTGCATTTACGTATGTGTTTTATAACATTGCTACGTCATGAATTTTGTCTCGGGCGTAGGCTTTTTAGTTCCCTACTGATTGTAATTTAAAGATAGCGATTTTACCCGGACTTTAGACTTCCTACCGATTAAGACTGTCTGAAATTCTATGTGCTAATTCTGTGCTCACGCAGCTGGAACTTTTTACATGTATGCTTTGATGGCTGCGTGCCTACTTAGCTGAATGTATTTTTGCTCATGTGTTTGCTTGTATGTACACGTGCTAACTATTTAAGCTAGTTATGTAGATGCTTTGAAATTTATTTGCTTCATTATGTTTCATTGCATTTTATAGTTAATCTAGTTAGTAGATACAAAAGTGTGGTTTGCCTTGTTGTTACGAATTAGTGGCCTACCCAAGCAAATTGCTGTTTCAGATTAAGTCTACCTATGTGGCTGTTGTATTACAGTTTAGATGTTTAACTATTAAGCTATTGCTATACATTTTTAGTACCTAAGTGCCTTCCCGGGTGGCCAACCGGGTATGGTGCCGCGCTGGAAACGAATAACCGCGGGTTCGAATCCAGCCGTTGGCCAGCGTAAGCTGTGAGGCCATTTAGCCAGACTTGGTCTGAGATTTGAAAGTTAGTACCTAAGTGTTTGGTATTTATTCTAGCTGAAGAGTATTTGTTTAGAATATCGGCTAGATTTAGTTTAAGTATTTGCATTTATGTTGCTAATCCTTTAAGTTTGAAAGGACTTTAAGGCTTAAATGCTATTTATTGTCTCATAGAGGTGTAATATGGTAAATTGCATTGTATGAGTTAATTACTGCTTTTATGATTTGATATTTGATAGGCATGGTTTGCCTTTGATAGTAGGAATTTACGATTATCACTTATTCTAATTTTTCAATCATTTCATTTATTATCTTGTCAATAAACTTTACTTTTATTTCATTTATCAGTGCACTGTTACATGTCAATTTAATTTCCACTGCGCTACTCTTACATTTAGCATTATTCCATGTGACAATAACCAATCATGTACCAGAGATTGTATATATAAAGCATTGTAATCCCGGATTCGCTTGTCTTATTCAATATGGAACGTGAATGGGTCGACGGTTACAGGTATCTTGGCGTTATAGTCGACTCTAGACTCTCATGGAACTGTCACGTGACTTACGTTCTGAACAAAGCAAAGAAGGCTAAGTACAGCCTCATAGCTCTCTTGGGGGTCTAGGCTGAACTCATCGACAAGCTGTCGATCTCGACAAAATCTAACCGTCGATAAGTGGCATATTACACATTTATACACAAATTTACACACGTTTGGCTAGATTATATACACTGATATACACAAGTTTACACACATTTAAACATAATTTTAAACATTTATCCATGTATACACATAAAGACATACATAAACACATACTGTAGACACACTATATTATTATTTTCACAGTCCAAGTTTCGTAGCACAAGAGAGTACTTCATGTATGTAAATATTTTTAAGCAAGTTTTTGTTAATATTTTAAGAAAATGTGTATTCTTGAGCTATGTGTATTTAGCCTGCAGGCCGGAAACGAAGGAAAAAAGATTTTAATAAGAAATCTGATGCTAAATTCTGAAATAACGATCGCCAAGTGCATAGTCGACTGCTCTTGAATTGTAGACAAGAATGGCAGAATTGTAGGCAGTTGTCGATGGTCAATGTCTACACTAGAAAATCGAAGGTGTAGAGTCTGTACACTGTAGACTCTGTAGACAAGTAGACAAGTCTACACTGTAGACTCTGTAGACACTGTAGACAAGTCATGTTCATGCTAGTTCGAATCGACAAATGCATCATTAACCACGTGACCATCGAAACTTGTCAACAGTCGACTGCTTGTCGATGAGCTCAGCCTAGACCCCCTGGGTCGAATCAGTGCCCTCGACATGGACAATAAGATGTTACGGTACAAGACGATGATTCGGACCATCCTCCTCTATGGCATGCCTGCGTGGGCAACCATATGTAAAAGTAGATGGAGTGAATTCCAGTCGTTCCAGAATGTTGCCCTGAGGAACATCGCCCAGCTTGGCAGAAGGACTGTGAAAAACCAGTCCATACACTCGGATCTGAATATGACTCACCTTGGTAAGTGTGTGCAAGATCTCCTGATGAACATGTTGCAGACGATGAAGAGCCATGACAATGACCTGGTGGCTGGAATACTAAATTACCCGATGGTAATGAAGTGGCATACAAAGTTTAGAAAACCGAAGTATATTCTTGATGTCAACTTCAAAGACATTGGCAACGTTTCCTTCCCGGATTATTGGAAGATGTGATACCATCCACCCGCACCCCCTCTCCCAATCTTCTGACAATCGTCAATCTTTTTTTTTTCATAATGTGGAAGGACTCTTTGGGTTAGTCAGGCTTCTTGCCTATTTCAGTGTAATTCATGTGGAATTTATTCTGGTAGGGTGAGCTTCGTCAAAGCACTGCTTTCGTCCCACCCGAAGAAATATACACTTCACAGTTCGATTGTCGATTGTCTCTTATGCAGACTTGAAAAAGGCAGGTAATAAAGCGGAAACTACTCGTTGTTTTTATAACGCCTCTATTTTTTTCGTTAAGAAGTACAATACTATGTCTATTCCACTACAAGACATTCTGTTCATATCTCAGTTAGCGTTCAAATTCGGACCCACATTGTATTAAAAGAAAATGTTCATTCTGGTCACTCTGTCATTGCTTACACTTATACACACTTTTTCAGAATCACCCTTTATAAACCTGGAAATCTCTGCATAAAACTCAGTCGCACTCACAGCAATAAGCGGTTCATATGACCCGCTTGTGAAAGTCCTATGATTCTTCCAATACGACTCATTAGAGAGAGTCTTTGGACAAGAGTTGTTTGACCCGAATTGCCGAGTCGCCAATCTCGGGTCAATTGACTCGATTGTACAAGACTTAAGACTCATTAACGGAATGTTTACTATACGCGTATATATATATTTTTACATTTTTACATACATACACATACATTTTACAGCTATTTACACATTTTTATAACCATATTTACACAAATTTACACATTTGCGCAAGTTAGTTTACACTATTATACACGTGTATTTACACAATTTACACAAGTTTACCCACATGTATACACATAAATAAACAAATCACATAAGTTTATACATATATATATATTTATTTACACACACATTTACATGTGTTTATGCTTATGTATAGATTTGTACAGCTTATTTACAAAAGTTTACACACATTTATACATATATGTACACAAATTAACAGACTTGTATACACAATTAACACGAGTTTACACACAAGTTTACATACGTCTACACACCTATTTACACAAGTGTACACTTTTGTACATATCTGCATAGCATATTTATACAAGTATACACACACATACACAAATTTACACACGTGTATACACCAAAATTTACAAGTTTACATATGTATACCGACCTGTAATTCTATTTTATCATCTTCATAATAAAAATTTTCCAGCAGAAGATAGAACTTCAAGCTTGTAGGCAGAAAAAAAGGATTTTAATGATAAACCTGTTCCTAAATTCTAAAACAACGATCGCCGTGTTCATAGAGGCGACAGCTCTTGAATGGTAGATAACAATAGGAAAAGAAACGACATCTTTTTAAAAATTTTTAAAATCCATTTTTTTTTATAAAGTCTTTTAATGATTTAACAATACGTTCACTTTTTAATGATTTAATTCGCCATCACTTAACAGAATTGATTTGCACAAAAGTCAAGGGAATATTTTTGTTGTAACCGATACATCGTTCTCTTTATAAATCTGCAAGCTTCCTTTTACAGTCCTTTGGGTAGGCTAAATGGAAACTACAACATATTGCTGAAGAGGACAGCTCATATAGTATCCTTATATGCAATCTGAAATACAGAAAAAAGGATGACTTTTAGATCAATGATTTAGACTCTCTACAATAATGGAAAGGGAAATAGCGACATTTTATTTTAGTTACTAAGGAGCTGGAAAAAGGTATAGTGTTTTATATTACTCCCATATAATAATAACTCCTCAGTCCTTATCTTCTTCTATAGGGAGAAATATCAAAACATAAACATTGAATATCCGCCATCTTTTGAGGGCATCGAGACCCATGGCTGCCATGGCTCTGAACTTATCCTATTGTTATACCATAATCCAAACACGCAACAACTCGTTACCATCGTTATACAATAACAAGTCGGGCAAAAACGGCGCACTTCGATGAGTAGCAGTATATTGCCTTCCTCTTGCCCTCAAAAAATGGCAGCTGTACCTATCATTCAATGCGAAGATATTTTCCCCTATATACAGGGTGTTTCAAAATTATGTACAATAAATTTAGTGACATATTCTTCAGGTCAAAAGAAGACGAAAATGTTCTATAGCACTTTGTCTGGAAACGATTTGTTTGCGAGTAATCCAATATCATACAGTAGGGAAGCACGGTAGTTAGCGGACGATATTTTAGCAGTTCCAACGTTTCGACCCAACACTAGGTTGAGTGGTTTGTTCCATTTAAACCTACTTTAGGGTTGTTCCATTAGTTGTGTACGGTTGTTTCCATTACTGTAGTTGCACTAGGAATATCAATTTCAGAACGTTTGCGTGCTTTAACATACGCATTACGATTTACGTAAAAAAAAGTCATGTACACATATTCCAGTGCAGAATACACTGACATGCACCTAATGTATGGTCTTGCGGACGGAAATGCTGTGGAAGCAAGAAGACTCTACCAAGAACGCTTTCCGAATAAACGTTTGCCAAATAACCGAACATTTGTATCTGTCGACAGACATTTGAGGGAGCGTGGTTCCTTTGGCCGTCAAACAGGACAAGGGCGGCCTGTAGCACATTCTCCGGATGAGGAGGATGTGATAATTGACATCATACATGATGAACCACAGACAAGCAACCGTCGTATTTCTTCCATGGTACACATTCCGCACTCATCAGTTTGGCGCATTCTTCACCGTCAGCTTTTGCATCCATACCACCTGCAACTGGTTCAGGCACTGAACCCAATGAACTATCCACACCGACAACGATTTTGCCAATGGATACAACGTCGTCATGCTGCAGACCCTAGTTGTCTCAGCCAGATACTTTTCACGGACGAAGCAACCTTCACCCGGACAGGAATCGTAAATTCTCACAACCAGCACCATTGGGCAGACGCTAACCCCCATGTTACCAGAGCTCGAGCGCATCAAGAGCGTTTCTCCGTGAACATTTGGTGTGGAATTGTCGGAAATAACTTAATTGGCCCTTATGTGTTGCCGCCACGATTGACTGGGCGAACGTATCTTTTGTTTCTGCAGAGTGCATTGCCAGAATTACTGGAAGATGTTCCTCTTTTGATAAGATCTAACATGTGGCGCTCCAGCACATTTCAGCCATGTTGTGCGAGCACACCTTAATGCTGCATACACGAATCGGTGGATAGGTCGAGGTGGACCTGTAGCCTGGCCTGCAAGATCACCCGAACCTTAATCCGTAAGACTTTTTTCTGTGGGGTCATGTGAAAACGATCGTCTACAGCACAGAAGTTCCTAGCATTATGGATCTGCGACAACGAATTGAAAATGCATGCCAAACCGTTCGTAATGCTGGCGACGAACTCTTCCATGACATCAGACGGTCGCTCATGCAACGAGCCGAAGCGTGCGTGCGAGCTGGTGGCGGGCACTCTGAACAATTCCTGTAATTTGGAGCCACGGGTTTAGTTGGCTGTATCGCGTAAATAAATCGTTTCCAGACAAAGTGCTATAGAACATTTTCGTCTTCTTTTGACCTGAAGAATATGTCACTAAATTTATTGTACATAATTTTGAAACATGTTTGTTAGTTTGTGGGTTTGTGGTTTTGTGCAAATCTACAGTTTTATTCCGATCTTGATAAAATTTTGCATACTTGACCTTCAAACCATGAGGAAGGTTACTGTCTACTTGAGATTTCGAAAAAATAATAATTATTGATGAAAAATCAATATTCCTTGTTAAGGCAAGCCATATTAATGAGAAATAACTCATGCCCAACAATGCAAGGCAAAGTTTGTGCAACAATAGGTATTAACAATGGTATCAACACGCAATGCACCAACACTATGCAGGGATCAACAATATATATCTCATGACCAACAATGAAAGGCAAAGTTTGTGCAATATAGATAAGGTTCAATTCGTAACAATGCATACAATTCCTTAGAAAATAGAGTTCTTAGGACTTAACAATTTCTTGAAAATCATTAAAAATCACCAGTAACTGGACATAATGGAGAGTTAGCAAACTATTGAGAAAGAGTGGAAAGACGGCAGACGAAGCACTCTTTTACCTCCGTGCTGTATTGAGCAAATGGTAAGCAAGTAAACAGAAGACCGCTAGACTACTCAAAGCGATGAATAGCCAAGTTGTGCTGCAAGACATCGAGAGAAGAAAGGGAATTGCGACAACATCAAGTGTACATCTAAAGTAAGATTACGTGAGTAAGAAATTATCAGTGGCATCCTTGGAGAGGTCCATCCATTGTGAGCCTTTAAAATATTTTTTTGAGAATTTTAACTGTATTAATTCCAAGCGTTTTCATGTGTTCATTTTTAAGATATTTCAAAATTTAATCCAAAAAAAAAGTCCGAGCAACGCCTACGGTATAACTTAGCTTATTTAGTAGCACAGCAGATCTAAACATTTCATAAAAATACATTTTGACTATATTCTGTGGAAATGTGTATATCTTGAAAACTGAAATGCTGATGATCCGAAGATTGAACGTTCGTTTCCAAGAATTATTAATAATGAGCATAAACTGATGACGCAGTGACAGAACATTAATAAGGCAGCGTCTATTGTTGAGACAAAGGAGTCACGCGTGTCTCCCTTGAGCTCCCTATCAAACATCCAGACGACTGGCAAAAATTTATGTGTCTGGAAAGAGAAAGAATGAGTATTGGTCAGTGAAACTCTGCAACAAAACAGACGGGCATTTGAAACATCTGAACAACGGGAGTTACGAATAGAGCCAGAAGGTATAAGAGCTTTTTGAGGGCAAGAAAAACTTGTGTGTAAAATAACTGGTGATGCTCCGCAGTGGTGAGGCAAATCAAGAAGAGTTTAGATAAAATCCCGGTATATCACCTAGAATTCCTGTTTTTCGTATTTTTCGTAGAATGGATAGTTTTTTGCTCTGTGTTGTATTGATTGAGTTATTATTTAACCAATCGGGAGTTATATTTTAATTTTTTTTTAATTGTTCTGTTTACCTACAAGTGTAATTATCCCGGGCAACGCCGGGTACCTCTGCTAGTCTTTCTATATAAATAATTACCACAGCACCCGGCGTTGCCCGGGATAATTACGCTTGTAGGTAAACAGAACAACCTCAAAAAGCTAAATTAAACCTCCAAATTGGTTAAATAATAACTCAATCACTACTATATAGAGCGAAGGGACTATACATTCTAAGAAAAACCCGAAAGACAGGGATTTACCTCTTCACTAAAAAAATCCATTTTAGGTGATATACCGGGACTTGATTTACCGAAAAAAAAAATTTTAAAGGCTCACAATGGATGGACCTCTCCAAGGATGCCTTCTAGTCTAAATAATTTTTTACTCACGTAATCTTACTTTAGATGTACACCTGATGTTGTTGCAATTTCCTTTCTTCTTTCGATGTCTTGAAGCAAAAATTGGCCATTCATCACTTTGTTTTAGTCTATCAGTCGCCGATTCTTCTATTTACTTGCTTACCATTTGCTCAATACAGCACGGAGCTAAAGGAGTGCTTCCTCTATCGTCTTTCACTCTTTCTCAATAGTCTGCTAACTCATTATCTCCAGTTACTGATCATTTTTAAAGATTTTCAAGAAATTGTTAAGTACTAAGAATACTCTTTTCTAAGAAAAACCTGAATAACAGGAATTCTATGCATTGAATTCTATATTGCACAAAACTTTGCCTTGCATTGTTGGTCATGAGATATTTCTCATTAATATGCCCTGCCATAACCATGAATATCGATTTTTTAACAATAATTATTATTATTTTGAAATCTGAGGTAGACAGTTACCTTCCTCATGCTTTGAACGTCATGTATGCAAAATTTTATCAAGATCGGAATAAAACTGTAGATTTGTATAAAAAAACAAACAAACAAACAAACGAACAAACATCCTTCTTCTTCTACATATATAAAGAAGGATGTTTGTGTGTTTGTTTGTGGGTTTCTTTGTGGGTTTGTTTGTGGGATTGTTTGTTTGTTTTTTATACAAATCTACATTTTTATTCCGATCTTGATAAAATTTCGCATACATGACCTTCAAAGCATGAGGAAGGTCACTGTCTACCTCAGATTTCAAAATAATAATAATTATTGTTAAAAAATCGATATTCATGGTTATGGCAGGGCATGTTAATGAGAAATATCTCATGACCAACAATGCAAGGCAAAGTTTGTGCAATATAGAATTCAATGCATAGAATTCCTGTTATTCAGGCTTTTCTTAGAAAAGAAAATCCTTAGTACTTAATAATTTCTTGAAAATTTTTAAAAATGATCAGTAACTGGAGATAATGAGTTAGCAGACTATTGAGAAAGAGTGAAAGACGATAGAGGAAGCACTCCTTTAGCTCCGTGCTGTATTGAGCAAATGGTAAGCAAGTAAATAGAAGAATCGGCGACCGCTAGAATACATAAAGTGATGAAGAGCCAATTTTTGCTTCAAGACATCGAAAGAAGAAAGGAAATTGCAACAACATCAAGTGTACATCTAAAGTAAGATTACGTAAGTAAAAAATTATTTAGACTAGAAGGCATCCTTAGAGAGGTCCATCCATTGTGAGCCTTTAAAAATTTCTTTTTCGGTAAATCAAGTCCTGGTATATCACCTAGAATGGATTTTTTTCAGTGAAGAGGTAAATTCCTGTCTTTCGGATTTTTCTTAGAATGTATAGTCTCTTCGCTCTATATTGTAGTGATTGAGTTATTATTTAACCAATTTGGAGGTTTAATTTAGCTTTTTGAGGTTGTTCTGTTTACCTACAAGCGTAATTATCCCGGGCAACGCCGGGTCCTCTGCTAGTCTATCTATATATATAAAGAAGGATGAAAAATTTTCCGGAATAAAGGCACAAAAGTAAACAGAATGTGTACTAATATGACAAATAAGGAAAAAATAAGTATGTGGATAATAGTAAATAAAAGAAATAAACTCTTTCACCACAACAAAAATTAAGGAAAAATACAACCTGAACCTGGAAGCCCTTTTTCGACAGCAAGGCTATTATCATTCAGCAGGGACCAAGAAGTACTCTAGTGTAAATAAATAAATTTTAAAAATAAAGCTGATTGTTTTCCTAACACGCTGATGAAGACGGTAGGGACGTTGAATCTATTTTTTGCTGGACGGTTAGATTAGTTAGATTTTCTACTTAGTATCCGCCACCACGGATGTAAGTGAAATAATAATACAAGTTGGGCAACCGAAATGCCCAGGACCGATAAGATTTTAAGCCATTCGAGAATAAAAAGGAAAGTATTTGATTTCTAAAGAAGTCTTTGATTGTTAAGATTACATGAGGCTGCTAAGGAAGCTTCTGATAGCTAAGCAAGGCACACTTCTAAGGGAAATGCATAGTTCAAACTGATTAAAACTATCTGAAAAGTTTAATGCAAACAGTAGCAATTCTCTATAGATTAGAACATATAAGAATCCTTTAACTTGTAAGCATTCCAGTTTAATGAAATCAGCGTTAATTGTTGAAGCGTTCTGTATAAGGGTGAATACTTTCTTCATAAACAATTGTTAACGCTTTTCTACGTAACCATGTACTATTGAAGCGAACGATTAGCTACTAGCTATTGTTAATATTTGCCAAATACAAACTCTCTCTTGATAATAAAAGACGTAAGTAATTACATGCCGTATCTAAGCATTGAAAGTTTCCAATGGTTCAATAATGGTATCTTTAAAAAACGCATCATGGAACCAATTTCGGCTATCATTAATCTTACGTTACATTCATTGATGGCACGTCATTCCAAGTCGTTTGATATATTACATGCCAAATTTTAGCATTGAAAGTTCCAATGAACCATAATGGTTCTACTATATCCAGGTTCATTTGAACCAATTTCGACTATCATTAATTTAAGGATATATTCATTCATTACTCGTCATTCCATGTTGTTTGATATAATACAGGCCATTTTTTAGCATTGAAAGTTTCCAATGGTTCAATAATGTTATCATTAAAACACGCATCATGGAACCAATTTAGACTATCATTAATCTTTCGTTACATTTATTGATGGCACGTCATTCCAAGTCGTTTGATATATTACATGCCATATTTTAGCATTGAAAGTTCCAATGAACCCTAATGGTTCCACTAAACCAGCTGCTTTGGAACCAATTTCGACTATCATTAATTTTACGTTATATTCATTCATGACATATCATTCCAAGTTGCTTGATATATCACATGCCAAATCTGAGCTTTGAAAGTGTCCCCCAAACCATTCTGGTTCAATGAAACCACATACCATTGAACCTATTTCGACTATCATTAATTTTACGTTAAAATTCAATCATGACATGGTATTTCAAGCTGTTTGATATAATACATGCCATATGTTAGCAGTGAAAGTTTCCAGTGGACCATAATGGTACCACTAAGCCACATACCCTTGAACCAGTTCTGACTGATATTGATCATCAAGAAAGACCATCACGTGTCTTCACTTAATTCACAAGCCTTTTCTCTGCTTTAGCTATGGAATCCCAAAGAGAGAACAGCATTTGGCAATGCACAGGCCACTATACAGTATGTATAGTGAAAAACGTGGTCCGCTATATTATTTTTGAGCTCTTGAACCGGAAGTAGTTCACCATTTTGTTTTCCACCAATGAACTCAGTCTTCCGATTTCCCTAAGTTTTTCGAATGGCGAAAACGGAAGTAGAAAATTCTGAAGCGTTCGAAAGCTAGAGCACCAACAGACAGACTGATGGACGGACGCACATTGTGAAAACATAAGTACCTATCCGTCCTAAAAATGATACAAGGAATAAGAATAAGAAGAAAGTAACAAATCAATGTCGAGGAAGCCCCTCAAAACAAGCCCTCTAATGCACTGGTACATCTTCGGACAACTGAGCCGGTAGCTGCCACAATCTGGTCGGGTGTAATTGCTCGACTACAAGCTTGAATGGATGCAATGAACTCTTCTCTGGTGGTGGGCAGATTGCTGTAGACCTTCTCCTTCAGTGTACCCAACAGAAAAAAATCTAATGGGGTGACGTCCGGTGACCTAGGAAGCCAAGCCAGTGGACCACCTCTACCTACCCATCTGTCCGGATAACTGACATTCAACAAGTCTCGCACACCTCTACCAAAGTGGGCCGGGCATCCGTCCTATTGCAGTCGGAGGTTTCTTCATACATAAAATAAAAGAAAATAGACAAACGTCGATATCTCACACACGATCAAAACTAGATGTAATGTTTATAGGATATTTTTCTTCCATTTGAATCATACATTGTTCCTAAACTATTATGCTGGTCAAGTTTGGGTCACCCTGCATATTACAAGCTGTATCTTAGCATTGAATGTTTTCAAGGTAACATTTCAAAAAGGGAGGAAAACTCTACGCTAAAGCCAGCTAAAGAATACTTTTGTCTCTCATCGTTGTAGATGGCTACTTGGTAGCGAAATACACATACGGTATTTCAAATCTCCTAGTGGATTAGAGGTTCTCGTATAATTGTTCCATTCCACAATGTTTGCTTAATTGTAGTTAAGATAATAAATGGTACCATTAGAAACACCCACTACTGAACTAATTCCCACTATCGTTAACTACTTATTAAGTACCGAAAGGTGCTTTATGCTATCAGTGTGGGGAAACGTGTCTGTCCGTCTGTCTGTCTGTCTGTAACTCAAACTCCTCCGAGGTTATGAAAGATTTTCAAGATCTGTTTTCGTGAGTCGATGAATATGGTTCATGGCACGAACCAGTTACAAATATTATCTAAATCGGTTCATTGGCACGTGCACAAATGGTACCTCTATTTTCCCGCCCAGCAATTTTCAATGGGAAGAAATATTGAGTAATATATCAAACAAATCGTAATGACGAGATAGATGCGGTTATTCATTACTATTTTCGTCAGTCGATGAATATGGTACATGCCATGAAAAAATCATAAATTTTATCTAAATCGGTTCATTAGCACGTCCACAAATGGTACCATCACGACCCCACCTAGCAATTTTCAATGGACAGATATATTAAGTAATATGTCAAACAAATCTTAATGACGAGATACAAGCGAATATAAATTACTATTTCGGCCAATAAATATGGTTCAGGAAATGAACCATTTTGAAAATTGTTGCTCTAATGGTACCTTTATGACACCTTCTAAAATTTTCAATGATAAGATATGGCATGTAATATATCAAACAAATTGTGATGATGTATCATAAATGAATATCACGTAAAAGTAATGATAGTCCAAATTGGTTTCAAGGAACCTGGTTTAGTGAAACCATTCTGGTTTAGTGGAACCATTATGGTTCATTGGAACTTTCAATACCAAAATATGGCATGTAATATATCAAACGATTTGGAATAAGGTGCCATGAATGATTATAACGTAAAATTCATGATAATCCAAATTGGTTTCAAGGAACTTGGTTTAGTGGAACCATGATGGTTCATTGGAACTTTCAATGCTAAAATATGGCATGCAATATATCAAACGACTTGGAACCAGGTGTCATGAATGAATATAACGTAAAATTAATGATAGTCCAAATTGGTTTCAAGGAATCTGGTTTTTGAACCATTATGGTTCATTGGAACTTTCAATGCTAAAATATAGCATGTAATATATCAAACGACTTGGAACCAGGTGTCATGAATGAATATAACGTAAAATTAATGATAGTCCAAATTGGTTACAAGGAACCTGGTTTAGTGGAACCATTATGGTTCATTGGAACATTCAATGCTAAAATATTGCATTTAATATATCAAACAACTTGGAATGATGTGTCATGAATGAATATAACGTAAAATTAATGATAGTTGAAATTATTTCAAAGGTACAAGGTAAGGTATTTTAATGGTATCATAATGGTCCATTAGAAACTTCCAATGTTAACATAGGGCAGTTTAAAAATATAGTTCCGCGAATGGTTTAGTTTAACCTTTCGGTACTTGGTTATGTCATTCCTTAATGGTTTATTACATTCATTTATGGCACGTCATTAAGAGTTATTTGATATGTATATTATATGCCATATGTTAGCATTGAAGGTTACAACGGTACCATATGCTGCTATTATGACTTATGCTACTAAACCAATTCCCACTATCATTAATTACTCGTCATATTCATTTATGACTCATTGTTAAGATTGTTTAATATATTATATGCCATATTTTAGCAATAGATGTTTCAACGTGCCATATGGTACCTTTAGAACACGTGCTATTAAACCAACATGCCATAGCTTGTCATTGGAAATATTTAAGGGGGTATCATAATGGTACCTTTAGAGCACGTGCTATTGTACCTGTTAAGGCATTAATTACTGAATTGGTGAAAACAGAGTGTGAAAAAGTAAATTCGTTTTCAAGTTATCGTAAGCTTCCTACGAATAAAGAAATACTTTTGGTTTAAACACCAGTCTCCCGTTTCTTTATCGTCCGTCACGCGCATTCTGCACACGCACCATCTCAACAACGTTTAAAGCACGCGCAGAGTCGAATCGAAGTGCTCAGCACGCGTTTACCCCGATGCAAGGACGATTCGTCTCTTCCAGTAATTCACTACACTCACTCTCTCTATGCAATAGAATCTATTGCAACGCAATGCATTGTTGGAATTGTGTCTACAGAGGATCGGCCACTTGCCTTGCCCTACTCGGGGGAGTAATTTCTTGGTAATAAATGTATAAATGTATTTCTGCTTCACTGCTAAAGATCCTCCTTGGAATATTTACAAGATTTTATTCTTTTTTTTGTTGCATGATGTCCTGTTTCTTTTCAAAAGTAAAATTAATGTTAACACAAAGGGTATTTAACTAACTTACAAATGATCGACATCATAATTTTTAATATTGAAAATAACCAGAATGTCGTCAAAAAAACGAAACTAATGATTTTGAAAATATTTGAAAGTATTAAGAGCCAAATTTTCGTATATACGAGAATTATGTGAAAAACTCCAAAATTGTATCATCTCTGAAGATGGAATTCTAACATCTTTTAATATTAACATCCGTTAATTTCGAGTATACCTCCAAAAGATTCCCTTATACTTTAGATGATATCTTACTAAAGAATGATTTCCCTATTGGTATAGTACAGGATATAATTTTTAGCAAACTTCCATTAAAGAAGATATTAAGAGCTTTGGCAAAAAGCTGCTTATAAGAATGCACGCTTGGTCTATACGTTATCCGGCCGTCGGTCCTTCCGCCGTTTGCACGATAACTTGGAAACGGATTAACTTTATCAAATTCGGTTTTCAGAATTTTTAGCGCGGCTGTATAAACTTTTCAGAATTTTTCTTGGAACCTTTTAAGTCGAATTCACGTGCTAAAAGAGTGCCTGTAAAGAATACCAAGATAATGGCATGTCATTTAACAATCGATTCGTCAAGACTGAGTACA
>JAHWFO010106707.1:36527-57858 GCA_023313115.1 Rhysida immarginata
CAGGGTGTTGAAATGTCAAAAACGGGTGCAGATGGTCTCCGATGAGTTGACGATACCATGGACCATTCAACGTTTTGTCCAGGATAACCAGAGGGCCCATTCCAAACCAGGAAAATGCACCCCAGACCATCACTGACGCCCCACCACCCTGCACCACCACCTGTTGGCATGCGGGATCCATCGTTTCGTGAGGTCTGCGTCACACAAGGTGCCTCCCATCAGCGTGGTACAGTTGATATCGTGACTCATCTGACCATATGACGTTAGGCCACTGTTGCAGAGTCCAGCCAAGATGGTTGGTGGCAAATGCACGCCGGAGTATCCGATGACGCTGGGTAAGCATTGGCACCCGTGTAGGGCGACGGCTTCCAAACCTGAGGGCATGCAGATTCCGACGGATTGTCCACCGAGAGACGTTTCTAGTGCGGCCAGTATTGAACTGGTCTGTGATTTGCTGCACTGTTGCGCTCCTGTCTCTCTGAATCATTCGTCCCAGGTGTCGCCGGTCACGATCATTCAGGGCAGCTGGACGCCCGGTATGGTGCCTGTTGTGGACTGTGATGCCTTCATCCAGCCATTCCAGATACACCCTGGAGACAGTTGAGCGGGGAAAGCCAAATTCCAGCACCACTGCCGAAATGGAACATCCCATGCGTCGGGCACCTACTATCATACCCCGTTCAAAAGACGTCAACTCGCGACGACGTGCCATTTCTGATTAATCACTTATCCAAGCTCTTCCAACAACGTCTAATGGTCCATTCCCAGAATCCGTTACCCCTGTGAATTCGTGAGCCATGCCCATCAATCAATGTGCTTGCTATCCCATGAGTTTTGCTAACTCAGTGTAGTGCCATATGGTAAAATTAGGGCACGGGCTAATAAACTAATTCCCACTATCATTATTTACTCGTTATATTCATCATGACACGTTGCTACGAGCTGTTTGATATATTACATGTCATATCTACGAAATAAAAGTAAAAAAAGTAACATAGGGTGCCATATGGTATCATTAGGGCACGTGCTACTAAACCAATTCCTACTATCATTATTTACTTGTTATATTCAGTCATGACACATTGTTACGAGCTGTTATATATATTACATGCCATATCTACGCATTAAATGTAACAATAGTAACATAGGGTGCCATGTGGTATCATTAGGGCACGTGCTACTAAACCAATTCCCAGTATCATTATTTACGCGTTATATTCATTTATGAGATTCTTACACGTACACGTGTCACTAGACCAATGTCTGCTATCACTAGTTACTCTTATATATTCATTCATGACACGTCGTGACGAATTGTTTGATATACTACCTGCATATCTGGTTATAGGAAATTTTTAAGGGTGTATCATAATTGTACCATTAGTGCACGTGCCATTAGAGCACGTACCTATTCATGGTATCTCACGTTCGATCTTGTTCGTGCTCTGTCCTAAATTAATGGATTGATGATAACAGAGTGTGGTTAAATTAATTCGTTTTCAAGTTATCTTAATAATTAAGAAACTTCCTACGAGTTTTCCCGAAGTTTAGTTTTTCCTAGTAAAGTCTGTCTCAAAAGTATAGAGACTTTGCAAAAACTGCCACATTAGCACATCAGTAAATTTTCTGACCATACCAAATAAAACACTATTTATTCACACGGTGAACATGATTATTACATATTTTCAAAAATAAATAGCTTTTCGTTTTTTTACAAAAAAATATTTTGAAATAATCAGTACAAAAAAGTGTCTCAAAAGTATAGAGACTCACCTAAATAAACAACAATGTTCAAGCCATGTTCAAATAAAGTTACCATTGGATTTAATTACTTGAAACACTATCTTTCATTGATGAGATCAAGTTTTGAAGAAGACTTGGATCCAAGTTAAACCAAACCATTTCGATTTCACTTTTCAATTCTGCAATGGAAGAGTACTGTCTACCATTTGCATAAATTTTGTGTGTCATCACTGCCCAAAGGTTCTCAATAGGATTCAAATCCGGACTTTCGGCTGGCCACTTCATCACATTGATACCCTGTGCTTCAAACCACTGGTTTGTTGACCGCGATTTGTGTATACTAGCATTGTCCTGCTGAAAAATGCCATTGTTCCCAACCAAAAAAGACATGAAAGGTACCAAGTGGTTTTCCAGTGTTTATTGGTACTTTAAGGAGTTTTGTCTCCCAGTCAAAAATGCCAAACCGGTAGTCCCATTGAAGGAGAATCCACCCCACACCATCACACTTCCACCGCCTTGCTGGTTGCTATAAAAGGATTCTGGTTCCTTTCTCAAATCATGTCAGTAAAATGCATTTCCATCGGGACCATCCAGGTTCCACTTCTTTTCATCAGATTAAATTACAGAAAGCCACTCATCTGTCCACGACATACGCTCCCGAGCCCATTCCAATCGAACTCTCTTGTGCTCCTTGGTTAGACGTGGTTTTGTCTTCTTCCTGGTGTAAACAAATACAGGATTTGCCTTAATTCTTCTGTGTGCAGTATCTTTGGATATTTGTCCACCCAATTCACGTGATATTTTCCGTAAGGAATTTGTACCAGTAGCAGCAAGCCGAAAAATCTGGCGCACATCTCGTTCAGTAGTGCTAGTTGGCCGTCCTGTTCTCTTCTTAGCTTCACATATCCGTTGCTCTGCAATGATTTTGTGTACAACAGACTTGGATCTTCCAATTTCAGCAGAAATTTCTCTAACTGTCTTGTCATTTGCTGTCAACCTCCAGATTTCACTTATTTCATCTTTAGAAATGACTTTTCCACGAGGCATGTTTATTGTCACTCTTTATTGTGCAGGAATTAAATGCAAATTATAACTTACTTTATAATTTGGACTATTCCAAAGGGTAAATTTTATTTAAAACAGGTTATGACCATTCAGTTTGGAGGTGAGTCTCTATACTTTTGAGACACTTTTTTGTATTGATTATTTCAAAATATTTTTTTGTAAAAAAACGAAAAGCCATTTATTTTTGAAAAAATGTAATAATCACGTTCACAGTGTGAACAAATAGTGTTTTATTTGGTATGGTCAAAAAATTTACTGATGTGCTAATGTGGCAGTTTTTGCAAAGTCTCTATACTTTTGAGACAGACTTTAAAATAAAGAAATCCGAGTCTTCCCGAGTTTTACTGGAAAACGTTTCACTTCCGAGCGTGACGGATCAGACACTTTCACTCTCCAGCAAAATTTTGTATGCGGTGCGCCTATAGAAGTTTTCACTCCAAAAACCTACATTTTTTCCCTCCCCCTGCGATCGACACTGTGACAAGTTGCCGAGAACTGCGAAGGAGATTCGAATTCGTGACGTCACATATTGGGCGCTTCGCAATGGACTATGAATATGAAACAAAACCGGTGGTGACGACTGCAATTTTGATAATAGTGACAGCGATATACAAGGGCTGTTGGCAGAATTAAATGCTACTGCAACTTCTGCAATGTACAGCCTATGCATTAAACCGTCTAACGGAATCTTCTGATTGCCGCGTCGGCGTGTGCACATTAGGGCGGCGTGTGCCCTACACAGCAGATAAGCCTACCTCATTCCTTCTTATTGGTGGCTACGGCACATGCTGTTGCGGTCGTTGTTCTTGAAGAACGCCAAGCCCGTTTAGAGTTGGAAGAGCATCTAGTTCCATCATATATGTGATCTAGTTTCAACGAATTTTTTGTTTGAATTGATACTGAATTTAAAACGGCGGATACGTAGACAAAGCAAGACGCTTCAAAATGAGCACACGATGCCGTTTGGGGTTGGATACCAGTTCCCTCGCTGTCAAAAACTAATCCACTGTTTTTTAATCGATTCTGATTGTGGAAATCTATGAGACGTGAAATTTCTATCCGACTGTCTATTTACACATCCAAACAGAGAAAATTGAAGGCATTCCGACATAAAACAGGTTAGCAAAATCTTACGATATGTAGAATCGTTCCACGGTATATAGAATAAGGTACAGCCACTTTGGCTGGCGAGCGCCATTCGCGGACAAGCGAGGCTTCGCATGACGTCACGAAACAGAAACCGGTAACTGATAATCGCTTTAGATATTACGTAAAATCGAAAACGCTAGTGGAAAATTTAAAATAATTTCTTTTTATTTGAGCCTGTACTTTTTAAATTACCCATATTAAGTAACTATTGACTTTCGGACTTAACTATCTAAACGATTTAGTTAATTAAACAGAATAAACAACTTAAAGTGGAATTTAAAAAGTTATTTATCGCCGGGTGCCCCTACTAGTGAAATATAAAATCGGGCTTGGTTGCTTATAAAACAAGAAGTAAACAGAGCCTAATGAACACCAAGCTGTGGTAAACACTCAAATTAAATTGGGAATATTATATTTATTTACAATAATTAATTAATGTGTGAATAATTTGTTTATCAACGTGGAAATTTCTATTATCTTGGCCAACGTCGGAATTTTGAATTCTACTAACTGATTTCTGGTGATAGTTTTGCAATTCTTTATTTGGCTCGTTTTAAAATCTCACGCTTCTCATAACGTTTATGTCGATTTGATAGTTTAGGTGATGTTGTTGATGGTATATGCGTTACGTTTTCTCCGATATTGGCAGCGTTTGCTCTTGTATCTGATGATATTTCAGGATTCAGTGATGGTACTGTTATTCTATGGTACTGCTCCCTTCATCAACCTTTTCACTTGTGGGAGATCTAGTAGTTCATTCTTAGCCAACAAGGAGAAACTGTTTTTCCTTGTTGGCTAAGGTTCATTTTTCAAATCAAGCTCATAGTCTGAAGGTTTGAAATGGGCTGAACAGATTTTGATATAATTTGAATTTAGTCTGTAAGCTCTTTTACAGAACGCTATCCATGCTTTCTTAATAGATGCATCTTTTGGAATTGAATGAAAAATTATGTTTATTGTTTTTCTCGTATGATTTGAGACAAGTGGCAACGGAGCGAGAGAATGTATTTTTTGATATTTTCACATAATTTTACTATACGAATTATTTATTTCTCGAAAAATTTGCGATTCACAGTTCACGACTATCGATTTAAAAAAAATTATTCTAATTAATGGAAAATTAAGACTAAAATGAGGTATTTACGGTTTTATAAAGATTAAAAAAGGTTGAATTTGATGAGGAAATGTAAAAGAATCTCCGATTTTCCCCGTTCAGTTAATGAAACTCGTATAGTTCCCGTCGTCTGCTGTCGCCTGGTTTCTGTTTGATGACGTATTGCGCAGACGGCATTAAAAAAAACGCATCGCGCATCCCCAAGTGCTTACCCCCTGGAATCGTTATAAGCGAAACTAGAAAGCGACTAGAATCTCGGCGACGAAATTCCCCGAGGTTCTCGTGGCAGGAAATGACAGGTTGTTCCGCTGTGTTCTCTGGAGAAGGCATGGAAGATCCCACGCCAATTTTCAATTTTTCGAGCCAATTTTCTTAATAAAATAGGAAAAATCTAAAAATTTTAAGTGATATATACTCTAATTAACCTGGATTAATGTTATGATGCAAAAAAAGTAAAGTCGATTTTTCCCGTGAAGTTTACCTTTAAGTATTGTTGAAGTGAGCAAGCGCACGGACGATTGCTTTGTCGACGTAGGGGGTCTAGGCTGAACTCATCGACAAGCTGTCGATCTCGACAAAATCTAACCATCGATAAGTGGCATATTACATATTTATACACAAGTTTACACACAGATGGCTAGATGATATACACTGATATACACAAGTTTACACATAATTTTGCACATTTATCCATGTATACACATAAATACATACATAAACACATATTCGTAGACACACTATATTATTATATCCACAGTTCAAGTTTCTTAGCACAAGGGAGTATTATATCGTACTTCTTGTATGTAAATATTATTAAACAAATTTTTGTTAATATTTTTAGAAAATGTGTATTCTTGAGCTATGTGTATTTAGCCTGCAGGCCGGAAACGAAGTAAAAAGATTTTAATAAGAAATCTGTTGCTAAATTCTGAAATAACGATTGCCAAGTGCATAGTCGACTGCTCTTGAATTGTAGACAAGAATAAGGCAGTTGTCGATAGTCAAAGTCTACACTAGAAAATCGACGGTGTAGAGTCTGTACACTGTAGACTCTGTAGACAAGTAGACAAGTGTATACTGTAGACTCTGTAGACAAGTCGTGTTCATGCTAGCTCGAATCGACAAATGCGTCATTAACCACGTGACCATCGACACTTGTCGACAGTCGACTGCTTGTCGATGAGCTCAGCCTAGACCCCTAGGATTGCTCAATTCCGTAGCCAACGAGAAAGACAGGCTCCGGCCGTGACCACCGAGAAACAAGGCCTGAGCCAACGCCTCCTATAAAGAAAGCCTCGGCACTGAAACGTCATACATTGTTACATCATCATAAGTCGACCAAATTTAGAGCTTATTATTGGTAGAAATGCGGTTAACAAAGGACGAAGTATGATGATGTAACAATGTATGACGTTTCAGTGCGGAAGCTTTCTTTATAGGAGGCGTTGCCTGAGCGCGGAAACGTCATATATTGTTACATCATCCTTCATATATTGTTACATCATCCTTGTTACATTATTACAATGATGAATAACAATGTATGACGTTTCCGCGCTCAGGCAACACCTCCTAGAAAGAGAGCCTCACAACTGAAAAGTCATACATTGTTACGTCATCATAAGTCGACCCGAGGCCAACGAGAGACAGGCCAGGGCACTCAAAAGTCACATGATCATCGGAGTCCGGCCAACAATTCCTCCTTCATTGTCTCCATCTTCAAGTTTAACAATCAGTAATTGTTCGTTTGTTGGAAACAATGAAGGATGGATTGTTGCCCGGACCCCGATGATCATGTGACTTTTGAGTGCCCTGGCAACACCTCCTATAGAGAAGGCCTGCGGACAAAAGGTGTATACATTGTTACATTATCATCAAGCGGCTATTGTTATCGTATTTCTACCAATAATAAGCCCTAAATTTGGCCGCTTGATGATGATGTAATAAACCTTTGGTCCGCAGGCCTTCTCTCTAGGAGGTGTTGGCCCTGGCCTGTCTCTCGTTGGCCTCGAGTCGACCAAATTTAGGGCTTACTATTGATAGAAATACGATCAACAATGGTTGAATTATGATGATGTAACAATATGTGACGTTTCAGTTGTGAGGCTTTTTTTCTAGGAGGTGTTGACTCAGGCTTTGTCTCTCGGTGGTCACGACCCGGCGCGGAAAAGTCACCAGACCTTATCAGTCCGAGTGACAATGTAACCTTCATTGTTTCCATCTTCGATTTTAAAAATCAATATTTTTTCGTCTGTTGGAACCAATGAAGGTTGGATGTTGGCCGGACTACTATGATCAGATGATTTTTCTGAGCAGAGGCCTGTCTTTCTCGTTGGCTACGGCTCAATTGTTCATAATTTATATTATTAAGTACTGTAGGGATTTTTTCATTGACGTCATCAAACGTCAGCTGTCCGCCATATTGGTGCACCACTGGTGCCTTCTTGACTACGTGGGATTTGCGCTCGCGCTGGCGCACAAGAATGGCCGCCTTATTGTTGCGACGTCACATGAAAACTCTCTGAGGCCAACGAGAAAGACAGGTCTCGTAGCGGAAAAGTCACCTGATCATCTGGGTCCGAACAACAATCCAATCTTCATTGTCTCCACCTTGGATGTAAACAATGAGTGTTTTTCCGATTGTAGGAAACAATGAAGGTTGGATTGTTGTTCGGACCCAGATGGTCAGGTGACTTTTCCGCTTCGAGGCCTGTCTTTTTCGTCGGCTTCGAAAACTCTCTGTAGAATCAACACCTCCTAGAAAGAAAGCCAAACAACTGAAACGTCATACATTGTTACATCATCATAAGTCGTCCAAATTTAAAGCTTATCATTGGTAGAAAAGCGGTTAACAATGGTCGAAATATGATGATGTAACAATGTATGACGTTTCAGTTGTTTGGCTTTCTTTTTAGGAGGTGTTGATAGAATGGAACCACTTATTGGCTTTTACAATGTCCGACTCTCCCCTTCATAATTTCTACATTTATTGAGGTAGAAGATTGAAATTCAGAACGTAGCTTACTATGAGCCTGTCCACCTTCACTATTTAGTTTGGTTTTGATTGATGCACTAGGATCGGAATTACGGGGGTGGGAGTCAGAAGGGACAAAAGATCTATGTGCTATTTAGGTACGTAAAGGAGTGAAATTCAGCACCCAGGTTCCTCTAGGCAAGATCTACATTACTATAAAGTTTAGGCCAATAATTTTCCAGTGGCGTCGGATTTACGGGGGTGGCAGTCACTTAGTCTTTAGAATATGGTAACTTATGGTATATGATATGTCATTCGATCGGAAATGATGAGAAAGGAAAGAAGATAGAGCTCTTTTACATTTTCCACGTACTAGGCTCGAAAAAATCAATTTTTTGATTAAAAAACTTGGGATGGGAGGCGGGGGGTAAGAAGTGCAGATAAAGGGGTAAAATAGATGACCGCATGGCCCGTTAACTTACCTATCCTCTACTCAGAGGGATTAATTTATTGTTAATAAATTTGTAATTGTATTTCTGCTTCACAGCTAAAGCTCCTCCTTGGAATGTTTACAAGATTTTATTTGTCAATAAAATTTTGCAATTTCAAGAAGGAGCTTTAACTGTGACGCAGAAATAATATTAAATTCAATTATTTAAAGTCCAGCTAAAATTTCTAATAAACAACGGAAATTCATTTAATTCTTTTCAAATTTACGTCTCTTTTATTGCTCAACGCGGTACAATAATTGAGTAATTGAGTTAGTTACTTTACTAACTCTAAGGATTTTTCATGTGTTCTTATTCATATTCAAATTCAGTTATGCAAAATTTCATCAAACAAACAAACCGGGCATATCAGCTATTTATATATAAAAATGCAACAATTTTTTAGTCGAAGCGATCATTTTGGTTCAGGAGTCTTGGAATCATTGAGTGTCATCCTATTGTCGGCATAACGTGGTATAAGTAAAGTGTATTGCTCTAATGAGCTTCTCCATGGAGTCAGTGTCGGTTGGGTCAGGCTATTGTCGGCTTTGGTAAGCTCTAGAAGCCGAGCCCTGCATTACCATGCGTTTCGACGGGTTGAGGTCAATCATGTACTGTTCACACTGCTGGTTTCAGGCACTCACGATCATTCAACATTCAAGATATAAGAAATCACTTTTTTACATTCCTGCAGAGGCAATGCTTTTGATTGATCTCTGTAAGCATCCAGCAATCCTGTTTAATTAAGCGTAAGCATCTAACTTCAACAGCGTACCGTCATAGGCGTTTTCCATATAATAGTTTGATGTCATAATAAATTGGCCATTCATTTTACAAGTTTATGGAAACTTGGTAAAAATTGAATTTATAACCGAAAACAGTATTTCCAAAGCAAAATACTGGGTGTGTAACCAAAATGAACCAATAGCGAACTTCTAAAATACAAATGTGACACCGTTTGTTCTTTCAGTTAAAGAATTATTGTACTTTTATGTGTATTCCCATTTCCAAAAAAAAAACCGACACCATTTTCAAATATGGAAGCCAAATTTGAAGTTTGCAATGGAAACCCCTATTTTTAATTGTATTTTCAGATTGTATACAACATTTGAGAAATGGCTTTTCTTGGTGTTTTTTCAATTGATCCAACCGTTTAGGAGATCAGTGAACGTAGGTGATGTGTTTAGGTTAACTGCTGAGCGTCTTACATCTGTTATTTTCCCAAAGAGTTCGCCAATCCATGCGGCGACGTGCACAAGCTTCCGTGGAATCTAACGAAGGCTATTTTCCGCCTTTTCTGTAACAAATGTATTGCCTTGTTATATCGTAGAAATAAATGAAACACTTTGCAACTCCTATACGCTTTAATGTTAGTTTTTGTCTACTGCAAGACACCATCAAACCGTTTTAACTTAAGAAGCGTTTTTGACCCCATGTTCATATGAGATTTCCTGCTTGTTTTGGTCCCTGGAACATAACCTGAAAGTTTATACAGACCTTTCAGAACACACTGTATAGAGTTAGTTGACAAAATTAAGCAAGCGAATTGGCCAAGTTTACAAGAAAGCAAATGCTAAACACATCCTTTTATACAGTCTTATCCATATGTTAATTCTCTTAATCTATCACAGGTCAATGTGCCATCGGCGCAAATCAGATAGCGTCAATATCAAATCCTACTTTAACAGTTTTGATATAACATGACCGACATTGTTGCAGTGTATCCTGTGGCGGTAAGAGAAATATTACTTTATTTTACCTCTTAGGCGATTAATTGTATAGGAAATTATTATGAGTGCTCAAATGAAAATGAGATTACGGTTATATCTAACGAATATATTAATTACAGAATATTTAACATACAGTTAATGTGTAACGTGACGCCTACACATAATTGCCTTTTATAATAATGCACTGATCTCATGTCGTAAGAAGCGAATGATGGGTTCCGTGTTGAAACTCCTGGGTTGCATACGGGTCCTTTTTCCACGGTGGTCTGCACCTCCTTGTCGCAGGTGAACCGATGACCTGTCAGTGATTTTTAATGGGTCGAAAATAAGGAAGTCACATGGAGAGATGTCGGGGCTGTACGGAGGATGTTTGAGGACTTCCCATCGAAATGTTTCCAGCAGGTGGAGGGTCTTCTTGGCAACAAGCGGCTTAGCGTTGTCCTGGAGCAGCACTATCCATTTCGAGAGCTTCTCTCTGCGCTTGTTTTCGATGGCCCGTTTCGGCTTTAGCAGCGTGTTGCAGTACCGTTCAGCGTTAACTGTTTCACCCAATTCTAGCCAGTCGAGGTGTATGGGTCCTTCGTCGAAAAAGAAACTGAGCATTAATTTTCTGGCCTTCATAGCTGAGTGGGACGTGGGGAGCCGGAATATTAACCAACTTCGATTAGATACAACAGCCCTATAGTGAAAGTCTCCCTCTCATTTGGGCACACCATATACAGGATAACAACGGAACAATCGTTCTCATTCAAGAGGCGTCTTCTAATCTAGAAAACCCAAAATGATTTCGTAGTCTCTTTGGTCAGAAAATATAATTGTGAGAAGTAAAAATATATAAAATATTTTATATAAATTTGACTGACCTTAAGTTCTGTGGATACTTGCGTAAAGATGAAGGAAGGATACCACGTTTCCACAAAATGAGTTTTAATGACCATAGGTGTACATTTCGGCTACCAAGTAGCCATCATCAGTATGAATCAAAGTAACAAAGGGAAAGTACAGATATTTATAGGTAAGATTAACCAATCAGGAAAAGAGAACTAAATCACAAACATGATTGGTTAAGACTTAACAAAAGGCGGACTTAAAAGAGAACTATACAAAAAAAGAGAAAACTGGGAAAGGTTGAGAAACCCCCTTGATAGGTCGGTTTATGTAACAAATGTTAAAAGGGTCTTTCATTGTGACAGATCCAGTGGTCCAGTATTGTGATTCATAAGCCTGTCGTTTGATACTTCAAAATCTCCATAGACTCTAAGAAATTCAGTTTCTTGAAGTCATCGACTACATGTAGAATCTTTACGATTTCCTTTTTCCATTCATGTCCAGTATTAAGTATATGTTCTGCAAAAACAGACTTCTCAGGCCTGTGGTTTTTAATGCAATAGAAGCGTTCTTTTATCCTGGTTTCGATTCTTCTGCGGCTCTGTCCGATATATTTTTGGTCGCATGTCACGCATTGGATTTCATGGATGCGGGCCACAATCCCGACAGCCACAATCCCGACACCCACAATCCCGACAAGCCAAAATCCCGACAAGCCAAAATCCCGACAGGCCAAAATCCCGACAGGCCAAAATCCCGACAAGCCACGTATTCCCGAAAGGTTACAATCTATTATCCCGACAAAGCAGAATCCCATTTATTTCTATTATGTTTTATGGGAGTGCTGTTATATGCGGAGTGCTCTTGTGTTTGATTCTGTATGTGTACAATTTTATCATTGGCTTTATTAGCTTTATTAATATTTTTAGTTTATTTATCAATAAATTGTTCAATAAATTGCGATTCAATAAAATATTTATTACTTTTAATCAAAATGGGGCGTAATGTGCATTACCACGAAGATAGTCCATCAATAGTCGGTTGTCACGTGGTTTACAGCAGAGTAACCGACTTCCGAACATAGAGGAAGGAAGTCGACAAGAGCCACTCCAAAAGCACGACGGGAAAAAGGAAGCGGAAATGGAGGAGAGTCATCATGGCGACACCGAGAACGAACGTGCCGGAGTGCTCCTGAGAGACTTATGGCAAAGAATCTGCCGGAAAACTCCCGGAGAGGAACCGAATACTTACGTACGGGCGAAAGAGAGGAAAATTCGTCGAACGGGAGAACGAATGAAAGCCGGCCACTTGGTAAAGTTCCGGAGGAAACTTTGTTCGTCGCCAGCGAGCCGGCTGTCTCATGCCGACAGCGAGAGGACTACGCAAAGCGCCAGATCTCAGCGCAGACGTGTTCGGATGAGGATTGGGTGAGCGTACTAGCTCGAATATTGGAGGAGCTTGTAAAAGATTCGTTCAGCGAAGCAGCAGACTGTAAAACAGAAGCTGAGTACGACGACGCCTCGACTTGTGTTATTCCTAACGGAGACGAGAACACAGAAGGCCCGTCGCCAGTAAGTGGAGCTCTTCAAGGTGCCAGTATTCCTGTTATTCAAGGTAGGACATTAGAAATTTTATATAGCCACATCTCAGTTGGCAGCAACGCAGTCACTAACGTTACTGTTGCTGAGATAGCGATATGTTCGTCTCAAAGGAGTCTGTGCCGAGCCGCATTTCCATACGACGCCATTGAGGGGGACGAGAATAATATTATATTCGGTGTGTTTCCGTGGAATCTGAGCTCTTACCTGACAGATGGTATTGGAGGTCTATTTTCCGGGCAGCAGGCCCTCAGTCACGTGTTCCGACTTTGATTAGACCCTCAATTAACTTTATTTTAACGTGGAACTTAATATTTTGCTTTCACGCCGTGGATGTTGCTTTCTTTTCGGCGGACGAGCCTGGCTTTGTGTTATGTGAAGCATTAAGAATATTGATGTTATAGAAGAGTCTCCTATCTTCGTTGTTTTGCTATTTGGTTTCCCGTAGCGCAGCAACTGCCCGTGCTCCGCAAGAATACGCATCGACCCCAAGGTGAATCGACGAGCAGTGCTACGGAAGTTCAACAAAGGGTTCTCAACAGGAAGAATCTGTTTCATCGTAAGAGCGTTTCTATTTTATGCTATGAGTGTGTGTATTGGTATTATAATGATGTGCTTTGTTGCTAATAACAGAGTTAGCCTTTAGGTGGCTACAAGGGTGTCAAGTGCTTCTAGTTTACAAGCCTACCGTCAAGAGTGAGTGTGTGTGTCCCGCCCGGGCATCATTATTATATGCTGAAAAGCATATATTGGTTTCGCTCTGTTTGTGTGTCTGTCTGTCCGTCCGTCCGTCCGTCTGTATGTCCGACGATTTCTCGAGAATGCTTTAACTTTTTCAAATTCTGTTTTCGCTCTTCGATAGAGACATTTCCTGGGCTCACCTGATTAGTTTGTGATTGAAATCTGTCTAACGGTCACGTGACTATTGAGACCCAAACCCCCCCATTAAATTTTTTTTTGGGAAATATAAGACATGTAATATGTCATTCGAACGGGAATGACGAGCACAAGTCGAATATGACATTCTTTTCGATTTTCGAAATGCTACGTCCGAGAAAATGACCCCCAAAAAGTACTTCAATGACCCCTTATTACGAGCTTTAGCTAAAGCTATACGGTATATAAGATTACAAGCTTAATCAGTACCTTTATGTGCCCAGCCGGCCATCGTTTGCACGAAAACGTTGAAATGGAAGAACTTACCTGCGATATATCAACTTTTGATGAGCTCTCGTGGACCCCTTCAAGCACGTGCACTAATGTTAGGAATATGAACTTAGGGCATGTAATATATCAATCGAATCCTACCGACGAGTCATAAGTGAATACAGTGTTACTTTTTGTTTATCATTTAAGCATTGTTGATGGCAGCCTGGAGCACGTGCCCGTTATGAAGCTTTCTTGATGCACGTGCTCATTTCATTTTAAAATTCAGTGCTGTTAGGCCTATTGTTAAATGTGTTAATTAATGTTAGGGCGTTGGTCAAAAATGGCTAAATAACGTTAGGCCTATAGTTAAAATGACTAAATAATGTTAGGCCTGTTGTTAAAAATGGCTGATTAATTTTAGGCTTATAGTTAAAAATGGCTAATTAAAGTTAGGCCTATTGTAAAAAATGGCTAATTTATGTTAGGCCTAGAGTTAAAATGACTAAATAATGTTAGGCCTAACGTTCAAAATGGCTAATTAATCTTAGGCCTATTGTTAAAAATGGCTAATTAATGTTAGGCCTATTGTTAAAAATGGCTAATTTATGTTAGGCCTACAATTAAAATGACTAAATGTTAGGCCTACAGTTAAAATGACTAAATGTTAGGCCTATTGTGAAAATTAGCTAATTAATGTTAGGCCTATTGTTAAAAATGGCTAATTAATATTAGGCTTATTGTTAAAATGGCTAATTGAAGTTAGGCCTATATTTTAAAATGACGTGAATGCATATAGAATCAAAGGTATTTCCACTGTTTATTTAAACCAAGTGGAAATAAAAGTGAGATATTAAAATTACATCTGCGTCAGAGCTAAAGCTCCTTGGAATGCTTAAAAGATTTTACCCGGCAATGCTTTGAAACAATGGTTTTTCTCTCTTGACGTTTATGATAACTTTGATCTAGCAGTGGAAAGAACATTGACCCAGTAGTTTAAAACATTTAGACGTGCGAGGATTTCATTCTCATTTCGCGCGCGTTTGGAAAGATTCGTGTGAGCGCTGCAATCGAATACGTAAATTTACATGAAGTTTTCGCCATTGCTGTATATAAAAATATTACAGTAATATTAAACAACAAATTTTTATATTATTCTTTTCAGCATATTTGAAAATCGTTTTACGAGTTATATTCTTGTTAGTGTCAACGATTCCCGATATAAATTATAAAGATAAATATTAGTCATGGTGCATCTATTGTTTTTGAGAGGCAATCTCTTTGATGTGATGCCCTAATCCTGACAAGGAGTTTAAGAAGGTATATTTAAACGGTGCTTCACGTGGTACTCCCGAATCACATCGAGTGTTCCTTAGTCAACATTTAATTCAGCGAACTTTGTCATCATTTGCCCGTTGCGTCCCTCTATTGTTTGAGCTGACCAGTATTGGTGAATAGATGTCATCGGTCTTCGGTTACTTGGTGTTACTTACCTGCTCTGATAATAGACGTTCGATTGTCTTCCACGATCACTTACCTGGACTGAACTTCCGTCGTTCTTCTTAGAACATCAAAGCACGCCTGCCGGAATAGTTATTTTTACAGTAGCTTTGCCGCCGAGTTAACCTCGCCTCGGTGCCTACGCTACTGTCATCCATTATCTACTATAGTGTAATCCAGACTTTATTATTATCTTACCTGGCTTTCGACTTCAGAGCGCCATCGGGTGGTCAATAAGGACAGGCTTACTTACCTGCATCTAATTCCATTGCAACCTAAACTTGGACTTGTATTACGTTAAATTCAGATATTTATACTGCAGCTTGAGTATTAATATTTGAACAATTATTCTCATTATTTTTTTTTTTGAAGATCCGAATAAAAATAACCTTTATTTTTTTCTTTATACGTTCCCGCTATTTATTTTACACTGAACTCTGCTTACACCCACGTGACATCGGTTTACTCCGTCTCTAAATACTGCCATAAGTCTTCTCTCTCTGTCGAGTACAGCTCTCTTCGGAGTAGGATATGGCTGACCGCGAAAAATGCTTTCCACTTCTAAATCTACTCGTTGTTGTTCTTTTTGAAGCTCTTGTATAATTTTGAAAAGACCAACATGACTGCGGCCAAGCAATGTCTCTCATCTCCTGTGCCAGGCTTCCATGGCAATTTGAGTACGAGGAAATGTTGGTCTTTTCAAAATTATACAAGAAAATTTTGAATCTGAATACGAGGAATGCCGAGCTCAATTGAATCTGCGACATGAAGGAGTGTACCTGGTGTGCGAAAATCGTCAGGTAACGAACAGCATTCAGTGTACCCTCCAGCGGTTTCAGTGGACTCAGACTATACCAGGAAAACATCCCCCAAACAGTCACACCTCCCCCACCAGTCTGTCGTCTGCCAACGATGGTGTGGGGATGCTTCCTGGCGAATTCTCCATCGTCTGTTCACTCGGTAAACTATCACTATCGTCCCATCACTACTCCGTATATAACAGCACTCCCATAAAACATAATAGAAATAAATGGGATTTTGCTTTGTCGGGATAATAGATTGTAATCTGTCGGGAATACGTGGCTTGTCGGGATTTTGGCTTGTCGGGATTGTGGCTGTCGGGATTATGACCCTAACCCGGATTTCATATATTCCTGAATTTTCTGGTGTCTGGATTTTGTCTCTTGTGTTGCCGAGTCGTCTTCTCAGAGCATTGTTGCTTCTGTATGCAACCTGAAGATCAAACATTCCAAAAATCCTTTCCAGTCCTCTTCTCAGTTTTCTGTTATAGGGTTGATTAAAAAATTTCTATAAAGAATAATTAATAAGATGTTCAGTGAGAGTTTTATCGTACCCCAAACCTCAGCTGTTCAAATTAATGATAGAAAATAGGAAAAAAAATATTCTTTTTGTCCTGGACTCCTTCCATGAGGGTTGTGGAATCTGTAATCTTCATTTTGAAAGCCTGCCTCTTGATTAATCTCACCTATAAATACCTGTAGTTTCCCTTTGTTTTACTTTGATTCATACTCATGATGGCTACTTGGTTGCCGAAATGTACATCTATAGTTATTAAAACTCAATTTGTGGAAACGTGGTATTCTTCCTTCATCTGTATAATTATGAATTATACCTATAGATAATTCTGCTTTTTATTTCGTTTTGATGAAAAGCTAATGAAAATAGCATGTGCTTATAGAAATCTATTTTGTTATAAAATTGTATAATAGTCCTTGGATTACTAGCAAAAAAAATTGTTTTTATCTTATTCGATGGAGTATGATAACTGAGAGCTCGGTATATGCAACTATTTCCATCTGTCTGTCCTTCCTGTGGCAGCTTTGAGTAATTATACACATACAACCACACAAAAATAGGCTATGTATACACTTTCGGTGCATGTTGTGATCTGACTACTGATTCCTCGTCGTATGCCAATGGAGAGCATTGGACGAGCGTCACGATTGACGTCATCGACTGCCATCGACCTGCTTCCGGTTCAAAACACCTCGATTCGGTTCAAAACGCAATGCTTTATTCAGTCCTTAAGCGATCGAAGCGTTCGTCTCAGTCTTAGGAGATAAACTTAAATCAACAGAACTTACAACTTTAAAAAATTTTAAATAACTATAGCATGCAAAATTAATTTCGAGATGGGTAGATGAGATTTTATTTCTTAATATGATTTCCGATAAAAAGCACACAAAAAAAATTCCCATAAAAAGAAATGAAAACCATGTCTTTTTATTTTGACTTATTAATATGGACATTTATAATAATAGGTAAAAGTAACATCAATAAGGCGGAATAAAATAATAAATGAAAGGAAAAATTACTTTCATATTATTTTATTCCATTTTTTTTTTATTATTTATCGGAGTGGTGTCTCCAGTTTCAATTTATTACGTAATTTCCAACAAATAACATAATTAAATTTCTGAGCCAAAATACGTCCCAAAAAATTATTAATTTGTAATTTGCTTTATCAATTTTTTTATCAAAGGTATAACATTCTTACAAAAGTCCCGCCGAATTATCATTTGGTTTTATGAAAAAATTCTGTGAAATTTGATTGATTTTTCTCAACGACAGACGAAATTTCTGTCCCTTAAATATAAATAACTGCACAACTTGGTCACGAACATTTTATTTTGATTAAAAAAATAAATTGCAAATATCAGGGAGTAGACATTAAAAAATAGCAGACATTTGGAAATACTTAATCAAAGGACTGAATTTTATAGAAATTACAAAGAAATTTGGTAGAAGAATCAACCTTAAGTAAAGATCTTTCTGAGCCAAAAATCCAACGTTCTGGCTCACCAAAATCCACAACTTTAAGAGATGAAAGGCAAATCTTCCAATTAGCTCCTCATCAAGGAAAGTCATTCGGGAAATTCAGCGAGAATTACGCATTGACATCTCCAAAAGCACCATCCACAGAAGACCGCAAATGAATAGTAATATAGAATACAAATCAATGATCAGGAAACACTACTGACTGTGGGAGTATCAGGTTGTTGCAAAAGTTTCTTCCGGTTCTAGAACCCGTGCCCAAGAAGAGCTCATTTTCCGAGGGGGGGTGTTCATATGTTTTCAAACAAATTATTGCATTCGATTCTTGAATATCTTTGCTATATTACATCAAAGAATCAACTTTCTACTAGCTTGATTTACTAGTATCGAAAGATCTATAGTAGACAACAAGGAGGAGGAGCGGCTATTGTGGGGTGAGACTTCAACGGCATCTCAAACATTGCCTCTTCAAATGGTCGCCAAAATGCAGCAAACATTACGAGATTTTCTTCTTCCCATCGCTGAAGAAACTGCTGGGAAAGATTGGGTTTTGCAACAAGATAACGCTTCATACATTTGGGTGCAGAAGAACTGTGAACCGGTTACAAGCACACAATGTGAAAGTCATAGAGTGGGAAGAATAGTGGGAACGATCCCCTATTAAAACTTATGGGGGATTCTACCAAGAAGTGTGTATTTCCATCAGAGACAGTTTAGTAGCTGTAAAAAACTTAAAAAGCAAATCAATTAACAGTTGTTATAAGATAGATCCTAAATCATTCTTTCATTAATTAATACAACCTCGTGACAAAAGTCCTGCAACATTCAATTTTGTGCGCGCTTCTACATTTAAGCGATAGTTATAAAATATATATTAGGGTTACGACTGCGAAACTATACTGAATGGATTCTACGACTATTATTACATAGAGAAAAAAATAAGCAGGAAAAATAAACATTTTATTTCTTACAAACTTAGAAGAAATGAAAAACCAAGTGTGTGACAAAAGTCCTGCAACACGCCAATCTTGTGACAAAAGTCCTGCAACACTGCAATTAATAATGAGTAGAACCACCCTATGCTTTAAGTACAGCTTCGATTCGCTTAGGCATTGAGTCCACAAGTGCCTGGCATTCATGTTCAGAAATTTCTGACCAAGCATGAAGCGTTTTGGATTTCACTTCGTCGATGGTCTTTGGGAAGGTTGGCTTAATTTTTTTTCTTTATTATATCCCACATCCTTTCGATGGGATTTAGGTCTGGAGAGTTTCCAGGCCAGTCCAAAACTTCAATTCCCATGTCTTCAAAGTACTGTTTGGTTATCTTGGTGCACCATCTTGCTGATAAACGTACTCTCTATCAGGGAAGTAATAATCAGCAGTAGGCAAGGGATGCTCATCTATGACGTTGATGTAAAGTGATGAAGTTACGCTTTTGTCAATAATAGTCAAGCTTCCTAGTCCTGCAGCTATCAACGTTCCGTATTAATGAGTCCAGGGGCAAATTTCACTGTCTTGGAAATGCTGTTTGGTAGCAATTCTTCCCCCTTTTTACGGAGAACTTTTCTTCTTCCATCATCAAAAACGCAAACTCTGGTTTCATCGCTGAAAATTACTCGTCGCCATTGTTCAACAGTCCAGCTACGATATTTGTAAAACCAATCTATTCTTTTTTTTCTTCATTTTAGCCGTAACGAGTGGTTTCTTCTTTGCAACTCGAAAGCCATAGGGTAGATGTACCAGTAATTGACAGTGTACCAGTAATTGACAATTCACGATATAAATGGCTTTTAATAAAATAACAAGGCTAGGAAAGGGACTGGTGTTGCCACCACGTATTAAACATTGTAGTTGGCTTCCCAGAACAGTAAAAAACTAGTAACTTTGCTTTCTATTATAGCCGCAAACACGTGTTGATTGTTCATTGCCTTACTGAGTCGAAAAAACCTTGTAATGAACCATTACGCGAGGGTTTGATTACTTGAATTTATTTCATGAATGTTGTGCAATATTTGTCATTAATTTTACGTGAATCTTTTTGTGTGATCAATGGACAATACCTCTAGTAGTAACAGAATTTCAGATGACCAATGATTTAAATGTTTTCATCCACCGTCAACTACTGGAACCCAGATATGTTGTGTCACCAGTAATTGACATAGCCTGTCAATCATTGATAATTTCTATGTTTTAAAAAAAACGAAAAAATATACTAATGTGATATAGAATGTAGGGTAATAATAAAGGAAACATGGTTTTAAATCTAACTTCTTATTTTCCATTAATTGACCTAGGTCTGTCAATTATAAGAAGTTTACTGTCAATTTCTAGATCATCCAGTTTGACATAAATCTTCTAGGCCCTATACGCTGATTCTTTTTGTTGGTTCTGAATCTTGTCACAGAGACGATCAACAGATAGCCCAGGACAAGTTATTTTCCAAGAAGAAAACTGCTACTGATATTCTCTTTACTATGATAAGAATTAGCATAGGATGAATTGGATGCATTTTGCAAATAGGAGAACAATTGACAAAAATCAAGTTTTCTAAGAACAATTTGTTGGCCAAGATATGATGATATTGCACTATTGGAAAACACCTTCATTTTCTATGGTCCTTGCACTCTACAAGGGAGTGGACTGATTTAATTTATTATTTCAAAGGAGAATAAAGATAAAGGATCTAAATGAACAACTTAAGTTTTAAAAAGACCAATTTTAGTTAATGTTAAATACTTTACACATTCTTAAAAATGCTTGATTTTAACAGCTACTTTTGAATGTTGTCAATTTTTTTTGTAAAAAATATATAATAAAAATGTGCAATTAAAATATTGTCAATTACTGGTGCAACTGCCTGTCAACTTCTGGTGCATTAACTGTCAACTGCTGGTGATTCATGCATTAGTTGGGAAAAAAATTAATAACTTAATAGCTTTTAAAGATATAATAATTATAATGGTAGTATGGGTCCATGTTGCGTATAACAATAAAATAATGGTAGTGAGTTCTTAAATGCAACAATTTTAAATTTATTTCAGACCGGTTTCGGTATTAAACCATCTTCGGTGGGCTACAATAGTAAGCGTGGAAATACCAGCTTATATAAGGGAGCGGGTCTCTTCTCTGCAGAGACCGTTATTTAACGGTCTCCGCTGCTCTGTTATCTCATTGGTGGGACTCTGTTAAATAACGGTCTCTGC
>JAHWFO010106707.1:62858-81357 GCA_023313115.1 Rhysida immarginata
TTTTCGAGTTATTCTGCTTTGTCAACTTAAAATTTACACCCTGTATACGAAATAATGTAATCGGACACTACCAGTTCTTGAGAGGGAAAATTATACTGCGCTCCAAATGGAGTCTTTCAAAGCTACTGAAATTTTTTTTCAATTTGTGTTTCTTTGTACATTGTATTTGCATTTGGCGCGGTTATTTAATAGTTTATCATTTGAACTGTCCTTTGCTTCATTCGCTTTAAAATTGACGTCTCACTTATACAAATGATGTAAAATCTTGATCAAATTTTTTTATATTGTTTAAATCAGCAGTGTCCAACTTCTTCTATCTTCTGGGCATCATCCAGCAAATCTTTGTCAAGGGCCGCACTTAGAATTATACATTTAATAACAACTACAATATAACTTGTCGTCTCCGGCATACTGAAACATTTTATTGTTTACAAGGTGACTCAACGAGTACTCATTGTAAACTGTTTTTTATAATTATAACTTACTAAATTTAAAAAAAAAGGAAGTAAATTATTAATTTTTATTGGTATTTTTTTTTAAATTTCGCGACGCTGTGGCTGGAGTGACGTGTTTCGGACACACATATCGCCGAAATGACGTGTTTCGGGAGCAAGCATGGCCGAATTTTCATGATTATCACAGAAAGTCACCAAAATGGTCCGCATGTGACTGTTGATTTACGTATAGGTCCGCATGTGACCCGCGGGCAGCGGGTGGACACCCCTGTTTTAAATGAAAGAGACCTCATTAATTTCTAAATAATTATGACGTCTCTCTGTCAGTACTATCAATTAAGAATTCTTTCCCAAGTTTGCTGGGAAATAATACTCATGGAACGATCGCCAAATACACTGGAGTAACAAAAATATTTAACTAACTGTCTAGTGATAAACGTCGTTACGTTATCCGGGATCTAGTGGTCCAAGCTTAAGTGTCTAATGGACTGTGGTTAGACCCAAGTAGCGATAGTGCCGTAGAGCCTGGCACTGGCGCTTTCCTGCCGCGATTCAACGCATTCGGTGGAAGCGCTCCCTGCGTAAACGACGCCAATGTCTGTTTAACATCCTATTTCAAGTTCTTCTATCGTAATTAGCTATATACGCATTTTTTAAATTCTGATGTTTTTAATAACGAACCACGACTAAGATTTTATAGAAAAATTTAAATTATTTATTTATTTATGTTTTCCATAAAATGCACTATTTGAATAATAAATTCTCATTATGATAAATCAGGATGCAAATAAATTATTGGATTTTAACACCTTTAACCGAACAAAATATTATTTGTAGGCATTATAATTTGAGCAGTTTTATCGATAACCTAACATTAAAATTGATGCGTTAATTTGACCGAGCACATTTTCTGAATTAGAGGCAATTGCTTGAGTATTTTTGACCTTATTGATTCTGGGACTGCCATTCACTTGTTTTATCGTTTCCAAATATTTTTATTATCACAATTTCCGCTTCTACACTAATCATTGGAAGTTCCAAATAAGCTCTTGCTACGTTCTTTTTTAAAACGTACTACTCCATATGGCCTTATTGGACATATACAGCTATTGTGTAGATCAATTGGACTGTGATAAAGCAGTACACATTGCCCGGACCGACGTATCAAAGGCTTTTGATACAGTTCCGAGAGATATTTTGTTGCAGGAGTTGAATAAATTTGAACTGCCGTCAACTATGATGAATATTTTGAGATCATACCTCAATGAAAGGAGTGGTTACACTGTAGGCTGCAATGATGCTGCTTCCCATTTAGGTATCACTCAGGGTACTGTTTTAGCTCCTGTTTTATTTGCTGTCTTTGTTTCAACACTTAATAGCCTCAAGTTAAAATATAAGTGCATTGCATACCTTGATGACGCATATTACCTAATTCCATTTGACCCTAATGCGGATAATAGTCATTTAGAAGTGCGCTGGTCAAGGGATCTCAGTAGTATTAAAAATTGGTTTGCGACTCATAAACTCAGGATGAATGAAAGGAAAACTAAACGGTTATTTATTTTTAGTTTTCCAGAATACGTGGAACAGAGTCAATGCAGATTTTGGGAATTTTATTTGATTCAAAATTTAATTTCGGACCTCATATTAATCTAGTCGTAACAAAACTACATAGGTTATATTATTTAATGAGAGTTCTATCGAAAACGCTTGGTATTCATGAGGCCAAAACTATTTGTAAATCACATTTGCAATCTGTTATTTGTTATGGTATAACAATTTGGGGAAATACATACAATTATCTCTTAAAGCGAATTAAAGTTGCCTATAATTTATGTTTGCGGGGATTGTTCAGATTGAAATTTCAGCAATCCATTTTCGAATTTTGTTCTGTTAACCATGTAATGTATTTTGATACTCTGATTACTTTGAAACGCTTAACCGAACTGGCTGTAATTGTAAGAAACCCAGGGCATCCTTGACGTAAAATCATGACCTTTTTTCAAGCTGATCCCTCTGCACGTGGTACGAGACGATACAAATTTGAAGTAAGTGAAATATTAACTGCTTTTCGCCGCAGATGTTTTCCTTACAATTCTTTTGGTGTTTGGAATGAGCTACCCCTGGATTTACGTACTATACCATTGAACTGTCAAAATATAGCTTGCAAAATGTCATGTAAACATTTTTATAGTAAATTAGTGCATTATATGTTGTCAAATCAACTTAAATGGCGATTTGTTTGAATTGTTATGTTGTGTTTGCTTTGGTTTATGTGGATGTATTATCTGTATTCAATGCCTATTTAAGGCGATTTTAATAAATAAATAAATAAATAAACATTACCATGTTGGGAAAACTCAAAATTCTCCGTTTAATTCAGTAGTTTCAGTAATTCGTAGAATTTGATCAAAAAAAGGAGGGAAATTCAAAACATTTTAATAGTGAATAATTTTGTTTCGATTTCAAAGGAAGAGACTTTTGTGTTTTACTACGTAGTGATAATTCAGAAACTATATTAATAATAATAATAATAATAATAATAATAATAATAATAATAATAATAATAATTCACCATATATAAGAGGAACGAAATAACATTCTGCAGTCGTATGAGAAAATTTCAATAAGCAGATTATTTTAATCTACAGAGAACGTTTTACTTTTTAAATAGTGAATCTTCATCTTATTTTGGATGGAAACTGGAGCAATTTTTTGGTCTCCAAATAATTTCTAGCGGGTGTTCTTTATGAAAAATAACGCGTATGAATAGTGGCGCCGCCGTTGCGGAAAATTTAAGAATTTAACGATCATCGACCTCATTCCAACTTAGGTGTAGCGTAGTTTTATTATATGATGGCATGTCAGTCCGCATTTTAAACACTATTTTCAATTTTTTTTTTAAATTTATGAATTGTGATGCAGTTATCGGATTGATTTTAAAACAAAAGTTTTTTTGCATTTTTTATCTAAATGATTGGGAGGTGGCTATTACTTACTAAAATAGATGTCAAAACAGAATAGCCAGTAGTGTCATTATTTTCTGTTTGCCACATTGCGTGCTTTGTCGTTGGTATCTCTTGATGGTGAGAGAGAGAGAGAGAGGCAGGGAGGGATAGAGAGAAAGAGAGGGAGGAAGAATTAGAGAGAGGTAGTTCATTTCGATGTACGTATTGTTGTTGCATGAGCGCCTTTCCTCTTTAGCGGCTGTTTCTTCAACCACTTCATTCTGCCTTAGCCCTAATTGTAGAGACAGTAACGAGAGAGAGAGAGAGAATGAAAATAAAATTTATTGTTACCGTAGAGAATACTTTTTTTCGAAAGAAAAATGATGTGTTGCTTGAAAATATTATACGAATAGCAGAAACTAAGTAAATAAATTTTCCGAATTTACGTAAATCCAAAAATAGCATTCTTAAATCTTAGCACAGCAATTTTCTGTTTAAATGATGAAAAAGGAGGAAGCTTACGTTAAGGTTAGAAAGAGACGAAATGAACGAGCCTGTAAGAAAAAACCCTTGCCATGAGGTTGACGAATTGATTACCTATCTTCATGCGCTATGTCGGCTTTCTTTGCTCCCGCTGAATGCCAGCTAGCTCCCTCTATTCTCCCTCTTTCTGCATCTCCTTCTTTCCATCTTCTCGGCCGCTTTCTTCCTCCTTCCCCTCGGTGTCGCGTGAACCTATCCGCTCGTGGCGCGCGAGAGGGCGCTCGCGAGGTTTCCCGTTTCTCCGTTCCTCGCGCCCTAGCTCGTTGGCTCGCTCGCTCGCTTTGCAACCGGGCCAGCGAGGCGTCAGTATTCGAGTCTCACGAGCACACGCTCAGCACCAAAAGAGCTCAAAGGAAAGACACAGTACGCGACGTGAGATAGCTCCTCGAGATTTTGTGCTCACTGCTGTCGCCTCCTCCCGTGCCATCGTGCGCCACTCAGGGCCGTACCGCGTGAAAGCGCGCGCCCGCCGCCAGCAAGCTCCGCGCTCTCGGATGTAAAGCGCGCCGTAGCCCCGGCGGGAGTCGGTCTTGCTTTCTTCATCCGACAAGTGCTACGAACCCCAACACATCAGCTACAAGGGGGAAAGAAAGACAGGTAAGTCCACGGAATACTACAGGTGATGATGATAATGATGTTGTTGATGTATTAGGTTTATTTCATACACGATAACAGATCTTTAAATTTAACTTGATGGGAGCATGCAATTATTTTTTAACCTTTATATTCGTTCGATACCAATAACGGGATTATTTACGATTAGATAATATGTAGCTGACATTGACAATAGGAAGTAACAATTACAATGCGGTGCGTCAGCCTGAGAGTAGTAGTTGTGGTAGTAGTGTTGGCGAACGCCGAGTTTCCATATAAATCACGTTATTATTGTTAGTACATAATAAATTCCATAGTACACGTAGATTGTCAAGTATTATGTGAATGGAGAACCGCATTTCGTCATGTTGATCTCTGATTTACAGATTGCGTGAATGTGGAAGAGAACATAGACGAACCACTTAACCCTGTTTGATTGAAACGCTGCTTGTTGTTTAAACGTTGATTGTTTAATAAATGAAAGAGACGAACATGGGGACAAGTGGTTTCTCTCTCTCTCTCTCTCTCTCTCTCTCTCTCTCTCTCTCTCTCTCTCTCTCTCTCTCTCTCTCTTACTCACTCACACACACTCATTTTCTCTCTATCCAATTATCCATTTGCCTCTATTATACATACAGTACTACGAAAAGATGCGGATAGTTGGTTAGTTCGCAAAGGGTCAAAAACCTCAGTTTTCATCTGATGACAACATCTCTATTTTTTTTAATTTTTAAATTACGGTACCTGTTATAGAGAATACCTTTCCTGTTACTGAGGCGGTAAAATATGCATTTACAAAGGACGTGTTTATTAAGTATTAATTCAAGGTGAAAATCGCTTTAAAATTTCTTTAATTAATTTCAAAATTTACTTACCTTTTATAACATATTTTTGTTCGTGTTTTCAATTTTGGCAAAAACATCGAAAATTTGTTTCTTATAACTCATATGACTCTGAGGTTAATGGATGCTTTCATGTTGGAATGATCTTAACAAAATAGAAACTTAGAATGAGAAGATATATTTTTTTTTAATATTTTTTTTGCTGAATTTGAGATTTCTTGTTTTGTTGTCTTAAAGTCATCATCAATTCATGTAAAAGAAAAAGGAAAAAAAAAAAAGCGGGTTAATTTTCTTCCACTTCTCGTGTTTTCTATTTATAGTATTGAGCGAGACCCAAGATAGACTCGAACGCAACGCACGAGAAATGGTTATTTTAATTTCCTCGCTCCTTGTTCTTTTTTTTTAAAAATAAAAAATTCCTTTTTATTTTATTGTCCTTATTGTTGTTGTCGTTTTAAAGTTCCTAATATTTTATTCTCTTTCTTGTAGTGGCACCTTCTTCAAAATCAACTGAGAGTGAAAATAACCACCATTTTGAAAGAAAAAAAAGAAAGAAAGAATAAAAAAGAATTGCCAGAGAGAACGAGAGAGAGAGACCGTTGGCCAATCAGAAGCCTTCTTCTCATGCACGGTGAAGGAGAGCGACGCTGCCCGGGAAAAGCTCACCATGATCGGCCGGCTTTTGTCGTTCCCGTCGGCGCGGCGACGGCCTCACTAAGTGCGCCTTCTCTGTGAACTTTCTGGAATATCGTGTGCCAAAGAAAAAGTAATAGAAAGAAAGTCATATACACTACTACTGCTGCAAGTGGTTAAATAGCATCGGTGACATCGTTGAGTCCGTTCAATTTAGGAGCTGTTTCGTTTTTTATTGCATTTTATTTTTGTTTTTAATATTTTATTCATTTCGCTTCCTCTTGGATATACATATTCTCATATAAAATCGTTATCCCTTAGATTAATCAAAAGCCCTTAGTTGTTGATTACTAAGCAACGTCTAAAATCTAAGAACAAGTTTCGAAATTTTTGAAAGTGCGATTCTTGTTTTATAAATTTTAATTTTCATTATTTTTTCCTCAGTTTATAAATATTAAATTTGAATCTCGACAGTTGGAATATTTTCATTTCCCTTTTGTTATTTTATTATTATTTTTTTTTTCGTTTGTGCTAGTGCTTGGAAAAAAAAAACGCCGTAGTGTTAAAATATTTGTTTTAGCCATTTTGCATTATTTCCCCTTCCCCGTTGTTAAATTTATTTTTTGAAAACACGAAAGGGGAAAAGAAAACCGAGAGAGAAAGAGAGCGATATAATCTTTTCTGTTCGAATGATCCCGTCCGCTGTCCAATCGTTGCAATCGATGCCGAGCACCGGGCAAGGTCCGGCTACTATTACTACTACGATTACTACTTCGATAAAGGTGTGATTCTGTACGACGACGACGGAGTGTGTATCTTGGTGTTACCTGCCTAGAGCAAGCAGTAGCAGGAGGAGTGTTGGTGGTAGTGTAATAGAAAGAGGCGTCGCCGTCCGCCTTTGTTGCCCAACGCCCGTGTGAACGACACCATGGCCCTGGAACGCAAGCGGTCCTCCCGGCGGTCCAACTACCGCTACCAGGCGAAGAACAAGTCGACGGCAGCCCGATGCAAATACTGCTGTCGCCGGTTCACGGCGTTCATGTTCTCGCACGTCGGCCTGTGCGGTCTTGTCGTCGGCTACGCCATGATGGGGGCGCTCGCCTTCCAGGCCCTCGAGAAAAAGCACGACGAGAACCGCGCCGCCGAAGTCAAACGCAAACGGGACGAGGTGGTGCAGGACCTGTGGAGGATCACCAACGAGCTCAACATCCTCTACAAGGACAACTGGACGGAGCGCGTCGCCTTCAAGATCAACCAGTTCCAGGAGACGATCATCGAGGCCGTCAAGGACGGCTACGACGGCAACGACCACTCCGGCGACCAGTGGTCCTTCTCGAGCGCCTTCCTCTACTCTCTCACCGTCATCACCACCATAGGTATGTACCCAATCTATATTTTCTATGATATAAAATTACAACTGCGCTTGGCGTATTATCTTCCTTAAACGAGTCTCGCCTCTTAGAAAAAATGCGGAAGCAAACTTTGTTTAAGTTGTTAAAATTGTTATTTCTTAACAAATGAGCCCAAATTCTCTTGACATTCAACAATGAACAACTTTTCGATAATTTTTAAAGAAATTTAGCATATAATTTTAGACTCGATGGTATGAAACTTATAATTACTTTTTAAACTTAAAAATATGAAGCTTTAATTAATAGAAATCCCCTTCAGAGTTAACTCTTTTCAGAAGTACATGCGTTTACGGGTCTCTCCGGATGCATGAGGGCTCGAATGCCATCAGTGTGATCGGTTATCGACCTGGAGTGTGCAAATATCTCTGGATATGCGCATGTTTCTGGAAATATCTTTGAGTGACATTTTCACACGCGAGTCATGAATTTATTTTCAATGATTGATAGTCTCTTCTGAGTGCTTAAAGGAATTTGTGTAGAATTCAGGAACCTTAACTATAGATATTTTTTTAGTTTGTGATTTAACTCATGGGCTCAGGTGCTGATAATTTTATTCGAATAATAAAAACACGTAATAATTATAATTTATGTTTTACAAAATAAGTCAATGCGTTCATTGTTTGAACTTTTTCCTATTTTAATATCTCTACAGTGATATTAAGTTATAATTTTAAGACTGCAGATATATGATATTGTATTATAAGATCTTGGATTTGGCAGCCTCCTTTAGAATATCCCGAGGCCTTCCTGAATTCGTAGGCTTTAAATAAGTCATCAGTTTCTTAGAAGTGTTATAAAAGTTACCAAACTTTTCTCTATTACTTCTCTCTCGATGATCTTTTAGCGACGAATTCAAATTAAATTTAGAATTTGTTTTCAGAATTAGTTTTCACCGGAGGCTTTTCATGTCATCTGATATTGGTGCTAGCTTTCCATTCTTTAACAAAAAAAAACTTTTTTGTTTGCCTACTTGCATAATTATTTGTTGAATTAGCCATTTACTGTATATAGCTTATTGCGTAGAAAAAAATGAACCGTTCCAAGCATCGCTTTGAAACTAAGCGACAATTCTGGGCCTTTGATTCGATGCGCCCTAGCGTGACAGGTTTGGACAGAAACACCGTTGCCTTATTGTCTTATCCATGTTTTATTTCTTTAACTTTTATATTCATCGTCGACAAAGAATGGAAAAATAGGAAAAACGAAAAATCAATATTAAAAAAAAAAAAAGAAAAGCGGCCTATTAGTCGATGTCAACGTCTGTGAATGAAGTCGTTTGGAGAGGAGGTGAAAAGTGGCTGAAAATCAATCGAGTGAGTGAGGCTCATATGATTTGCTCCTCAACAAGGAGGGAAAGGTAATTTATTCAAGCAGGAAATTATTCTTGCAGCTCATAAACAAAAGCACCCATTGTGTATTGGCTCTTAACGTCGTTATCAGAGTAAAAAATAAAAATAAAAAAGGGAAAAGGGAGAGGGAGAGAAGAAGTTAAGGTCCCCATCACGCACAGGAAGTGCCCATGATTTAAAACGGAAATGTTCCAATCACCATTGAAAAAAAATTGAATAATTTGATCATAATAGGGAACTAGAAGGGGAATTAGACTAAGCAGATTTGAAAAAGAAATGTAAATTACAATCGCTGCTAATTCCATAAACAGGTTTGATTACGGTTATTTATGTATATTGATTGTGAAACTAGCAGGTTTTTTTCTCCCCATTGAACAAGGGGTAACCCATTAACTTCTATTTTTAAAAGTTCACGTTTCGTATTTTTTGGCTTAATTGCCACACGGTCCGTGTTCCGCTATTTTAAAAATTTCCGATATATTGACTGTTCTACGGGTTAATTTGCTTTTCTTTTTTAAATTTCACATTGTATCTATTGATTTAGTCCTAATAGTACAATATTTGTAGATTTGAAGTGTTGTTCCGAGACATTCAAGGAAATGCCTATTAGACTGGAGGCTAACCACATATTATAAAACCTTCTGGTTAATCCTGCGGTTAAAACTCCTTATTTTTTAATTTTTCGCTATTCGTAACAGTAAGGAATATATAAAAAGCGCTAGATATTAACACCCATCTTAAGTCATTTCTGGCTACAAACATGTATCAACTTCCTAAATTTATGCATGAGCATAAAGAATTCATGTCATACGGAACAGTACTAAATGGAATTTATATATGGACATTAAATATTCTTACATATTCTTACATTCAATAGTCTTTACAATTGTTGTTATTTGACAGCTTGGTCGAATAATTTTACTTAAGCTTGATTTAATGATGAACAAGCGAGTTGATTTTTAGTAAACATTAATTGGTATGCAATTTGAAGATGTTGTTTTCTTAATATAAAAGGGAAGAATGTTCAGCATTTCTGCCAATCTTTGAGTACTTGGCTGCATTCCAAACTAAATTTTCTTTTCTTTTCTTTTCAAAATTACCTGAAATATCCGAGTTTAATGTTATGTATTCTAGGGATGTTTAGATGCAAATTATAGGTAGAAATCTCAATATTGCCGTCTTAAAGCACTTTTAACTCTTTGATATATTTGATAATCATCGTATTTTTTAAGACTATTATTAAGATGGAATTAAGAAAAATCTTAATTTTTAAAAAATTTTCTCCCAAAGGCAAGAATTGGTCTCTCCTTTGACAAATCGACCCCTGTTAATTAGAAAAGATTGCAGTTGCCCCTTGGAAAGCTGAAAGGTCGATGAACCCGTCATCTCCAAGAAAGGCGTCAGATCCAGTGAAAAGAGCTTTTACTTGTTTTTTTATTAAGATTTTACTGGAAAGTCTTGCGAAGCAATCTTCAAAATTGAAGAAAGTTCATGCCTGCCTCCGACCCCGATTGGACCAGCATGCCTTTCAAGTCGGCCTCTCCTTCGGCTCGCATCACCAAATACCAGCAAAATGGGACGGGGGAGTTCAACAGAGGGTAAAATATCTGGCTTTTGAAATTCGGTATCGACTTTTTAAACTCAGGATATATTAAAATTCTAAAATTATATCTAACACTCCTGACCCTAACGATTGCTTTTGAACCCACGTCTATTGCATGTCCGTTTTCATTATTCCAAGAAGGTTCACTTCCAAAGGTCATTTCATTGCGTTACAAAGAATTATCCTGGTAGTGAAACAAATGAATTGCAAATATTTTGATTTTCATTTACATCATCCTTGGATATAGGCAATTCTCGATTTACTAAAGGAAATCCATTATTTGAACGTTTTGGTTCTTTTATTTTAAAGTAAGCCTGTGAGAAATCTAACATTCGCAACAGTTCTGTCAGTACTTTCCCTTTAAGGTTAGGTTAAATGTTTAATAAATAATCGCTTAGAAACTCTTCAATATCCTCCGATTCAATTTGAAGTAGCCCTTTTATCACGAATGAAAATACGTAAAACATGCCTTAATATTTTCTTTATAGTAAATATTCGTACACTGCTTATATAGCGAAATTAAATAAACATTTCAGGACGTACGTTGCAGATGTGACCATTTTTGACAAAACCAATAATTTGCAGATAAAGATTTTTACAATTAATTATTTAAATATTATCTTCGAAGTACTTGTCAACACGTTATTTTCACATTCCGATATTGCCAAATTTCATCAATAAAGAACCTGGGAAACGCCGAGGTTATTAGCTAGTGTTATATACGTAACACAAACATTCGTTTCAAGTATAGTAAAACCATAAGATCAAGAGCTCTGAGTGGAATGAGAAATTACTCAAAACAAGAAAGTAACAAACTAAATTAACAAACAAAGGGAAATTAATTCTTAGACGTGACTTAAATCATACTTCCCTCGTATAGGAATTATTACCCGTACTTTCCACTTTATTTTTTGTTAATCGATCTTGCGGTTTGAGTAACATATACTTAAGCAAAATTATGCTGGATAAAATCTGTTGAACACAAAAGTCTTCTGTATAATGTTTACGGATCCATAAGGAACAAAATTACGAAGAAAACTCTAATTTTACTTCAATATAGCATTTAATAGATCTGTAATTGGATAAAATAATTTCAATAATTACTGTAATTCCTGCAAATCGCAATGCCTTGTCGAAGTATCAAAGAATTGAAGCTTCTTTTTTTAAGACAATAACGAAACTTGCTTGAAATAGCTAATAAAAATAACGAATATCTTTTGTTTATCTAGTCACCTTACTTGTTGCAATCAATACACATAAACGTTTTCAGTGTAACACTATCGTGACTTATCGTATCGGCCAGTGCTGATCATTGAATTTCTTGGAAAGCAAAGGTTACCCCGGCTTCAGTGGGCCCGTTAACGCTTTAATTTTGTTCTTTCAAATCTTCTTCTACTATAAAAACCGAAAGAATTGGATGAACTGCCATCGTTTCGAATCACAGAAGGGGATAGAAGTAGGTTACTTAAATGGCTTTATGACGACGAAAACTACATTGAAGTGAAGCATGTCGATGCTATATGAATTTATTTTTGGAAGTATTATTACAAAAAATCTTTCTGGAGGTAAAGGTATATGAAATGGTAAACGAAATTTCCGAAATTATTTGAAAGCTAAAAGACTTTTCCGGTTTATCAAAGATTTAGGATATGCAACTCTGTACTCGCCCTATTCTTCAACATGGATGGAAACACGATTTTAATAAAATTTTTCAAGATCATTTTGCTGGGTACTAAAAGCTGAATGAATACGCAACAAAATTTGAGTTTTCAACGGTATAATTTTACACATGATCACAATTTGACTTCATAAGTAGTATCTAAATGTTTTTTTAACACTTTTTACTTTCTATCCCATCGTGTATGGCGAAATACGCCACAGTCTCATCGGAAATAATTTAGATTTATCTTCAACGAAACTCATGACCCAAAATGCAGTTACGCCTTTAAGATAGTTATTCGCAGGAAAAATATTTTATTAATTATTAAGTTGAAAAGTTCAAAATCTGTTTTTACATGCATTTTTAGTAGAATTACCGCTGTTAGCAATGCCAGAGGTATGGAGTGGGGATGCATTTTTTCCATCCGCGAAGGGGGGAGGGGGCAAAGTCGGGACTAGCGTCGCCACTGCCTTTAAGCGGGAGCAGCACCATCATTACATAAACGATTAATGTTCCTTACGTTTTAAATTGGATTATGAAGATCTTATAGTGTATGTTAATTTAGAAAACGAAGAAATTTAATAGCCCCATGAAATAAGAAACAGATATGCTAGACTATACTGGAAATATCACAATTCATTATAAAGTTAACATTTCTTAAAAATGGTAAAATATAATAGAATTTAATCTTCAGCTTAATTCTCAAGTAAAAGGTGTAGTGTATATAGCCATTTTAAAAATGACTTAAATTCGGTTGATAATCAGCGAGTTACGAGTCATTGTCTGGTTCCTTATTCATTCTGGAAGATTCTTCCATATATACATACATGGCTTGGAAAGGAAATCATTTTCGTTTCTATGGAAGTTTCTACATGTAGAGACAATTTCCTTTATCTCAAGTAGTTTTTTTCAGATGGAAGTAACCTCTGATCAATAAATTTACGATTTTTGAATAAATGCTGCGGGATAATTAGTGCTGATCAGTGCAGTGTAGGTACCAAAAGTTCCGTCCAAGTACAGTTTTCCGAGGTGTAGGAAATCAGTATTGATAAAAAAAGGACAATACCAGATCAGTAACGCCTTAAATTGAAAGCAGTTTTAACATATCCTTAAATGCCATGGTATTCGGATCATTTGGATCTGGAACGTAATTGTTCATATGGATGATCCAAATTATAAAATGAATATTATTTTGACGTTGATTACTGTATATATTTCTTTCTTAGTGAAGGATCATTAAATAAATGATGAGGAAGTAATTAAAATAAAACCGAGGATTTCAAAATTAAATAAATTTTATACAATACTGAAAGTACATAAAGAAGGTAATCCAGTAAGAGCTATTACCTGTACTTATAATTCTGCTTCATATTTTTTATCAAGATTTTTGAGTATTATTTTAAAACAGTTCTTTGAATTTAAATATTCGATTAAAAATCCTTTGGAAATAAAAAATAAATTATCAAAATTAGTGATGAAAAAGAATTGGAAAATATTTACATTAGATATAGAAAAAATGCATGATAATATTCCGATCGACCTTACTGTGGAGATCATTAAAGATAAATTAAAAAAGCATTTTAGTACGGAAACAATAATATGCACTATTCAAAGCATTTATTTGAGTTTTAAAAATTCTCAGTTCAAATTCAATCATAAAATATATTAGCAAATTAAAGGTTTACCGATAAGTAACCCTCTGTCACCTGTAATGGCGAATATTTATGTAGATAAAATAGAAACTACGATTGTCCAAACATCTGAGATTAATAATAAAATAATTTTGTGGGCTAGATATGTACATGATATCATAGTAATAGTAGAAGATATGTTAATCCAAGATGTTGTTAAAATTTTGGAAAATAATAGTCAGTTAAAGTTCAGTCAAAATTCCAGTGTTCATTAATTATCTAGATTTAAACATTCATACAGGGGATGCCAAATTAGAGTTATCCGTTTTTGAAAAGCGAACAACAGGAAATAATATCCCTCACTTTTTTTCTGCCTTGCCACTTAATATTAAATTAAATACAATTATCCAAGATATTATCAGAGCTAGAAAATTGTGTTCCCCAAACTTTATTAAACAATATAGATAATTTGAGGAAAAAGATGAAATCGAATAGATATCCAAATTATGAAATAGATTTGGTTTGTAATGAAGGTTTTAGAGAGAGAAAGATACAAAGAAAAGAAGGAAAAAGATTTTTGTTAAATTTTGATCAAAATTTTTATAAATTAAAGAAGATATTAAAAAAAATATTAATAGTACCAAGAATTGATAATACAATAAAGAAAAAATAGTGAATATTTTTCCAAACAAAATAAATAGAGAAAGTAATCAAAATGAAGATGAACAAAACGAAAATAATTCTTTTAAATATTTTCAAAGTATTAACGAACAGTGGTTATCTATTCGATTCCATGTAAAAATTGTAAGGCAATTTATATCGGACAGACAAAAAGATCGTTGGGAGAAAGATTAATAGAACATGAAAGAGTTGTTAGACTATTAAAATCATTTAGCACTACATTGTAGATCCAAAGAGCATTCTCCAGATTGGCAAGGTGTGAAGATAAAAATCCGAGAAAAAAAATTACAAAAAAGACTAATTAAAGAAGCGTTTTTGATTAAGGAGGGGAAAAATGATTTGGCTAAACCCATTACGATCGGAGTGAGGATTGGCTAATGTGCAGTTTCGTCATTGTTTACATCAGTTGTAAAATAATGTATTGAAATTAGTGTTAGTCTTGTTCCTCTGATGATGAGTGCCGAGATGGCCTCGAAAGCATGCTTAGGAAGACGAAGTGAAAAAATTCATTGAACTTATCATTTGTTTTTGGTTTACAACATGAATAGTTTGAGTGCTTCAAATGAAACCTTGTGTCAACAATGAATGCAGGTGTTATGTTTGTCGGAAGTTCAAGGAGAGCTATGTAAAATTATGCATCAGGTGAAGGACTACCGTCTTTACTTCGTTTGATGAAGATTCTTGTGGACTTTTAATTTTGTGAGACCTTGTAATTTTTTCTTTATGAGGTAGCCAGCAATCATGTAATTAATTATTTAATGTGTAAATAGATACATGTAAATAGTGAATTGTAAATGCTCGTAAATGATAAGAGTTTTAATTGTTTAGATATTAGTAATTGAATGTTAAAGGTTAAATAATCTAGTCTATGTAAATGAGTATTGAGATCTTTAAGTGGTAGTGGAAAATTAATTTATAATCAGAGACCATACATACATATGATTTTAATGTGTAAGTTGTTTTCCAAAATTTGTTTAGAAACCAACTAAATGCTGTGAACAAATAACATTATAAGAGAAAATATTTATTTTGTTAAAAATAAGGATTTCTTTCTATTAACATCTTATTTATTGAGATTTATATGATATACATAAGATTTCAGTTTTATTTACGTTGACTAAGTCAGTCATGATTAAGATGCCGTTAAAGTAATCTTGCAATATCGTGAGCAATGCATACAAGAAAATATACTATTGTGTATAAAAATTGCTAAATGGTAAAAGAAAAATTGGCAGCAGAAGACGTTCGACCTCACAAGGTGAACTAACTCAAGCACAGAATTCCTGATTAGCATTAAAAATATTGCTACAAGAAGCATAAATGATTGACTTCATCTTTTTTACATAATCCGACAAATAATGTTGAATGGAATGAGATTTATAAAGATGTTCAAACGTATGCACCCACGAGCTTTCATTGCCATTGAGTTCATATCCATGTTATCAATGATTAAATTTTACCTGTAAAATTAATAAGACAGATACGGAAATAAACTGGTATTTTTTGATATGCATTCGAGTTGCTGCAATTATGAATGAATTTTGAATAAATTAATTTCATACATTAATTTAAAAACACTACCAATCATCAATATCCTATTAGATCTAATGGCCAACTTTTACCTCCCTTAACATTGCATAATTATCGAAGTCAATGCTTGTCCTAGATGGGCATTAAGTGCTGGGCTAATTTACCTACATATTTACAATCTGAAATGGACTTTAGGGTTTTTTACAAGCATCTCCAGCGTTATACTATTAACCTTGCCTCGGACTTTCGATTATGAACCTAAACATTCATTCGACGGTCTTGGTCGATAGTTCATGAATCTAATGTGATCTTGAGTTGTTTTTTTTTACGTTCTCCCTGACACTCATGGGTAAATACCTTGGGACTTAATGGTTTTTTAACTATTACGATCGTGTTCCGGCCACAAGTGACGATTTCTTGTATATGATTTTATTTTCTTTTATATTTCTCATTATATTCATCTCTGCGAGCGTTTATGTGTTTTTTATTGTATACTGGTCTGTAACACTCTTGTTCTATTGTTTGATTTGATGTTCCCCAGGGGCCAATTTTCCTCGGTCAAGTTTGACCATACTGGCACCTGTGGATTCATCTTGTATTAATTAATTAAATTAACTAACTAACTAAATAAATAAATTTCTGAATCGCATGACTCTATTTGAAATTTATTGATTCATTGTTTCTTGTCTGGCACCTAATGCAGTAATAATATTTGTTTCACTTAATTTTTAAACTAAGCAAATTTCATTTATAATGGAATATAATTACTAAAATATGCAATCTGTATCTATGTAATAACAAAGATTCAAATTACGCACTTAACCTAAAAATTTAAATTACAGGGTACTTGCAATTAAAGTGACACTATTAACGGTTGCCCCCAGCGGGTGGTAACGAATTATTACTAATGTTAATGAGACAATGGGGAGCCATTTAGGCTGGAAAAAATAGCTTCAATTTTCAGCACCAGGCTAAAAAAACTGGCGCTGTAAAATAAACCAACAAGTGGAAATGTTACAGTATGTACGAATAGGAAGAGGACATAGGCAAGTATGGTCAAACACGTGAGAGAGATGCAATATTAACAACTTTATTAACTACTGTTAGGCACAGAAGGTTTTCAATATGTCCACCAAAGACATAAATGACATGCTGCATCCGTAAAAAGGCGTGATCAACAATTGGTCGCAGCAATTCAGGTAGAATATAAGCGACATGTCTAGTATGCAGTCCTTCAGATTTGGAAGATACCGGACATGTAGCTGGTAGATACCCCACAACTAAAAATAACATGATTTCAGATCGGGGAATCTTGCGGTCCTAGAAAACCTCTGAAGATAATGCGTATCAGCAGTGAAAGTTGCAGGAGGCACCTTTCACTTAGTGACTGTAATATGGCATTGCCTTATCTTGTATAAAACAAGTGGTCCCGGCAGTTATATTCTTGCAAGACAGGAATCACAGGCCACAGAAGAAGTCCCTTATAATTTCTAGTTGTCACAGCACAACTAACAAGTATTTGTAGTTTAGCCTTCTCAAAAGAAAAATGGATCAAAAATAAAATCTTGTAAGCATTCCAAGGAGGAGCTTTAGCAGTGAAGTAGAAATATATTTATACATTTATAAAACAAGAAATTACACCCTCCGAGTAGGGTAAGACAAGCAGCAGACCCTGCGGACGTCTATTCTTGCCCCTTTATCTGCACTTTTTACCTCCCCCCAAGGTTTTAATCAAAAAATTGATTTTCTCAAATATAGTGTGTAGAAAATGTAAAAAATCTCCTATCTTCTTTCCTTTTTCATCATTTCCGATGGAATGACATATCACATGCCATATGTTGCCATAGTTCTAACAACCGAGTGATTGCCACCCCCGCAATTCCGACCCCACTGGAACAATTGGGCCTGAACTTCATAGAAATGTAGACCTTGCCTAGAAGAATACGTATACTGAATTTCACTCCTTTACGAACCTATACAGCACATAGATCTTTTGTCCTCTCTGAATCCCACTCCTGTAATTTCGACCCCAGTGAACCAATCAAAACCTAACTAAATAGTGAAGGCGGACACGCCCATAGTAAGGTAATTTTCCGAATCTCAACCTTCTACCTCAAAATATGTAGAAATTATGAAGGGAACAGACGGACAAAATAAAACCAATAACTAGCTCCATTCTTCCGCTAATTAATGTTATAATTTATGAGCACTTGAGCAATCGTGTGTCGGCAAAGCGATTTCACGTGCGCATACCGATGTTAATAATGCTTAAAAGATGAACAGAAAGTAATAATATACTCGTATAAAGTCTTAACAAATCGATTGTTATATGACATGCCATTATCTTGGTATTCTTTACAGTCACTGTTTTAGCACGTGAATTCGACTTGAAGGGCTCCACGAAAAATTCTGAAAAGTTGATACGGCCGAGATAAGATTTTGATGGTCATATTTCTGAAAACAGTATTTGAAAAAGTTAATCCGTTTTCAAGTTATCGTGCAAATGGCCGACGGCCGGATAAACGTACATACCAATGGCGCAATCTTATAACTTTTTGTTATTCCACCAATCTGAGTACTTTGTACTTGATTGATGGACGTTTTATTAGGAGCTTTAG
>JAHWFO010106707.1:100262-193870 GCA_023313115.1 Rhysida immarginata
TTTTTCGAGTTATTCTGCTTTGTCAACTTAAAATTTACACCCTGTATTTGAATCCCTCAGGGGCTGCAATTTAGAATATGACATCGATGATCAAAAAGTGTACAATAGAAAACGGGCATCCATTCCTGCAAGAAATTTCTTCAAACCTCTTACTAAAAAAATATGAATGAATAGAAGAATGTACAGTCGACGCCATTTACTACAGTAATTTATCGCAGGCGTTTGTAAAACATTATCGTGTGTAGATGGTGCGTATCTTTCAATTCACTAGCGGAAGGAAATTGATAGTAGCAAAATTCATAACAGTGTAATAAGTGGGAACGAGATGAGGTGCAGGCAGCGTGTCGCGCTTGCTTCCTCAGCATGAGATTCATTAACTCCTGTGCCTGCGTCACCTCCAATAAACAGCGTGATGTCAAACAAGTTGGCAACTAGAACACACGCGAAATCCAAACATGCTCTCTTTTGACCCGCGGTTAAATTGTATTGGGGTGAAGGAGATCAGAAAAAATATCCAAACCGTTACGTGCTTAAGAAAAATTTAACGAGAATCTGCTTATTTTTTTCAGTTCTTGATATCCTCTAAAATTTCAAAACACCGTCTCATGGTCTGACCTTATGCACATGGTTTTATTGAATTTTCGAGTTATGTCATCTTCTATTATTTTAAGACAAAACCAAGAACTTTGCACATTCTAAGGGAACGGACAAAAGTAGTATTTTTTAAATGCCAATAGCTTCTCACAATTCAAGAGTTTAATAAATGGATAATTAAATTACTGATGAAAAGTCCCTTTAAATTATAATATTGATTGACATTTATTGCTACCAAAGAAAAGGACAAAGGGAGCTCGCTGCCATACAGGAACCCCCAACAATAAGGCAAAAAGACAAATCACAAAACAAAAACACACAAGAAAGCGATATAATTAAAAAATTAGTTAAGACATCGTTATCCAACGATAAAAGGGTTTTAGCATCAAAATGTTACGAGCAGTAGCGGCTCGTGGCTATACTAAGTGGAGGGGCACAAATACAAAACTTCAGGTTCATAGCCTTTTCGTACAAAAATTATAGTTTGATTTGTATTTGGAGCCTCGCGGCCCCTGCCCAGGACTATATCAATTTTAATGTGTAATAGCTAACATTTTAAGCAAAACATAAATATAAAACATTTCAGGTGAGTGATGCTGCCAGCCATGTTCATTAACCTTACTAACCACGAATGGAATGGTGGGTACTTAAGATGCAACGTCCAGCTAGCTCAACCAACACCACCTAAAGATAAAACCTGAGCACGGAAATATCATACCATAGCCTACAAGGGAAGCCTGGTCAATTTGCTAGTAAAACATGGCTCCAATTTCGACAGAAGTCTTATAGCGTCACCCATTGACAACAATTTGCAAAATCTGAAAAAAAAAATTGAAAAAATACACTTAAAACCAGGTTTTATTAATTGCATCACAGTGGGGCGCTGCGAACATTCCGCAGAAATCCATAAGCTACACAGTATAAGAAATCAAATGTTCTAATTAGAAGAGTTTACAAATATTTTGACAGTAAAACTTATTTAATTTAGATTGCTAGCATCTAAAATTATTTTTAGGTGTACGTTTTCAATTTTTTTTTTCAAATTTTACAAATTGTTGTCACTAGATGGCCATATAAGACTTCTGTCCAGACTGGGAAAAAAAGCGGACACTTTTACCAATAGACAAACTGTGAATAGATCAGGCTTCTCTTAATCCTTGTAGGCTATGATCATACATTGTTACATTATCATACGGGGTCATTCTTAATTGTATATCTACCAGTAATCGTATTTCTACCAGTAATGAGCCCTAAACTATGACTCTGTATGATGATGTCACAATGTATGACGTTTCCGCGCTTAGGTCTTACCTTTAGGTGGTGTTGGCTCAACGCACTAATCTGGTTTAATGCGTGACCTACAATGATAAGAGAAACCCTACCCCATTGCTTTCTTCCGTTGTTCAAATTGTGTCTCAAAAATCAGTCGCAAACAGCAGAATTTAGCACCGCCTAGTGATAAAATGTAACATTGTTATGCTGTCAAGTTATGAAAAATGTTAAATTCAAATAGAGGTTATCTGATTTTTCATATAGAAAACTGATTTTCCTTGTTATTTTTTTTGAAGTGTGAATGGGCAGGCGTTCCCTATCAACAACTGAAACAATGTTAAATTTTGTCGCTAGGCGGTGCTAAATCATACTAGTTGCGACTGATTTTTGGGAACAATGGAGAAAGGGCAAATGTTTTCTCTTATCATTGTAGGCTATGCTTAAACCCGATTCGCGCGTTGAGCTAGCTAGACGTTGCATCTCTTATCATTGTAGGCTATGGTTTGACAAACTAGCCTAGCAAAGCTAGCTTATGATAGGCCGGGTTTGTTCGCGCTATTGTTTGGGCTAGCTTAAGCAGGCTAGCTCAAGTTTGTAGTGCAGACACGGTATAAGGAACCCCCTTTAAAATACGAAAAGAAGAACGAGAAATAAGATTACCCATCTTAACACATGCTGAGCGACAGATAAATAGCCTAAAAAGAAATCCATACGTTGAATATATTAAATGCGTATGGTATCATTATTAAAGTCATCGAATTTAGCTAGAGAATTAAGATTTCTTCAGGTTTGCATGAAATTTTCTCATGAAATTCAGAAATAAGTAACTCCTTTGTCTTAATAAGATAATTAAGATGCTTCGACTATAGTAGGCAAGGAAATAGGGCTTATAGAAATTCTACGTTTTTAGAGGCACCCGTTTTGTGTTATTTCTGTTATATTTTGCACTAAAATTACAGGGGACATTCTAATACAAGAAATTGAAGATTGACAAAAAATAGCCATTGTATAGAATAAATTATGATCCAGATTTGTAATACCTACAAATTGTTTGTGATTGTTTGTGTAGTTTAAGTGAAAATTAGTCACTTGTTTATCATTAATTGGTTCATGATAAATGTTCATGCAAAATGAAAATCCACTTCGATAAATTTTGCATAGACAACGACATCCAAATGATTTTTTGATTTATTCTAAAATCGTGCACTGGCTCCAGAAGGGTTAAATGAGAGAGATCTACTTTATTGTGAACAACTTTACAGGTTCTCTTCGTAAAGTTAAAATATAAGCTGTTCTCATTATTTTAATCCAGTATTGGAGATTTCTTTTTTGTTAAAAATAGGTTAGATGAGACATAAGGATACTAAAAAATGCATCCCACGGAACTAATCGCTTTTATCTTTGAAGAACCATCTCCATATTATTGGACAATCTTTCATTTTCAACTTTAACGATACCACTCTCCTGCGGCAAAAATTAGAACTTAAATTCAAAACCAATATTTAAATTTGTAAGAACTTCAACATCGGAAACGTTCCTGATTCGTTTATTACTTATAAATTTTTTGAAATAACATTTACGAACTTAATTTAGATAGGAAATCCGGAAAAGTTTTTTAAAAGGTTTTTATTATATTAAAACATTATGTTTTATCTATGATTGCTTATTTAAAGCATTTTGTGAAACAGACCCTCCATTTAGTGCGATTTTTCCCCGAAAAAAGTGTGGTTTTATTGCGATTTTTAAAAATATTCCGTAGCACGTCAAGAAAAACTGGCAAATTTCTGCTAGCTCTTTGAAAATAAAATCTTTATAATATACAATGTCTTAAACCATGAATTCCATCTAGTGCCCGTGGATTTTGTTGGTTATTTTTGAGAAATTGCAAATATCTGCGCTTTCGGCTTCTGGCTTGTCAAATATTCTTGACCTGGGAAATTCTATGAATGGTTTTTTGAACGATTCGCCTATTAATTTCATGAAATGTGTGCAAAAAATGTAACAAACAGAATTCGTGAAATGCGGTCTTTGCAGAAATGTATTTGCTTTATGTAAGCGATCACTAGATTTAACGTTTGCATTTATAACAAAGTGATTCGAACCTATAAAAATCTTTACGCGTTTATTAAAACGATCTGGAAAATATTTTGTCAAAGGAAACTAATAAGGGAAGATGATATTTATTAAAAAAAAAAATAAATAACTACTCACACAGATACTCATAAGGCCAAATTAGAATTCAAGAGGGCGCGTGTCGAGTTGGTATCTTTTCTTTTTTTATTTTATTTATTTATTTATTTATTTATTTTTTTTTTTTTGGTTTTCGATGTAAAATTTTCTGTAGATTATCCTTGATTTTGTAGTAGATTAGATAAAATTGGATATATTATGCGATAATAATAAAATTCTGTGATTATTATTCATCGCATAATCACATTAAACTGGAAGGTCGGATTAATTGATGAAACATATATTTCTAGAATTTACATTAAACATTTATTTCTGAATAAACAATTTATTCTAAATTTTTTCTCTCCAAATTTTGGTGAATTTTTAAATTTTTACTATGTGTACAATAAGCCGTGCTATTTTCTAGATGTTAATATGTTTTTGTCAGTGTTTCATTCATTCACTATGTTATTAACAGAAATGCTGTGATTAATAAAGAAGTTCTTTTTTGAATGCTTTAGTATAGAATGTATGCATTTGTCGATCCCTGTATCATAATTTAGCCTGCATCAAAGTTTCTTATTTAAATTCTCTTCATGAAAAAAATAAAAAAAATAAAAATGGTCAGTGAACTGTCTATCCCTGCATTCTTTATGTATAGAGATTTCGTAGTCAAGATTGTTGTTAAAGATGAATGTAAAATGCCATAACTGGCTTTCTATTCACCAAACAAGTGATTATAACAAACGGTTAACTGGAAGAAGTTCTACGCAATATGCCCAGTTATGTTTTCGCTACGGGAAAATTGTATGCATTAATTCGTTGTTTTAAAAGAAGAAATGAAAAAAAAATATGATGAAAATGTTTCAGAAGCTGTCGCACTTAACCCACATGGAAAGCTGAATACACCGACTAAGAAAACATTTTCTCGAGCGAAATGATAGAAGTTCAAATACAAACACTATTATTTATCCGCCATATCACAACTTTACTGCTACTGGGCAAGAGTGTTAAATGAACCAGTAACGTACTAATCAACCACAACATTGAGCGACACTGAGCTAACTTTTATGTTTTTTTTTTCTCTGTTCAGTACACCGAGACGAAACGGAGAATTGTGTAACTCATTTTATTTTTCCCACCAATTGATTTTGTATTGTTGACGGATCATTCCCTGTGTCAAAGTGAGGCCAGATCGATAAGGTGGTCGACATTTGTCCTCGAAGGAATGACTTGTTTGCTTCATTTATCTCCACCCAACTTATAAGTTCTTTGCCAACTCAGTTTATTACAGTCGTGGCTTCAAATGCTATAACAAAGGGTTTTTTTGGAAAGGGGTTTCTTATTCCGTTTAACTTCTAGGTTCTATGGCTTACAGGAGTTCTCTTGGTGAGTTTATGAAAGAATTGTCAAGATTTTTTTAAAATCTTTTGTACAATTAAGATCGAAAATTGAAGATGAGAACAAAGTGAAAATATATTTTAATATATTTATCCTTAATTTTATTTTGATACTGTATATTCGTTAAAGATTTAATGTATGTGAGTATCTAGATTTCGGACCATACGTTGAATTTTGCTTATATATCGATTGTTGATATTTATTTTCAGATTATTTTAAAGTACTGGATTCTCTTTTGTGGCACACTAACGCTTTTTTATGATTTAAAATCTACTTGTGTATTTTAAATTTAAATGTGGTCAGTCTCCTTTTAATGGGGAAAATCGTAAAATTAATAAAAACAAAAAAATAAATAATAAATAAAGTCACCAATCTTGAAAAACGATGAAGAAACATGTGAGATGGAAGAAAACTCAAAGGATGTAGTCTATTGAAGATGTTGTTGATAGCAGAAATAAACCCAGTCTATTGAGGATGTAGATGAAGTCTTGTGAAGATAATGTTGATAGTGGAAAACGATAATCTTGAAGAAGTGTTGGTTTTGAAATACAGATGAAATTTTGAAGAGGGTGATCCAAATATTTGGGATAAAATTTATATAAAAAAACGTTTTCGAGAATATTTCTCATCATCAGTAGGATAATATTTTTGAATGGTGAAAACAGTTGAAATAAGAATGTGGTTTTCTTTGATACAATGATTTACTAAATGGTTGTTTTTGTCTTTGTGGCGAAGTACCACACACAAGACTGGAATAACACAAAAATCATTGGAAAAGAAGAAAATTATAAAAAAAAGATTAATTCAAGAAACAATAAATATCATTACAAATAACAAAAATTTAGCCAAGCCATCAGTAGAGATAAACAATAAATGGACACTACTTTTAAACAAAAATTACCCTAGTATACAATAGCCAACAATCATAACCAACAATTACAACCAACTTAGCTTCATCATCTTTATATCAATTGTTAAATTCTTATTTCAACTGTTTCACCATTCAAAAATATTATCCTACTGATGATAAGAAATATTCTCGAAAACGTTTTATATAAATTTTATCCCAAATATTTGGATCACCCTCTTCAAAATTTCATCTGTATTTCAAAACCAACACTTCCTTCAAGATTATCGTTTTCCACTATCAACATTATCTTCACAAGACTTCATCTACATCCTCAATAGACTGGGTTTATTTCTGCTATCAACAACATCTTCAATAGACTACATCCTTTGAGTTTTCTTCCATCTCACAAGTTTCTTCATCGTTTTTCAAGATTGGTGACTTTATTTATTATTTATTTTTTTGTTTTTATTAATTCTACGATTTTCCCCATTAAAAAGAGACTGACCACATTTAAATTTAAAATTAATAATTTAAACTTCCTAGATCAATACTACTTGTGTATTATTTCCGGCATAGCATTTAGTCAACGATTTAAAGGAAAAAAATCCTTTTATTTTTATACTCTTTTAGGCAACCATTCAAAAATTGCTGAATGTGTTATAATTGTTAATGAAGACGTTATTGAATGATAAAGAAAACAAAGCATTGACAAATATAATAATCTGGAATTGGAAAGTTTCCAACTGAATATTCCAACAAACCTAGCTACAATGATTTATGCTGAAACAAGCCAATGAATGAGCCTCACCTTCACCCGACTTAAAAATTAAACACATTATTTCGTATGCATTCCTTCCCTAAGCACTTTATAACATTAAGTTACTAATAGAGGATTTTTCGTTGTAAATAAGTTGTTACCTTCCTATTCATCATCTATAAAGATTAGTTTCACACATTAGACGATAAATAACATATCTACTGGCAAGAAACTTCAGATTCCAAAATTTAAACTGTTTGATCTAAAAGGAGAAGCTCGCTCTTATGGTGCTATGCATGCAGGATAAATTATCAAAAAATATGTTAATTTTATTATTATTCTTTATAAAGTATGCAACCGCAGTTGCCATTTATTTAAGAAACTTTTCGTGATGCCTTTTTAGGTTACACTCATATTTATCCCCCCCCCCCTGCCCTTTCGCCATGTGAAACTGTTCATCGTATTTATAGAATTTGTCGTAAACGCTGGCTTCTTCAAAGAGATGGAAATATTAAGCAAACATGAGTTTTAAATCTCGATGAAGTTAATGCATAGCGCTATTGCTGTGTTGAACTCTGACTGCGTGAGAACAAAAAGAACCTTTAGTTGAAAAAAAAAAAAGAAACGTCCTTCCACTTGCCCACAACGAAGTTTATTCCATCAAATATATGCATATTTCGTATGCTAACTAACGATCATTTCGTTGATTATAATCTACATAAAAAGTTAATCTAACACTAAGTTACGTTTCTTGGGCTGAAACGTAATGTTTACATGGCGTTAGAGAGAGAGAGAGAGAGTGTCGTTCGACATTTCTGACTACGAATTTTTTTATTTTCTGGGCAGATCCACCTTATTCAGTTGTAGATTCACTAGCTCAAATATGACAGTTTACAGGAGCCAGCGGTCCAAAATGTCGCAAAGAACATTTTATTAATGGTTTAGCATTCCAAAATTCCAGGCTTTTATGTTTGGGGGACATGCTGTTAAGACGCTACCACGTGCAAATGGCGCATGTCAAGCATTGTATTTATTCACTACATGTCCCTAAGGAACCGTCTTCTTGTAGTTTCTAAATGGGGCATTGTTGCACGTTTCATTAGAATATTTCAGCTTCATTTAAATTTAAAAATTTATGCTTAAAATTATATAGTTGTATTCTATTATTGTGAAGAATCGATTTAAAGTTCGGCAGCAAGTTGGAAAAATTCGTATAAATTAAAAATAGCTAAATTATCTTGATGGGGTTTTTTTTGCTAATTTTTTTAAACACCCTTTTTAAATTTGAAATGATAATCATTAGTTGTTTGTTGGATGATGAAGGGTACAATTCAAAATTCTATTCTTAAAATAAAATGATTCGAAATCTAATGAAAATAGTTTCTCTTCCACAAAGAAATTTTCTTTTCTCACTTTCTTCATATGCATATAAGCTTATGTGAATGGGTAGAAAAGATCTAGAATACGGTGAAAAGTTTAATTTCAAATTGTTAAAATACAGGGTATAATTTATTCTCCTGCTACTTCCGAATAGAATTTTAAGAATGTTTCATGCTAAGAATATAGTATATTGACATTGTAAAGCAAGTGTTACAGACATACTGTAATTCAAGTAATTTCTCTACCAAGAATGATAAACAGTATTAACAAACTTTTTATTACAAGAAATCGTTGTAGCAATTCTTACAGACATGTAGTTCTTCTTTTTAAAGGCTAGTTTTGTAATGTTTGGTCATTCTTGTGAATTTGGTCATTAGACCCTGGCAACTTGGCACTGACTTCGAGCAAAAAAAGTCGCAGTAACCAAAAGACTCCTAGCTATTGAGTCTCCTCCTGAAAAGAGGTTTTGGTCGTCGAATCGTCTGTCCTTATGTAATTCCTTTCATGTAGCATCGAAAGAAACTTATTCTTCCTCCTTTTTCCTTCACTTTGCAGCTTTTCAAAGGGCGTGACGGGTTAAATCGTATAAAGCGAGCGACGAGGCAGTTACAGGGTGACGTCGCAAATGTCACAGGACTCTGGCGGTCGTTTGGCGGAGAGAATCGAGAATGAGACGGGAGGCTGGTTGCTCGAACCCAAAAACAGATCGAGAAAGAAGGACCAGAAAACGTTTGCCAAGAGTAAAAGAGGGGGAAAAAATCAAAACTGGGAAAACTCACTTTTATTTTTTGATTAAAAAAAAAAAAAAAAAAAAAGTTTGAACGGTTGAAAGATTTTTCTCCTTTACGGAACATTAGCACATTATTTATTTCGATTTTCAAAAAAAGAACTAGTAAAACGCTCATCGTTTTGAGATAAGTTCTTTCTTGAGAAATTAATTTCTTAAAAAAAATCTTAAAAATGCCACAACAAAATAATAAAATAAACTTAAGAGCGAAAAGAAATCTCGGTCATGCTTTGTTTTCTGTGCTGAATTGTTGACATTTCTTGTTCTTTTGCCAGATGAAAGCAGTACCTCGTAAGCTGTTTTTTTTAAGTTTTTATTTTTCTGAATATTAAACCGTTTGCTCTGGAAATTTTCTCGTAAAATTTGCAATATTTTTTACTTAATTTCTTGCACATTCCTAATAAATGAAATCTTAAAATAATGGTAAAAAATATTTTCTGTAAATTAATAAACACATATGAAAACTTCTAAGGAACGACGTAGCATTCTATTAAAAGGAATATATAACGGATATATTCAAGATAAACATTTACATAGGGCAAATTCTCCCTTCACTCTCGTATTCCTTGTTTTTACAAAACTAAACACGCTATTCCTTATATTTTTTTTTACCAATCTAAAAACACTCGGTCACATATTTAAAATACGTACAAGGAAATTGACGAATACCAACAAATCTATGGATAATGCTAGAATAAATGGAGGGATGTAGAGACCGCTAATCCACAAAATATATGCTAATATTTTGTGGATTAGTTGTCTCTACATCCATCCATTTATTTAAAAATACCCGTTAGTTCAACGACAATAAAATGCTCTTTAATCTAGGAAAATTTACGGATTATAAAGTTTCGGAAATATTTGCGGATTCTCAAAAAAAAAATCCAGCTAGTTTGAAAGCTGTCGTTACTATAAACAACAAAATTAATATTGTAGCTGTTTCTTTCTTATTCTTTCTTTATATTTTGACAGTTTCTTATTCATAAATGACTGAACTCTGTCCTTAATTCTTTTCTAATATCCCTAGAATCACTAATACGGGCTAATACAGTGCAAAAGGTTTAGTTCAATTTTAGATCTTTATGAAAGTAAGTGAAGTTACCATATTTAGACGCTGAAAGTGCAAATAAATTTAAGGAAATTTGTGCGTATTCGATGGTTACAAAAAGAAGACAGGATAGATGAACAGAGCAATTGTATTGTATAATTAATATGAAATACGTTGCTTTGTATGAGTAATTACGGAACAATTTCAATGTAGTAGTTACACTCAAATCTGTCTGATATGAGATAGGAAAAATTGCGACAGAATAAATCTAAATTTTTTTCTTCAGGAAAAAGTATGAAGAAAGGGAAAAAATCTGATAATGCTACATCATTCGCCATATTGGAAAATTGTGGCCGAATTTCTTTTTTCTCTTCCATATAGCAAGATACGATTATATGATAAGATTTTTGTGCAATATTGTAAGGAATATAATGTTTGCGTAGATATGATCAATATTTATTTGTTTCGCAGGCCAAATTTACCGAAATGTGCGTTGTAAGCCTGAACGTTACAGTATGAAATCATAGCGAATCATAAATATAAGATGCATTTAAAGAGTTTGGTTATTGTTACAATGATACCAAAATAATAAAACCGAATATACCTAAGAATAATCTTCATTGGCCTATAAATAATGTCCATTAAAAACAACGAATTTGCAACAGCGTTCGTAATGCTTCTAAAATATCTTGGGGGAACCATCTTGGGCGCTGCTAACACACATGAGAATGGATAAGATGCGGCATAAATTGTGAAAAGATCTGATGACTGGCAGTGTGTCTCTACTGGTGCCCAATTCTTTTCTATTAATCGAAGAGTCAGTCTCTTATCTCTTCGCACACGTTCAAACATCTCGGGAGTTCTGCTTGTCGACGGCCGACCCGAACGTGGCTCATCTTCCACTCATTCCTTAGTGTTGATCGGCCTCGGTGGCTCAGTGGTTGCGTGATCGGCTCTTATGCCCGAGGACGCGGGTTCGACCCCGGCCGAGGACGACGAGGATTTTTTCAGGGGGGAAAACCTGAGATCACGCACTTCCTTCGGAAGGGAAGTAAAGCCGTTGGTCCCGTGTTTCGTTTGTCGGCTGCACGTTAAAGAACCCTTGCGAGGCAAAATTTGCGGCCCCTTGAAATGACCATGGCAGTTGAAAAGGACGTTAATACCAAACAAACCAACCAACCTATTAATTTAATGATATAAAACTTAAATAAATAAAATAATATACGGGTGTCCCATTTAACCTGACAAATCAAAATAACTCGATAAATACGCATCATACAAAAAAAATAAAATAAAATAAAAAATAAGTGTTTAATTTTTTAAAAAAAGCTACCCAATGATACGTGAGTGACCCTGCGGGTGGGGTAGGGGCAACTTTGAAATCTTAAAAAGGAACACCTATTTTTAATAGCATTTTCAGATAGTACACAACATGTCTTTTTAATTGATCTAACCGTTTAGGATATAGAGGCACTGAAAGTGTGGAACTTTTAAAGTTTTGAACCCAATTTTATCAATGAAGACAGAGATAGAGGGTGGGTCTTAGAGACATCCCTATTCTACTTTTTGATGGTCTTTAAGAATCCGAACTCGGATTTCAATAATCCAAAATTTTTAAGGTTAGGTGTCAACTTTGGTATTATTGGATTGCTTTTTTAAAATATTAAACACGTATTTTTTATTTTTTGTATGCTGCGTATTACACTAGTCAACACACATTTTGTGACTAAGACCACGCAAAGTGTTCTTAGTAGTAATTTGTAGGTAGAATCCGAATCTGCTTTTAGATTTTTTCTATCACGTCAAGTTTCCAAATTATGCATCTCGAGACTTCCTTCTATGTTAAAGTAATGGGAGTGAAGAGAAGCGGCTACATTGTTAAAGTATCCATACTTTGGGGCCGCAAGGAAATTTACCAGGCCCCAAACACTGAATGATTTAAAAATATTTCATTGTAAAACAAGAAAGCTGTGCGTGCTAGAGAAATTTAAAAATTATATTCGTAATCAGCAGAAAAAATACTACCAAAAATCACCCACTTTCATTTTGTCACAAGAAAAATCTTAAATTTTGTTGGCCAGTGTTATCTGAGTTACCTAGATTTGTCAAGTTAAATGGGACATCCTATATATAACAATGATGATGCAAGTCACTTTCCAAGTCCACAGTAGTTACAATTTTGGGATCTGGATGATGTCCAATGTTGATTAGTAAATATCACTGATGATTACAGTTTACTGACAACTTTCAAGATAATATTTTGCAGAAATGAATTGATTTTTTAAGATTGAAATATCTGCTTTGTTAGGAGGCCACCGAGGTAGAAACAGTAATATGTTTACCTTGCAACCATTTTTTTTTGTTGACTTGGCAGTGTGAGAAATTGTCCCAGCTTTCTGAAATTTGCAATGGTCATCAGGATTAAGTTGAGTCAATGAAGGTAACAAGCATTCTGGAAGAACTTTTGATAGCCAGATGCATTCACTGTTCTATTTATTATCATGAGTGCACCAATTCCGTTTGCACTCATGCATCCCCAGACCAGAATAGTCTCTGGAAACTTGATAACTTTTTAAAGTTTCAGGAAGTGCTTCATTTTTTCGGAATGACTGTTTCTTTCATCACAATAACAGACAGAAAATTTCAGTTCATCGCTCCATACAACATGTGTCCAATCTTCCAGAGTCCTTGACCTGTGATCTTTAGCCTATTACAGTCGATTTTTTCATCTGGAAAGGACTCAATAAATATTTTTCTTAGCTGCATAATAGTTGTACCCAAGTTTTATCATCTTCCTTCTTGTTGTTGAAATTGATACATCAGAACACGCATGTTTTTTCATTCTCTAGTAAGTTCAGAGGTTAAAATCTGATGTTTATTCTTCACTTTAAATTTTCTGTTTAGCATTTTATTTTCTTTCTAAGACGACCAGATTGTTTGTTGGTAAAAGTTTCCTGTTTCAAAATAATTGCTTTTGCGCTCTGGCACGCATTTAACTCTTTAGAAATCTGTGTGCTTAATTTGCTTTCTTCATATTTTTACAATTAACTCTCTTTCGTCTAATTTTTCATCACTTAATTTGGAAAGAAATTGCTTGATGCAAATCTAAGTAGACTACTCGTATTGTGTAAGGATAACTTCCATTACATGTAAGGGGGGGGGGGGGTCATAACCCCGGGTGGGCAAGAAATAACGTGAGGTGTTCAGAGCTCGCTAGCGGGAATTCTATTAGGCCAAATGCAGTACATTTTGGTGTATATACTTAGTGGAACATGCAGTTTCGATTTCTGCAAAAAAAAAAAATAGTACCAACAGTCGTCATAGGGGGCGCTTATTTCAAGAAAACAATGAATACATTTGCATAAGCGCGTTCCGTGTTGAGCAATCATGACAATAAAAGGCAAGGCTGAGGATTTCCCATCATTCACGAACGAATGGCCTGACGATGACGCTTAATCTGCCTGACCGGGCGTTATTAGTCAAGTTGTTTTATCAGATGAGCGACAATGCAAGTGCTGCCCTTCGTGAATTCCGACGATTGAAAACGTTACGAAGAGGACCGATGAGCATAACTAACTTACGGAAAATGATTGAACGATTTGAATCTACCGGAACTCTAGGAGTGCAACCAGGCCGGGGACGCAAACGACTCAGGCAGCAACACGTTGAAGAAGTTGCAACTGCTGTTGTGGAACAGGAGATGACTACTGTGCAGGGTACCAGCAGTACACACGCAATAGCACGCAAAACAGATAACCCATATTCGACGGTGAGGAAAATATTGCATAAGATATTGACATTTTCTCCCTATAAACTCACACCTGTTCAACAATTGCTTCCTGGAGATGAACGTACCCGAACTGACTTTTCGTTGAGATTTTTAGCACGTATGGAAGTGGATGATGCATGGCCATGGCAAATTTTATGGAGTGAAGAGGCACATTTTTATTTGAATGGTGATATCAATACCCACAACTGCCGTATTTGGGCTGCATCAAATCCACAAGTGTGTCTGCCAACTCCTATGCATTCACCGAAACTAACAGTATGGTGGTGCTTTACTGCTTCTTTCATCATCGGCCCGTACTTTTTTGAAGAAATCCGTCCCCGTGGACCGGTGACTTGTTCCGTCAATTCTGCCAGGTATGCCGATATGATTGAGGATTTTGTGATACCACGATTGCAGGAAAAGGGTTGTCTGGATTCTACCATTTTTTATGCAGGATGGTGCGCCACCGCACATCGGACGTCAGGTGCAGCAGATATTGCGAGAACGTTTTTCAGACAACAGAATAATTAGTCGTGTATTTCCTATGGTATGGCCACCCAGGTCGCCTGAGCTCAACCTTTGTGATTTTTGGTTATGGGGATATTTGAAAAGCCTTGTGTATCAAGCACATGTTCCTGACCTCTCAACCTTAAAGGATCAAATAACGTTACATATCAGACTAATTAATGCAGATATGCTGCGAGCTGCCGTAGAAAATGTCGTGTACCGCATGCAGCTATTGGAACAGCACACTGGTGGTCATATTGAAACACATTTGTAATTAAAAATAAAACATTGTTTATTGTTGTTACTAAAGCTGGTTTGTACGGTATTTGTTCATTTGACAATGAGGTATTCATTGTTTTCTTGAAATAAGCGCCCCCTATGGCGACTTTTGGTATTATTATTTTTATTTTTTTTTTGCAGAAATCGAAACTGCATGTTCCACTAAGTATATGCACCAAAATGTACTGCATTTGGCCTAATAGAATTCCCGCTAGCGAGCTCTGAACACCTCACGTTATTTCTTGCCCACCCGGTATATGAAAGTTTCAATGAAAAATAATTCGTACAAGAAAATGTTTTGATAGGTGATTGTATATTTTTGAACCTGATGAATTTTTGCATTGGCTTTGAAATGTTTAAAGTGTAATTTTTTACAGGTCTATAACATTGTGTGTAATTTTTTTTATGAAAATTCCATGAATACTTTCCTATACCCTCCTAGGGGGGTATTATTTACTTGTTAAGGATAAAAAAAATTGATAAAGCTAATCATAGATTTATACCTACTGCCTTAGAAAGTGTACCATTAAATAGTTTCTTATCTTTAATTAAAACAATATAATAGATGGCGGAATATTAAGCTATGGTCTTTTAAACCATTAAATTTATTTTACTTCTATAAACAAAATAGACCGCGATCAGTCGTCTTTTTTGTTGTTCCAAATTTCCCAATTCAAAATTATAAAAGTCGTATCGTGTGGTGCAAAAAAAAAGTAACCCAAAATGTATTTATTTATTAGTAAAAACTTATTTTGCATTATATGAATTTATATTTATACACTCTACTGTTCTTTTCGAATTTATATTCCATGCGCTCGGTTATTCTGAAAACCATTCCAGAGAGAACTGATTCAATGTTTGTGCGAAACTCGTGTAGAGTTTGTGGAGGTGGTCTGATACAATTCAATTTTAACAGTGCCCACAGAAATGCATCAGGTATAGGGTCTGGATTCGAGATGGATAAGGAAACTCAGATCCTCTTGACTCAAGCCGATGTGGAAATAATTCCTCAAACGGTTCTCGGTAACCTTTTTTTTTGCACTACTCTGTATAACACACTTTAGTCAATCTTCCGTAATGCTTTAACGCCACATTTATCAGCCTCTGTAGATATTATTACATCAGAATCAATGTTCAAATAGTTTCCGCTTCATATTTTATGCTCTAGGATGGGATGTCAGGTGACAGATTGTCTTTCATTGCATCCACCAGATCTGTTACGGTAAACTATACTTCAATTTCCTAAATTAATGTTGATATTTGCATACCTTTTGCCATATTTTATCTTGCCATATTTCGTGTTCCGTATCTATCGATTTGTTTGCCAATTTTACAAAGGACACATTTTCCTGTTTGAAAGCTAACACTATACCTGAAAATAGCCAGCAACCATCGAATGTAATTTTAAAGCCGATTTCGTGCCACGTTCTGACGTTCTGATGCTTCAAACCGCTTTGTGATTTTCACGAATCTTGTAAATACTGATCCAAAATCTGCAGTTTCTGCAGAAAAAAATTGTTTGATCTTTATAAAAAATATAGATATTGAGGTGGCACAAAAGAAGGAATCCCTCTTAAAATCAAGTTTGTTTTATTTTGCAAATTTGTTTAGGTAACTCCCAGTGTTTTCTTCAAATTCAACACGCAAAATTTGGCTGCAAGAAGTCATAGTACGAAAATGAAATTTTCCTTCAAAAATTTTCATAATGGTTTGTTAAAGCTTATGTTCGAAGATTTTGATTTAGAGGTGGTTATGATTTGAAAACTTCAAAGTAGAAATCATGAAGTACGATTGATAGAATAGTAAATGATATAACTAAATAGTAAGGAATTTTGGAGATTATATACAGCCCTGCCAAAAGTATCCGGACACCCCGCTCCACGTGCCATCTATGGAAATGCTGTGGTCAGCAACGCGTTGGGCTAACCTTTGCAGCAATTACTACTGCAAGACGACGAAGAAGGCATGTGCATTCCTACACGGCGCTCCAGCACATCCCACAATGCTTCGATTGGGTTCAAGTCTGGATTCTGCGCAGGCTAGGGCAATAAACGGATGACCGCACGGGCGAACCATGCATATGTTGGGAGAGCGGCGTGACATGGGGCATTGCCCTGCTGGAAGAAGCAGTCCGATTTGTTGCCATAGAACTCCACTATCGCTCCAGGAAGGTGTGTTTCCAACATTTCTTGGTACCGTGGGGCATTCAGTCACATGCCGACACCGGTGATAGGTCCTGCGCCTTCTATACAGAACGCAGCCTACAATATGACCCCATCATATTGGGTACGAGGCAGTCTGGACCGTATTTCTTGTTTGGCCATCTCCAGACCCACACGCGTCAGATTGTTAAAGGGTGAAGCGACTGTCATCCTCCACATGTCCTTTGCCCGATCATCACTAGTCCACTGACGACGCTCCCTACACCATCGTAGACGACGAACAGCATTCACCCTTGAGATGAGTGGCTTCCTCTTTCTGGCTCTCCCACAGAAGCCAATCTCATGGAGGGCACGTTGCACTATGCGCACTGATGGGCCACGGGCTGCGGCTGGTGAGTAGGCATCTGGATCCCCTACAAAAGCAGTAGTGATGTCCCGCAGGGTGTCTTTGCGATGCCTCACCACCATTCGAGACACAGCACGTTTGTCTCTCGGCGACAGGAGTGAGGTCGCCCGGAACGTTTTGCTTTCGTTGGGGCACCTGTCTGTTCGCATTTGTGCACAACATCGTGCACAGTGAAGAGAGGATGCCCAGTCAAATCGTGAATTTCGCGAAGTGACTTTTCGTTTATACGTCGTCCCACATTCATTCCCCTCTCAAAGTCGGATAATTCTGGGATCTTTGGCATGCTGACTGATGTTGTCACTACTGTACCATCTGATTAGTCGTGTCTTGAATATGCATACTGTCACGTGCATCCTACAGCGTGGGACCACACGAACATCACGAACGTAAAGGTGTCCAGGTATATTTGGAAGGACGGTGTATATTGAAACAGTTACATGAGGGTCGGTCATGAAGTCTTTACAACCACCATGAAAATCTAGGTGCAGAAGTGAAACGACTATGGTAGCATGTAATCAAATTCCTCCAGACAGTCCATAACCAATTTAACCCGTGTTGAATTTCGTGCGTTCGCCGCTGGAGTACCAAATCAAAGAAGGTGCGGCCCGTTGGAAAAATTGAGGCGCGTATTGTGATACGTTTTCTACATTTGAAGAAAACTAATGCCATACAGATCAATGCTGAGTCTAAAGGAGTATGCGGGGGCAATGCCCCTTTAAGACCACATGGTCAGATCAGCCCTGAGTGACTTTTCATCAGTGTGGAGCCGCAAAGAGTGGAGGTCCAGTCTTCGAAGATCGAGAAATCCCAGTGGAAGATAATATCATGGAGATGGTTCCCATCAACCAAGACATTGATTGTAACATCTTGCACGCATCCAAGACATTGATTGTTCAAGGCAAGGGTTGCCTGCGACAAGAGTTGATGCTCCATCTGTCAATCTTATGCGCGATGCCGGACCAGTTGAGACGACTTTTTCGACTGTCTTATTACAATAGACAAATATTGGGTTTACACTACGATCCCAGAGGTTATCTTTAAGGTGGAACAGTTCTTCCAGGACCAAACACCAGAGTTCTTCAACAACTGAGTATGGCAGCTTACTCATCGCTAGGAGCAGTGCGTAGCCCTGGATGGGGTATATGTAGATCACTTACCACTCGGTCGTTGCACGTTGCCCAGACTATTTTCCATCATAATGATTGTAAGGGCTTTATGAGTGATCATCGTAATTGGTATATAATTGTGGTTGTTCCAGTCATTACGTGTTTTCATTCTTTTAGTATTTTAATATATGGATGAAGTGCGTTTCACTATCCATATATCTCCATATATTTTTACAAAAAATGATTCAAGTGTGTGACAGATACAACGCGAACACTATTGTCTGGAGGCGTGAGAAACGAAGCGTTATTTCTGACAGATATGTGAGAACCTTAAATAAATCTGATATAAAATAATATAAATCGTTGTAATAATCAATCAGCATGAGAATTTTCTCAGTACATCCATTCTATTTGTCCGATTTGACCTATCTGCCACGGTTTGGAAGCTACTGATGTGTTGAATGTTCTTTTTGACTATAGTAAGTGAAAAAACATACAAATAACTCAGGTTGAGAAACATACTATCATCTCTGTTTCATGGTTGCTTTCTATCTCATGGATAGAATTTAAATAGAAATTAAGAATAGTGCAGAAATCAGAATACCAGAATAATACAAGGTGACTCATAGTAAAGTATCTCTATTCTAAGCCCTATGGAGAGAGAACCAGTAAGGCTAATTAAGCCACAGCGTTCACGCAATGCCACATACGCGATCGCTCGTCTGTAGACATGATCAGGCGGCGCTCCCCAGAGCCGAGGTAAGCTCGCCGACTACGCGCGCCATAGTAAAATGCGTAGGCGTGGCGAGCCGGAATAGAGGAGCATCAGAAGAGAGCGTTGCTCTAATTCGAGGTCAGTTTAACGAATCGAACGCCAGTTTTTACAACTCAATTGATGAGAAAGCCTGTGTGATGTAGAAGCGACCTGAAGTCATTTCTCCTCTACAGTGTATCTCATTTTGATGGACTCAATTAATGGGAATGAAGTTTTAAAGATATCCGTGTTTACGATAAGTATTTGGACAGAACCTTATTTCTTATTGTTGGAAGAATGAAGTGCAGAACATGTAAATATTCTTCTTTTCATATATCTGTCTGTTAAGAAATTATTTTGCGGATAAATATTTGTTTGGCCACATCGGATGAATTTTAATACGCGATTTGGAAGAAAAGTAAAAAAAAAATATACGGCAATATTTACTAATGATTAAGTTTGCAGCCAACTCTAACAAGAAATTAACCCCCCTGAGGAGAGTATATAGAAACTAGCGGAAACGCTGAGTTCGTTACTTCACTACTTTTAGACCCATATTTTTTTTTCAAAAATTGATTTTCTCGAAGATAGTATTTAGAAAATAAAAAAAACTCGAGCGTCTTACGTTCCTCATCGTTTCCAATCGAAAACATAACACATGCCTATTATTGCCATTGAAAACGTTAATAGTTCTAAAGACCCTCCCTGGGACAATTGGGCCTAAACTTCATAGAAATGTAGATCTTCTCTAGAGGAATCTGCATACCCCACTGGACCAATCAAAACCAAACTAAATAGCGAAGTCGGACATGCCTATGGTAAGCTACATTCAGAATTTCAATGTAGAATGTATGAAGAGGACAGACGCACATTGCAAAACCAATAAGTAGCTTTAAATTTATAACTTTAATGTTATTGTTTCTCCCCAAGAGTCCAGGCAACATCGGCAATGTCTTAATTGTGAACTTGGATTTTTCTAGCTTCAGTAAATCGTTGCCTACTAAGAAGGAATACGTAGGCCTTACTGGAGAAAGGACTTCATAAGGCAGCTGTGCCCTTATTTTGTAGTTATGAAGTCCTTTCTCCAGAGACGAGCATCATGAATTGAGAATTCTTGTGCAGCGTCGTTACAGATTTTTATTATCTAAAGGACGAAGCTACGTCCTTTAGATATAGGACGAAGGATATAGTTCCTTTTGCAATTAAAGAGTTTTAAAAGGTATTAAAGAAAATAATTCGCTCATTTTCATATGTTCTCGTATAAATTCTAAATGATTTTAATAATTCTGGCGCTTTAGTTTTCTCTCAAAACTTATTTAGTACAATACCATATCCGTTAATATCTCTCTTCCTGAGAGAGCTAAAATTGCGAGTATGGACTTAAGTTACCACGTCAATGGTAGAAAAACTCAATGGGGGCTAAATATTAATTATGTCCCGCTAAATCGGCTTGTTTTGAACTCCCCTCCCCTTGTAAAGCATGTCCGGACTCCAGTTACCAATTAGGCAATGCTGTGTTCAAACTCCCACCCCCGAATTATTTTCTAAAATTTTCGTATAATTTTGCGTTTATTTATTAGGAACTTGAGCAAAGTTACAGAGGCAAATGAAACTTTTGAATATTTTGAATATTTCAAAATTACAATTTAATTAAGTTGGGGAGACAATTTCAATGATAACAATATTCTTCAAAATCAAATTTAAAAATCTATATATAAAAACGACAACACATTTTTTGTTATGCACTTTTACCTGTGTTAACGTGGACGAATACGTATAAAACTTATATGGTTGGAAAGTTCCTGTGCTCTAGATGTGCACAATTTATTTTGTTTGCGTATTTGTTCAAGTTAACATAGGTAAAAAGCGTTTCAAAAAAAGGTGGCATTAAGGAACAGGTTGTGCACCATATTTGTCAACGCATGTACCATTGCCTTTTTATTTTATTTTTTTTAAATAATAAATATCAAATTAACTCAAATCATTGTTGATTTTCATTTGAAAGAATTTTAATTGTTGTGTTGTTGATGTTCATTTGAAAGCATTAGAATACCCTATAACAAATACTCTGCAGCTTTTGAATGTCAACGAACTGATTTCAGAACCTGAAGGTCCCCATGTATAATATAGTACCTATACATTATTCCATAGAAACAACTGCTTAAAAATTGTTAATAACCAACTATTCAAAATATTTCTATAATTAGTAGGTAAACATTTAATGTATTTTTCGTCGTTTTCTAAGCTATTTTAAGGTTTTTCATACACTTTGAAAGTAATATTTTTAGTTAAAAATAAAATAAATACCAATTTTGAAGTTTTTGATTTTTATTTATTTTTTAAAAAATTTGTTAACACTCTTTCTTTAGTAACAAAAAAGTTATCGATTTTTGGTCTGAAACAGACCTTAATTTTCCACAGTGGGATGGGGGGAGAGACGCAGAGATAGGGAAGGGCAATTTAGCTTAAATATAAATATTATATTTAGATAATAATTCGATAGATATATTAAAAGATTCCTATAGATGTTCTTTAAATATTATTCCGAGAAATTTTCAAAGTTATTATTGCGATGAAATGAATCGGGAGTGTCAGAAATGTCATTTGGATATTTATTGCGTTATCTATTTTTCATTCTTCAAAGTTTATTAATAAGCAAGATTGAGGCTAGAACAATTACACATATAGTTTTTTTTCTCAGAAATGTGATCGAATTTCGATCGTTGGGGGATCCTAGTTTGAGTAGAAACCCCAACTATAAAAAGAAAACAGACAAAAATTAAATAATTGTTAAAAAAAAACCCACCCCCTTCCCTATTCGAAATGTAGCAAAACCACTAAGAAATTAAAAATTATCAATAAATAATAACTTTTGAAAACTGGAACTGTCCAGGGAAAGCCGGGACGTCTAGGATCCCTATATAAGGCCCAATCGCCCTACTTCTCAGTAATGCTGATTAACGCTGCCCAGAACTTCTCCTCAAGCATTATCTAAGTTATGAACGGCTCCTTGAACTAAAACTAAGCATGTCATAACTGACCTCGATTTTCAGATATTTTGCATAGATTCCTTAAAGCTAAAGATCCCACCTTTTGAAAAAGCATGAAAATTTGTTTTTTCAGTATTATCGTTCCTAAATGTCAACTTAAAGAAATTTACGGAATTGAATCCCTTATTAAATTAAAAAGAAACTGAATTATGTCCAAAATTAGGACGGAATTGTGAAATTCAAACATTTTAAAATTAAGCTTAGTATCTATTCATATTTTTATATAATCAATTTCATTTCATTCAAAAATAATTTAAAAAGGCAGGCTAATTTACCAATTTCTGCGTTGTAAAATAAGATTGTGATTATTTTTGGAAGGTAATGATTCGCTTGAATCAAACTCTTATTATAATGGCGTATAACATTATTGTGAAATGCAGCTAGATTTCAATCTTAAAAAAAAGAGGAATAAATGGAAAAAAAGGAAAAAGTTAAAGATACATTTTTTTTCTACCCAATAATTATTGCTCAATCATTTCAGAGCTCATTTTACGTTCGTTTTGAAAAGATTCATGGAATTGCTTAAAATTAATGATGTGTAAAAGTGTTTTGCAAGAAACTTTAAAATTTACTTTAGTTGTAGAGCTTTTCTTCATTATTTTCCTACATTGCTATTCTTTCTCTTGTGAGCCATCTGCAGTAAAATATATAAACTTAATTATTTATTTAGGTTTAGCTTTATTGGATTTTAACGATCCACCTAAAACTGTTCTGTTTACATATTTATAAATGGAGGAGAAAATAGTGGATACTATAAATAGTTTACAATATGGAAATTCACAGCCTTTGATTCTCCAGTTGTGTCCTTCAAAGGCCTTCTTACTCCTCGAGAGCGTCCAAATTGTAGCGAGTTCTCTGGGAAAACAAAAAAATTTTTAAAAAATCTTTCTTTCTCGGAAGGGTTTTTCCTCTTTGCACTTTAGAATATAAAGAATTTTTGGAGATGTTTCTCGACGAGATTTTTCCTGGCCACAGCAGTTGGATGGGTCGTTAAACTGAGCAAACCAAGCGACCATTTTGGTAGAACTCTAGGGACAGAGAATTCAACACTCGGAACGCGTTGCTCCACTGCGAGTCTGTCAACCGTAACGTTTTGAAGGAGTTTGAAATTTTTATTAGTCTGATTTTAAAAGCAGTGACCCGTGGTTCTTTTTAATAATTCCATTGGAGAACGTTGAGGAGGATCTTATCACTGATAAGTGATGCGAGACCGACAGACAACTGGCTGACCCCGCCGAAAATCATTTCACTTTATTGTTTGGCTATGAGGGCCACGTCAATTTGTACCGTCTCATAATAAATAGAGTGTCTGCGTCAGTAATCTTTTCTAGGGCCTCTTCTTCTAATATTTGTGTCGCATGAGAGCTGATGTTCTTCAATTTTTTTTTGTAAATCTCTTGTCTTCTTTGCGTTTTTCGAGTGTTTTCTTACTGCTTTTCCTCTCTCCCTGTTTCTACTATTAATCATGAAGAGCATCAAACTTTGGGGAAAACACTACTCTTACGACAACCGAACAAACCTGAGACAGGGTGAGTAATATTTGAAGATGTTCGATCTGAGTTAAGGATTTAGCGAGGGAGAGGAATGGTGCAGAGATTTAAGGGGAGGGGGGCGTTGAAAGGGAGGAAGATGGAAAAGACACACACACTCCACATACTCACACTATTAGAAGCACTCCGCTGACTTTTGATATCTTTCCTTCGTTAACTCCTTGACGGCTCCTCTCTGTTCAAACGCGAAAAGGAAACGCTGACTCCGTCGGCACAAATCCGTAGCTGACATGTTGACGTGTCATCGAAGGATAAGGGTAATAAATTATGATCAGTAAAAGCGTTCCTAGGCCCTAGTCGTCTACTCATAATAGGAAGTGAAAACAGGACAGCCGGTTCAAATTAATGATGGTAAAGAGGAAAATCGACATCCTGTATATGTTACATGATATAAAAACAGAAATACTGAAACAATCTCGATCTAACGCGAATGGCTCCAGTGAAAGGAGGCTTGATTTAAATTTCTGATAAATTCATAAAAAATTCACGAAACCCTTTCTATTCCCCAGATTATGCCATTGAAAGTGAGTATGACTAAATAATCTTCGTACAATCACAATTTAAGGTTGCATGAGATACTATCAAACGGTTGTGGATGAAACTTTAAAAAAATTGTCTTACATGTCTTTATTCTGGAAGATTAAATTCTAGAAACTTGCAAAGAGGTTCAACCTGAAAATTTAAAGCGTAAAATCATCATTCCTCGGAAGATATTCAATAGTTGGAAGAGCATTTTCACATGGCGAATAATGCGATAAAATGTGAGAAAAGAAGAGAATGTTTTAGAAAATTGAAATATTCTAACAGAACTTATGCGATATCACGAAATAAGAAGTAGTACAGATGGGAAAAAGAGTGTATTTTAAAGATACAGGTTTCATTTAGTAAGAAATTAAACAATCATACTTATAAAAATAGAAAAGAAAATTTCCAACTTTATTGTAATATTCACAGGTTTGGCATGAAATAAAACGCTTCTCAAGACCCTTTCAATTTATGTTATCCCTCATATTTATATTCAATCTTTTTATGTTATTCCTCATTTAAAGATAAAAAGAAAAAGAAAAGATATTCAAACAAGGAATACCTGCTTCACCTAATGCTCAGAGGGTTTGTGTGAAAGGCGAGTCAAAAAAGAGCAAGAATAAACTTTTTTTGTCATAAAAACGGGTCATCGGCGTAATAAATGTAGGCACATATGCACACACGGAAAAGAAAGAATGTCGAGATCTTCATCGTCTGAGAGTGGAGCACAACAGCAAGGCATAATCTGAATTCCATCATTACTGGTGAAGTGAGTTGACTTCACCAGAACGATTTCAAACATAAACGTGCAAGCGCGGTCTGGAGATCACTGCGGCCAAGTTTGGATTTGTCAGGTAATGTGATTTCATTCCTCAACACCGTGACATGTATACCAACACGAAAGATTCCCGCATACAACGATTACGACGTTTTTCGTGTGAGTTTTAAAAACTTTAGGAGACCACACCCAACGAGACATTCCGAGCTTCGTTATACACCAGGGTAATGCACGTCCTCCGATTTCCAAAATTTTTGCCCAATATTTGGCCTTACAAAATATCGAATGTGCGCCTCGCCTTCCCAATATCCCTCATCTTTCTCCATGTGAAGTTGGAGCTGCGGGGCAAGCGTTTTGGCTCATTAACAGCCGTTCTGAAGAAGGCGAAGGGTGTTCTGAAGACGATGTACAGAAGAAGGGCTGTGGCACGAAATACACTACCTTGCCAAAAGTCATGGGGCACCACGAATTTACTGGAAACACTCAGAGAAATGTAGGTATTAGTATCTGTTTGGTCCATATTTTCTGCTATCACAGCCTCTAGTCTGTCGGGCATATTGTCCACAAGTTCTTGATACGTTTCCGCAAGAATTTTTCGCCATTCCGCCAAATGTTTCTTCGTTAGTTCACGTCACATATTTCGGACGTTCCTCTCCTGCGCCCAATCGACGCTCCAACACATCCCAAAGATGTTCGATGGGGTTGAGATCGGGGCTCTGTGCAGGTCAGCCAAGTTCTTGGACCACCATTTCATCCAACCATCTGCTTACAATCCTTTCTTTGTGGCAAGGTACTTTGTCGTGTTGAAGAAGAAAAGGGTCATTTCCAAAGTGTTGACAAAGAGCAGGGAGTGCGGCATTGTCCAGGATGTCTTGGTAACGCTCCGCATTCAGATGACCAGCCAGTTTGCAACAAATTTCTCTGCTGCTTTAAGTACTTGACTACTTCTTTCAGATTTTCTCTTAATATCATCAAAAACTAGCCCTAGGTCTGTTATAACTTTTGCATGGTGATCTGTTTGAATATCGTAACAATCATTCGCAACCATGCACGACTTTTCCACATCCTTCTTCCCAGAAACGATTGAACCCAGGCCAAACCACGTAAAGCACCCCCACACTATCACTGATCCTCCGCCAAACAACACTGGAGCCACTAAAGAGCTTGCCAGATGACCTTCTATCTGACCAGGCATTCGCCATACCCAAATCCTTCTTTCTGATTGCCAGATGGTATATCGTGACTCGTCACTCCATTCAACCATCCGCCAATAGCTTCAGAGTCCAGTGACGTCTCTCTTTGCACTATTGCAATCTTCTTGCTGCATTGCACGTGATGCTGTGGAGTGTGTGGACCACATTTCCGCCATGAAAACCCAGTGAACGCAGTTCCCTGCCAACAGTTCTGGTGCTTACAGTTGCCCCAGTGGACTTACAAGGGAATCCCTCGAACATGTATGTCACAGATTTCCACCAAATTGAAATATGTTACTCATCTGAAGCTACTATAGATGCTTGCAAAATAAGAGAGTGCGAAATTTTGTTTCTTTCAAAATAAACCGCGAAAACGAAAAAAATTGAGGATACATAACCGTACAAGGACTCCATTGTTAAAGCGGATAGGCTATGTGAAGGATCTTGTCAGTCCATCACCCGATGCTTTACAATTTGCAGTGACCACTCTGCGAAGCGTCTTTCGGTCTCTGGCCGACATAAACTTGGGCCTTTTGTTCCTGGGCTGAACACTTGTCGTACCCTTATCTTTCCACGCCCGGATGACGTTTTGAACGGATGATTTCGGAATGTTTAACAGGATTGAAGTCTCTCTAATACTTTTGCCTGCGGAATGGCACCCAAGAATTGCATCTCTCTCGAAGTCCGAAAGACGCTTTCTTTGAGCCATTCATACAACATGCAAGCGACTCTGTTGTGTGGATGAACAACAACATTTAAATTCCATGGGAATGCCTCATTTTTATGTAAAGTAGGAGTGTCTCATGAATTTTGGCAAGTTAGAGTATGTTGATTAGAGGACAATTAGAGGAGGACTACTTCGAAGAAGACTATGTCAATCTGGTCTTAGAGATTCAAGCATTAGGACAGGAAACCGAAGGTGCCTGGTGCGAATCCCGGTCGTCGAAATTTATCCTCCTATTTTTTATGTTTAATTTAAAGCTGAAATTATGGCGTGAAACTCCTACAAAGACCCTTTCAATTATTATATTTTTGTTGTTTAACATAAACTGATATTCACACATATTGTCAACTATTTTGAAGATTCTGGTAATGCTACTCCTGTTTGTTAGAAATAGCAACGAGGTTCCAGGTTTTGTGTAGAATGTCTACGTTTATCTTTATTAATTCAGTTGAGTGATATTAAATTTTGCTTTTTGTTTTGTTTAATTTTATAATGTTTTATAATGTTTAACAATTGTTTAAAATATGCGATTATTTTCGAATCAATTCATTTTCAGAAACACTCAGTTTAATTTCAGTCTCAATCTGTAAAGTAAAATCTTTAAAAAACCATTGTTCAAAACTACCTCCTATTTTCTTTATCAGTTTTAATTACATATAAATCATTTACAAATCTTGTTAGACTTTAAACATTTTCTAATTTACTACCAACATTCCAAGCATTTTAAAACGCGCCTGCACAATTCATTCTTTTTTAATGAAAATCATTACAAGTCGTGAAAATGTTAAGCAATTCCGAAAATGTTTCAGAAATCTCTGGACCTGTATCGACTGAGAAAACATAAAATTCTCTTTTCAACTTTAATGGTAATCGAATCCACGGTGTTTCGACATTTAGATAAAGGTTGCCTAAACCAGAATTTAATTAAATGAATTGAACAAGGATTTAATCAAATTTAGTTTAATTTGGTTTGCAACAAATATGACAATAAAGTATATTTATATGGATTGCTTGAGTTATCGAGCCTAGAATTTTGATGCTTTAACTTTGTGTCGAAATTTTGTAGATGAACTAAACTTTTGCATTACATTATTTATTATGTCACATTGGATTTATTATGCCTATTTTGTTCTATTAAATCACATACACACCTGTTCAAGTGTATAGCAATCTAATAGTATTCCAGTGGATTTGAAGTAAAGCTTCCATAACAAATGAAGTAAAACTTACCCTTCATGAACAAATGCCAAAAGAAATACAATGAAGTAGATGAGAAGCATGAGGTATCCAAAAATATTATCCTAAAATAAAGTAGAAAAGTATATCATATAGGTGAAAGGAAATTTGAGGAACGATTCTCTGACCTAATATCTGACCACTTATAGTGGCTACAGATAAGAAAACATAGAAATCAAGTAGTCTGGAAATAGAGATATTAAATAATGTCATTTAGTTTAACATTAAGGATACGTTTTGGTTTATGGCGCTTCTTTCATTGCCGGGAATGATTAAAAACGCGACATAACCTGAGCGGTTTGATTAATCTTAGTACGTACAATATTTTCCAATACAAGTCAAATTGAAATCACTAAATGAGGGGTAATTGTGGTAAATTATCTCCTATTTGCACAATAGCACTGAGAGTAACATTTTTGAGCTCTTTGCTTTTTGTCACCCATAAAACAAGATGTATCTTGTTCTATGCATTGTAAGCACTGAAACGAAATAATCAAGCGTTCAAGGCATTTATCGAATCCACATAAGAATTAATAACAACACCAGGATGCACGCAGTTATCAAGCCAGTCCACATGTTTGCCATTTAATATTTAACAGAGGAACCAGCTTCTTCTATCTTTGCTGCCATGTTCTCCTAACCTCATACCATGTAACTTTTTTCTTTGCGTATTTGTAAAAAACCATGTTTTTTTTTTGTACTTCCCACCACTACCGACTGATCTTGCGACCTTTGATTTCTTGAAGTTGTTCAGTTATTTTAATCATAGCAAACATACACCATATTGCCATTAATGAGCGGACACTTTCGATTTTAGACGTTTTGTCGAATATCTAGAAAAATACTTGACGAATTATCCTGAAATTTCAGGGGTGTAAAAAGGATGTTACACCTCATATATTTCAGCGAAGGTTTTCTCCCGAAGGCAAATAGGGGACCAGCAAAGAAGTGAACCAAAAAAATAATGTTTGAAATCACCCTGTGAAAAATAATGCTTGAAATGCATTGTAGCTGTAGCATATGCTTAAGAGGCCTGTTTTACTTTTCGGTGTTCATTTGTATGAGAATAGCACGTATATTCATGGAGATATAAAGCTTTCTTTAAAAAGGTCGAAATGTTTTCGTAAGTTTTTTGTGTATAACACTCAAGATTTTCAACCCAATGCAATGCCATTTACAGGAAACCTGACAAACTACAGTACAGACAACACCCTGCAATCTCAGAATAGAAAAATATTAAATATTTGATGAAATATGAGCATTTTTACTAAATAATGTTTAACTGCGCATGCGCATGCGTTACCAAATTTTCTTTTGAAAAATTTATTAGCCAAATGTATAGAGCTACTCTTATAAAAAGTCCAAGCAAATATCGTGAAAATTGAGAAAGATTCGCCGATAGAATGAGTTGAATTTCAGTTGCTCTCAAAAATAAAACGATAAGGGGCTTTCTCCCAACTTTTATTTTTGGATCGAACACCAGTATCAATTTCTTCTTCTTACGCTGATGTGAAGTCTATGTTTTTTCATGTCAGCGTAAGGAGAAGTTGATACTGGTGTCCGATCCAAAAATAAAAGTTTGGAGAAAGCCCCTTATCGTTTTGTTTATTTTTGAGAGCAACTGAATTTCAACTCATTCTATCGGCGATATCTTTCACAATTTTTACGATATTTGCTTGGGCTTTTTATAAGAGTAGCTCTATACATTTGGCTAATAAATTATGTAAAAGACAATTTGGTAACGCATGCGCATGCGCAGTTAAACATTATTTAGTAAAAATGCTCATATTTCATCAAATGTTTAATATTTTTCTATTCTGATTGCAGGGTGTTGTCTGTACTGTAGTTTGTCAAGTTTTCTGTAAATGGCATTGCATTGGGTTGAAAATCTTGCGTGCTATAAACAAAAAACTTATGAAAACATTTCGACCTTTTTAAAGAAACGTTTATATCTCCATGAATATACGTGCTATTCTCATACAAATGAACACAGAAAAGTAAAACAAGCCTCTTAAGCATATGCAACAGCTACAATGCATTTCAAGCATTATTTTTTACAGGGTGATTCCAAACATTATTTTTTTGGTGCACTTCTTTGCTGGTTCCCTATTTGCCTTCGGGACAAAATTTTCGCTGAAATATATGCGGTGTAACATCCTTTTTACACCCCTGAAATTTCAGGATAATTCGTCAAGTATTTTTCTAGATATTCGACAAAACGTCTAAAATCGAAAGTGTCCGCTCATTAATGGCAATATGGTGTACATGTGTGAAAGAAAATGGAATACCGATTGGATATTAATAAGTTTCTAGGGTTCGCGCATTGAGCATTTGCAATGTTATATTGCATAAACTTGGACAGTTCTTCTTTCATATCGGTACCTAATAAAAAATTATTCAAACTGCGATATTCTTTTGTGTATACCATTAATTTAAGAGTATTTTTGCATGTGTGACCTCTGACACATTTATTTATTTACACTATTTTAAGTGATATATTACTAATAGAGGAAAATTAATCAATGGAAGCATCTCTGACTTGTAATTTCTTTGCATTTGCAAAATAAATTTAAATTTTATTTCTTTTTAACAAAAATTAATTTTATCTTTTTTAAAATATTAAATACATAAATGAAGTCCCTCTCCTTCTTCCATATTAAAATGTAATAGGACCAAGAATTAATTATTTTAGATCGTCAAAAGTGCTTTTAATGAGACTTTTGTATTTGTTACCATCCTTCTTGCCTATGAAACTTTGGAATTGTTCCGTATAAAAATTAATTTAAGAAAAGCTTTGTTTACTATTTCGAAAATTGTAAATTGCGTTTTGCATAATTTTCGCTTTAGTCACGATCCTTCACATAGATGATGTAATGTTGCTAGTCCTCCTAATTGTTTTTGATGTAAATTTCGATTATGATATATAATAATCACCGACTGATAAAATTGGTAAATTTACTTTTCAAATGTGCTGCAATTACTGGTTAGACATCTATACAAAGAAGCTAATTGAAATATATGTACTGGAAGAGACGAGATAAAAGCGGTGGTGGCGAAACGTTGACAAAAGCCGATGCATTAATCCTTCTTGTACTACATTCGAAGTGATGGAGGAAGAGAGAGTGAGTGAGTCGATTCGTCGTTCTATCGTCCTCTTGGAGATTTATAGCTCGACTATGTTATGCAATAAGGGATTAGCATGGGCGCTCTTCGCGCAGGGCACTACTTTCATTAACCCGGGATTACCTCATTGGAATAGGTGAATAGCGGCCGTGGACGAGGCGGAATAACTTTAATTTTAGGAAATATATGCGTGCTGATTTATTACATGCTGTTTGTATTAGGATTATTAATTTTGAAAGCGTCCTCTGGGTCTCATGGTTGGGTTGATTGCTTTTGGCTTTCCATGACAAACAATGGTTTCCCATCTATGATTCCGATGAGAGATTCCAAAATCAACCGCGTATTCTTAATCTAATGATATTAGAGATAGAAAGAGAGAGAGAGAGAGAGAGCAAGCATTCTGACAACTAAATTAATAAAAGTATATTTGTCTTATGAAGTTAACGAAGGTAATTTTACTTTTTATTAATCCATCTGTCCACCATTCCTAATGGCTTACCGTATTCTAATTAGTTCGAGGAAAAGAGAGGTGAGAGGTCAATTTGAATATTAGTATTGGACATCCAGATTACAAAGAGGTGAGACTCTTTAAATACAATTAAAAAGTTAACAAATTTCATTTTCTAAAACATCAGTATTTGTCTATTGTCATTCTTTTCATCAGTTAAGTAACTTTTTTAAAATTCCTTTACCCCTATAGCTAACGTTCCTCAATAGTCCTAAAAACGATTCATCATTTTGACGAATAAATTGTTTAATATTTTTTTCCTAGCAAAAGCAGATTTGTTAATTAGGTTTTAAATGTAACTAATACATAATGGACCATTTAATAAAACCACAAAATAAAGAATAGAAGTTTATTTAAAGCTGACGTTATTTTTAAGTTTATATGTCTCAGTGGTTTCAAGAACTTCCCCATCTCATTAGGATGTCCGCTTATGAATGCAATTAACACTACATCTCCTGATTGTGTTGCTATTACTTTAATTATATCATTCGTATTATGTAGTCATTAATTACGCGGTTCATACTTTTAGGATCTTTTATATAGCAGGATATTTAACATGAATCTTATTTTTTAAAGTAAATCCTGGAAAAATCGCGAAGCAAGACAAAAATCTCGTCTCCTCGTATTTCTCTCGTGAAGATTAATTCCGTTGGCGAGGGAACTCGATATGGAGGCGAATATGCAATCGCAAAAAATTGCACAAACGCTAACCATTTATCGAAACAACTAAGTATCGTGTGATATCGAAACCTTCCTATGAGAGGATCCAGAAAAGAGAATCATTAATTTTTTTTAACCATTACTGCTCTCGTGGATCCCTTCAAGCACGTGCACTAATATTAAGAATATGAACTTTAGGCATGTAATATATCAATCGAATTGTACTGACGAGTCATAAGTGAACACAGTGTTATTTTTTGTTTATCATTTAAGCATTGTTGACGTCAGGTTGGAGCACATGCCCGTTATGAAGCTTTGTCGAGGTACGCGCTCATTTCGATGTTAAAATTCATTGCTGCTAGCCCTATTGTTAAATAGGGCTAATTAATGTTAGAGCGATTGTTAAAAATGGCTAATTAATGTTAGGCCTATTGTTAAATATGGCTAAACAATATTAGGCCTAATGTTAAAATGGCTAATTAATGTTACACCTTTTGTTAAATATGGCTAATTAATGTTAGGACTATTGTTATCAGTAGGTGATTAATATTAGGCCTATTATATATGATCCAAAACTAATTACTGTTCAGCCTAATGTTAACAATAGGTAATTACTGTGAGGCCAATTGTTAAAAATAGCTAATTAATGTTAGACCTATTATCAACAAATAAATGCTGTTATGAATTGTTAGTGACTGTTGTAATCTTATGCATGTCGTGTACGGCCTGTGTAGCTCTTAATGCAGAGAACGCGAGAAATTGAGACAAACGTACAATAACTTTATATTATGACAAACGTACAAATTATTTTCTGTTTGCAATGTTTTACGTACTGACCTGACTACTGTGTACACTGTTTATACCTTGTCTGCCTACATATTCATGTTAATACTCTAATAACTGTTGTGCATCTTCATCGTTGTACGAGACAAGGAATTTATATTTTGTGTTTTAACGTGAACGTGAAACAATAAAACAGATGTGAGTGTGAATAGCTTTGGTTTTGTTTGGTTTGTTTGGTATTAATGTCCTTTTCAACTGCTGTGGTCATTTCAGGACGGCGTTATAGGGGCCGCAAAATTTGCCTCGCAAGGGTTCTTTAAAGTGCAGCCGGCAAACGACTACACGGGACTAACTGCTTTACTTCCCTTCCGCAGGAAGTGCGTGATCTCAGGCGGGGTCGAACCTGTGTCATCGGGTATCAGAGAGCAACATTTCCTGCATTTATACACTTAGGAAGACTTTGTCGGCGAAGAATAAGTGTTCAAAAGTCGAAATTGACGGGGTCTTCGAAAACTAATCATGTTTTCTTGTATGAGGGGATCTCAATCCAATTGAACGTGTTTAGAATAATTCTTAAAGTCATAGAAACTATGCGCAAATGTACTGAGGTAAAAAAGCTGATCAAACGGTAACTGAATTGACCAATGAGTGAGTGTATATAGGAACGATGCAGTTTTTATAAGATATTCTTGGTTTGGAGAGCATGTGATACCGTTAACGCATTTCCTTTACCAACTCAAAATGTTTAAAGCTATGAGCAGCCTTAAAAAGCACATTTCATCCTTCAATTCGTTGAAGTGATTGGTAGATGTTCTGATTGGTAATGAAGGGAAATCATCACCTTATTAATGATATTTAGTTTATTTTTCCAGGTTTTCTCAATATTTTGACCAACCTTTGCTTAGTTCTATGTTGTTATATTATTCTATATTACAATCACTCTTTGAAATTTCACATTAGACTTGGTGTTCATGCATTTGTATTTGAACTCCGTACATATCAGCCATCTACAGAAAAATATTAAATTTGGAATTTCTCCTTTAAAAATATCTTGAAAACGAATCCAGATTAGTTAATCATTTTAAATTTATTTATTTCTAGCATTTTCAGACAATAAAGCGTTATGAGACTGCTTCAACCATTGGAATTTTATAACAATGATAAAAACTTATTCCACCGGATGTTAAATAAATTGATTAATTTTAATTAACCATAATTGATGTTTAATAGAGATTATTTACTTTTTTAAAATAAATTTAGTATCATTTTATCTTCAAGTAAGATTACTTTTATCATTTAAGTGAACTTGGTTAAGGTATTTCACATGCAACAGATAGCCAAAAAAGATTTCATTTTTGAATATATTAAGTCATGAATAACTTTGTCATCAAAATTTGCCTTCAACAGGAATGAAACAATGTAATTAAAAAGTTACACTTTAAAAAAAAATTGGCCCATTTCCCTTTTTTCCCCGTGCCAAAAATACCTTTGTTCTTCAAAGTGCGCGATAGCTGTTCTTTTTGGTGTTGTTATAAGATATTTTGGCGTTATTCGTTGATCTGAAATTACTCATGAGAATACCAAGTTTAATATCTGATTGTTTAAGAACCTAATCTCCTTAATTAAATATAATAATAAATTAATAAAAGAACTATAATAAAATTGAAGTTGTCGGTTGGATTTAGGGATGCTGAGGATGATTTCTTTGAGTTAATGAAGGGAGAGATGTGAAGAGTTGACGTGATGGTAAGCTTATGAAGAATAATGAATAGTGGTTGGATGGTTTTGTTGTAATTGATTTTTTATAAATAAAATAAAATAAAATAAAATAAAATAAAATAAAAACCTTTTCAAGGATTCTTGTCTTCATCATCAGTTGTTTTTTTAAAAAATTTGAAAATTTGTAAAAAACTTATTAACAATTGTAAAGGATATCCCAAAATGAGGTGACATTTTAAGTTTTTAATAAAACACATTTTTTATTGAAAAATTTATTATACTTTCACTTTATTAGAAAGTAAAAACTTTATTGGAGATTGTGTGATACAAAACATCTGACAAATGACCGCCCCGGCCTTGATAGCACAAATTCACTCTTTTGAAGAAATTTTCTTTAACATGTTGGGAAATATCGGCAATGTTGTGTCGAATTTCATTTTTGAGGTCCTCAATAGATTGTGGTTTATTAACCCCAGAGTAAGAAGTCTAACAGTTTCAAATCACATGATCTTGGCGGCCAATACACAACATCCGTGGCGAACAGTTTTCGTAAAATTTTCACTATTTTTAAAGTGAATTTTCACAATTTCTATGTGCCGTTCGACTGTGTGGTTTTGCATAACTTAATCTCACTGTTTAATAATGACAGGCCATTAGAGGAAAAACGTCAGAGGATGAGAGACAGGAAGTCCATCTCTGCGTTACGAGTCGGAAGAAACGGGATGGTCTATAGAAAAGAAATAAGGGAGATTGGGTTGGTTTTTTTGGTATTAACATCCTTTCAGGACGGCGTTATAGGGGCTGCAAATTTTGCCTCGATAGGGTTCTTTAACGTGCAGCCGGCAAACGACTACACGGGACCAACGGCTTTACTTCCCTTCCGAAGGAAGTGCGTGATCTCAGGATTTTCCCCCCTGAAAAAATCCTCGTCGTCCTCGGCCGGGGTCGAACCCGCGTTCTTGGGCATCAGAGGCGATCACGCAACCACTGAGCCACCGAGGCCGATAAATAAGGAAGAAGTTGGAGAAGTTGGAGAGAGCCGGGCATTCATTGGCTGGGGACAGAAAGAAAGGGAGCCAACCAATGACAGCGCGGGAGATTTCAAAATCGGAAAATAAGAGAAAATTAGAAAAGGAGAGTGCTATGAGATTTCGTGGAGGACGGAGGTCTCGAGAGAAGGGCCTGAAGATGTTGTCAGCTAATCTTCCTGGGTGTCCCGTGTACAAATCCCTTTCGGAGGGAGCGCGAATGGACCACGTAAAGGTAAGGTACAGTTCTCGTACTTTTATACGTTCTTTATGGTCTGGATCCGACTCGTCTCAAAAATTATGTGAAAGCGTGTATGCGTAACACCACATAGGGAAGGGAGGCGTAGCGTCGAGCTCGTTTAAAAGGCATTTAGAAATTTCTAATAATGCCTCTTCGCTCTCCGCCGGGATAGCCGGGAATTTAGCGAGAAAAGTTCGCTACTGGAGGCTGAGATATATGTGCGAGGAATAAAGCGCCCATCAGGAAGCTAAGAAGAACAGCGTCGGAGGCCGACCTATGCAAACCAAATAGGCCAGTGTTAGAAAGGATACGCAGAACTAACTCAGCGATATCAGTAAGGAAACCATGGCAAAGCGGCGAGGATCCTGCTAACAAAAACTTAAAATTAATTGCGGAGGAGGACGACGACAAGGGGCAAGTTATTGGTATGTGTGTATTTTAGTATACCAAGGCTCATACTAATTCAGGATTCGTTAATACTTGCGGAAAATAAAGATAAAACTTAACGAAATGTTAACACACTCGCAGCATATACTTTTAGTATAATTTCTTACACACATTCCGCGTTATCCGTCACTAAATAGTTGGTTATCCGGATCGCTACACTCAATGCCGACATCTTAAACGGCTACTCCATCGGGCTTAAGATATAAGCTTACAGTGTAGCGGTCCGGATAACCAACTCTTTAATGACGGATAATGCGGAATGTGCATAAGAATTTATACTGAAAGTATATGCTGCGAGTCTGTTAACTATTCGTTAAGTTTTATCTTTATTTTCCACAAGTATTAACGAATCCTGAATTAGTATGAGCCTTGGTATACTAAAATACACATATCCCAAGTTATTCAGCGTATGCGGGGAAAAGGGGTGGCTTGCGTAGCGCGCTGTAACAATAATAACGGCATTTCAAATTCGAAGCAAGGTATTTATAAAATACATAATTGTATTAAATATTTGCGCGAGATATCAAGTAGCATTAAGAACTTTATTAATTGCTCTAATGCTATTTTTACATTAGGTATTGCTTCCTTGATTTCGCCAGCTAATATCCAGAGTAGTATATGGGCTCCAGCAATTCTGCCGCACCCAATACTAACTAACATGTATAGGGTGCAGGATTGCGCGACACGAGATGTGTTGCAGAGAAGATCATCCACGTATAAACAGACTGAACTTAGTTGTAATCGCGTATATCTAATATTGAACGTACTATATTATGATTGTCGCGCGGTAAATTCATTTATTAGCATTATTTGAACTGTGAATTTAAAGTTATTTATGTTTTGATAATGGCAAAAATAATTCAGTAAGTTAGCATTGTAACTTTGTCTTATTGCTTATTTATTTGATTAAACGAATTTTTTTTTCAAAGCCAATCTTTGCTAAATATTTGTTTTCCACCCTAACTCATTAAATATTCATATAATACTATGATCATATAGTAACTTACTGATTTTTGGTTGTTTGATTTTTGATGTCACCGTTTTTTTTTTGTTTTTTTTAAAATTATTTTTCATTTGTTATTAATTTCTATTGATGGTTTTGCTGCGTTGAGATCTTAGCAGGTAAATTTTTTTCTGCAAATTGCGTGAACTAAGTGTGAATATTTAAAATATGGCTTTTTGTTTTTTGTTTATTATTCGCTTTCGAAACCTGGAATATTTCTTTATCAATTTATGGACTTGACGGTGAAGGTAAAATTAATTATTTAGTTTACACAAACATCTTCAAAGAAGTATTCAAATAATTTTCGTCTACTTGCATTGCCTCGAAGGAAATTGTCTTAGATAATTCTTCTCCCACAAGATCATTTTCGAGAAGCAATCGCACTGGACATACGAGAGACATTATTTGAAATGAATTCAACCAAGAACGCAACCGCTTTTTATTCTTGCCAAACATTTGACAACACTAATGTTCCATAATGTGGATGTACATCTGATTATCACCAATATAAGAATTCGTTGAGTGGAAAGCGCTCTGATAAAAGAGAACATGTTGGCAGGATTCGACGAGAGGTAAATATAACCATTACGGAGCCTCATGCAGCCGTTATAGTATTAGATCTTGGAGACAACTTTGAAGTGTGTTCATTGAATATTTTGTTTCGTTATTAAACGGTGGTTGTGTTATAGTAAGAGTTTTCATTATCGCTCTATTGTTCTTTCCTGAACATTACCAATTTAATAAATGTAGTTGTAGACCAGCAGTCACAAAAACAAATGAAAAAGAGTGGCCAGTAACAAACTATTTAGAAATCTTTAGAAAAGAAATTGATAAACGCTTAGGAAAAGACAATTTCACATTTGATAGCGTGACTGATCTGTGATATCAGAGTGCAAAGGACAAAAAAGTCTTCACAACTGGAAATAAAAGACTATAAGCCAACAGTCATTCCGAAAAATTGAATATCCAACCACAAGCGGCTACAACAAGGGTATAAGTTTGGCATTAACCACAAGAGAACATGAAAAAAAACCTCTTTGCTCGAATGGGATATTACGTTAATAAAATAAAAAGGATTATTGTGTGTAGTTCCCTGCAAATCTCAATATTAAAGTCTCAACTTTGCCGTTGAGAATTAAGGCATAGCCTTCGAAATTCCCAGGCGTTTCATATAGTGAATTTCTTTCCGGTTAGAGTTTTTCTATGAGTTACGGGATAGTATCTTATTAGGGCCGATGTAATGTAAAAATAAGTGCAGTACATTGACTCCAATATCCAGCGTTAAATACAAACCGTATAAAATGTTCCTATAAGAAAGTAAAAAAAAATTAGCACTGTACTAGATTGATGTTATACAAGTAAAAATATTCTATAAGGAAGAACTGAAAGCCTTCCATTTTTGAAATTGGTCAGCAGGATTTAGCAGCCTACTGGAATGCTAATTTGATTAAACCAGTTTATGCTTTGAAATATAGCAAGAAACTTTAAAGAACATTTAAAAACATTCCATTTTAATACATTTGATCGTACTTCATTAAGTGTGTTTGTTTAAAGTTTTCCAGAATCTGTTAAAGCCTTTGCTTTTAGGAACTTCATCTCTCAAAGGATTGAATATAATCTCAGTGACTAAATTCCCATTGGCGAATTTTCAACAGCACTCATCTGAATTTTGCTTAACATCATTTAACGCTTAAAGCAGGGTTTGAACTGTTAACCTCTCCATAGCCTCAGGGGTAATGAACAATCCACTTTCCCCTTGGATATACACAGATTAAACAGAGACTGGAAAATAAATATAAAATACTTCTATTGAGAATCTCTTTATTTTGTCTGTTGTTCTAGAATATTAATTTTCTTTCAAATAGGCAATGGGGATTATCGTTTCTTTAATTATTGTTTTTCACTTCGTTTACTTTTATAGAAAGTTCATGAAGATAATCAAAACACTGAAAAAAAAGACTTTAATGTTGTTCAGAATTTAGAAATGAACATAAAAATTAAAATTCTGTGAAAGAAATAGAAATAAATTTATAAAGCGTTCAAAGATTTGAGGGCCGAGTTAATTTGTCTTCGCCGAAGTTCCATTTTTTAAAACCGAATATTTCAAACAGACTCACAAATCTTAACATTTCTTTAAAAAAATTTTTTGACCTTTTTAAAATAGTTCAGTGTTTCGAGTTTTTATTTAAAGAAATTCGTAATTTTATCAGGAAAACATGACATTGCAAAATCTAAGATTTTTAAAAAGTTGTTCAACAAGGCCATTTTCTTGGGTTCGCCTTTTGCTTTCATAAATTACCTCATGTCAAGTTAATTTTAATAACATATGATACAAAACGGAAAAAAAAATCTAATTTTTATTTGAAACCCATGCAAGTTGTTCTATACAAATAAACTGAGGTCTGTTTTTTTGCGAGAAAGATAAGAATTTAAGAGGCGCTTCAGATTACAATATCACTAATTGAAACATAGTGATAGACGCGTTATCTTAGTTGCAAAAAGTGACCTCATTTTATTTTATTTTTTATGTTTTGTCTTCCAACAATAAAAAAGTCTTACTTGTATTATTTACTAATCATGAAATGTGCTTATGGTTTCGTTTATCCATAAGCGTAATTTATATGCAGGGTGTTCCGGAAGGAAAGGTCAATATTTCATGTGAATATAGAATGAGTTATCTTATTTCGAAAAGTTTATATAAACATGTAGATTTATATTAATTTCTGAGTTACAGCTATTTGAAATTAAATTTATGAAGTTTCTAATATGGTTTTTATTTTACTACATTAACATTTTAATAACTTTATGATGACAAATTTTCGAATATTCCGCCACGTACGTCGATGCATCTTTCAATTCCTTTGAGAACGTGACGACTTGCAAGACTGAAGGTATCTTCTCGTTCTCTTATTTGGTACACAGCACCTGTTATACTTGCAATAATCTCGTCTCATATATTGACTAGCGCTTGAGTTGTTTTTTTTTTAAATGTTATAATAGTCTTCATCTCGAAAGCACTGCACTGATAAATATTAATTTCACTCTATTCTAATCGATCCTGATAAATATTTCATATATGAAATGGCCAAAGAAGAACAGATATTTATCAGAAGAGCAAATGTAACTTTTAAAAAAAGAATTAAACCTACATTTTTACTTTTTTGAAGATTCATAAGTTTTGGTAATTGTAGCTTTCGTTGTCGAATAGCACTGGATTTTTCTTCTGAACGTGGACAGTGCCTGAACCATTAGCCAATTAGAGATCCAGGAATGTTGAAGTTATATTAAAGCGACTCTCCGAAAAGTCCACTTTTAATGAATATCAAACCAATTACACGGCGATGCGATTGCAATCACAAGATCCCTCCAATATCGTTCCTCCTAATTACATAAAAGGGACGAGCATCTCTCCCTTCACGTCGGCCGCAACTATCAGCTTCCATTAAAAAAAAAAGCCGAAAAAAAAGATAGAAGAAAGAACGAACGTAGATAATTACGTTTATTATTATTCATCTGATGATAAGTTTTAAGTGCTGCTTAGATTTCCCATTTGTTTTACGGGAGAACATTTTTTTAAAGAAATATTTAATTAATTTCCCCACTCTCTATTCGGTGGCTATAAATTTTCTTTAAGGGGGAGAAACGTCTACGGTTAGTTTTCAAAACTGAAATTGAATGTATCCGTTGTAGCGATAACGTCTGAGCTACAGTTTTATAATTATTTAAACACCGTTCTTACTTAATTAATTTTCTGTAAGGGTTAAAAATTTAGCCGCCAGGCGTCGTTTCTACTTTATTCTTGAAAAGTGTGGCGCATCGCTCCTCCTCCTCCTCCTCCTCTTTCTCTTTTGCCATTTTTACTTGTTGTCGTCGTCTGTTGTTGTTGGTTATTGGTGTTGGTTGGGTTGGAGTGGGTGGTGGGAGAAAAAGGAAAGGGCGGCCTTATCATTGAAATCAATCAGTTTCGGAGTTTTTCCGCATTTGAAAGAATCCTTTAATTAAAGCTCTCTTTCGCTGTTTAATTGAAGTTGGCAAAGTCGCTAGCTCACGCTGTGCCCTCACCCACCACATGAAAAGGGAGCCGAGATTAGCTCTTCGGTAAGCACTTTTCATCGCCTAACATGTGCTCGCACGAGTATTAAAACACACGATCAAAACTGTTACGAATAAATCTCTCGCTTTGGTTTAAAAACACACTCGTTCAAAAAAGAAGTATCACTTTTCAAATTTTTATAGGTAACTTATTTAACGTCCACGATGTTGTGTCAAGACAAGGATGAAATGGTACTATGTGGAACAGTGCTATTGGGTTATGTATCGCTGTTTTGTAAATTATTTTAAGATAGTAATAGCAGCGAAGTAAGAATTTCTGTAAGCATTTTTTATTTGAAAAGTTATCCCTGAAATCAGAGTTATCAAGAAAATTACAGAGTTCTGCATACGCTAAAGATAAAATCCGAAGTATGCTACTCAGTCTGTGACCAGAAACTAATTTAAACTAAATAGAATAGCTTTCAATGTTTTCAATGCACTGCTTTTACCTTAAAATTCATAAAATCAATAATGTATTATAAATATCTGATCATTACAGGATCAATTGCATATACAGAAGAATCATTTATCAAAGCATTAACTCTCTAATAAAACAACATGAAATTCTGTTAATAAATGATTCAATCTATAAACATTACCAGCCAAAAAGGGAAATCTCTAAACCACAAGGAGAATTGAAATACCGGATAAGTATTTCGTACCAGGTATCCATCTTCGGCGGAGAAAGACAAAAGTAAAAAAACAAAAAAACAATGGGTACCTTTTTACTTTTGTTATGGTACCCGAAATACGTATCCGATATTTCAAATCGCTCTGTGGATTCGAGGTTTCCCTTTTTGATTGTTCTATTCCACGTTTTTGGTTAATTTCTTTCGGTAAGCTATCTTAATTAATAACGTTAATTAAAACAGCTTATAATGGCGTTATAAGGGCAGCATTGAATCTGCCTAAATTTGCCTCCATCACAGAGACAAGTAGAATATATGATTTTCCTAGTTTCCATTATGTTAAAGATTACGCGAGACTCTGTGAGTTTTCTTTCGCTGTTGCAGATGATGCATCATTTAAGATTCTGGATGTCGGATACTTACAAAACTCGTCGAACACAGAGGTATAAAATCTGTTCTAAATGAATTTCTAAATGGATGGAGGCCTATTTCCCGTACAACACTATTATAATGTGGAATTCACTTACTTATATGGAACGTAGTCAAATAATAGCATGTAAAGATAGCAAATGTGTGAATCATAAAGGACATATTTCTAAAATTGTATCATATGATTAACCTTTCTAGTATGTACTTATTTCATGTTGGAATGCAAAATTATAAATAAATAAATAAATAAATAAATAAATAAATAAATAAATAAATAAATTTCTGGGTGTTTTTTTGTTATAAACAATAAGAAGAATTTAAGCAGGAAATTACTTTAACCTATAAAAAGGATTTTGTAAAGACAAGAATTTTAAGAGGGTATACGATTTGGTAAGAGAGCTCATCAAGATTTATATAATCTACAGCATGATCTCTCTCTTTGCATTGTTTTTTTCTGATATTTCTTGCCCTTCTCTCGGATTCTTTTATAAAGACTACACATATAATTAGGTTAGACATTTTTCTCGGGTTAATAGCTAGGCCTGATATTGTAGATTATGGCCAAGTCTCTACTTCACGCAAGAAATTCTGCGGTACTTGTTATAAATGCTAAATGGTCTGTATCAGCGTTCTCAATTACGTGCTGACATCATGCATTACGGGTTTATGGACTGGCCTATTTCATCTAAGTAGCCCATTCCTTTGTTATATAAAGGTGTGCATGAAATCCCTATTACGTTTCAAACATTAATATCACGAAAACTCTACAAGACTGTAGACATATTTTAAAATTTGAATTAGCAACTCAAAACAGTTTGTCTTTGTCCAGTTGTACTCAGTAGATGGCATTACATAACGTCAGTGTGGGTAAACAATCCCAGAGACGTTTTCGCGCAAAATATCATATTCTTTAGTGGGAAGTATCATAATTGTACGAAATGAAAGAAAAAAGTCTTAGTGGCTGACAGCGAGGATGCAAAAAGATCAGAGCATCCACATGTTGAAATTCTGGAATGCGTATGCGAAGCAGTTCAACGCAGCCCAGAGAATGGATATTCGAAGTACGGCGAGAAAGCCCTTATGTCAAGTATGACGATACACAATGTGATACATTTGAAGGGAATCAGTGACGCCATAGCAACGGTTAATGCCGACATGCTTGCTGTATGACAAAAAACGAACATCATCTTGAAGAATAGTGAGGTGGCTGAGGTCACTCAACCAACTTTCTGGCTTGCTGCATCTTTAAAATGTGTTTGTATTCTATCTGGAGATATTCATATATTCTTGGTGTTGTTCGAGCTCTTTTTTAATGGAATTTTGCAATATATGAATGTGAATGTACAGACACGAGAAATGCAGTTTTGTTATTTATAGAAGATAGATAGATAGAAGAGATAGAAGACCGATAGAAAGAAAGAAAGAAAAAAAGAAAGAGAGAAAGAAAGAAGATAGAAGAAAAAAACTGATTGATCGGGATCATAATTACCCTAAATGTTGACCCAGCCTGTATGCTATAACCATTAAAATCCGTTCAGTAGTTTGTATGTCGCGCGTACAAACAAACAGACAAATTCCAAAAATGATCTTAATGCGTTCTATCACTTATCCGTCATCCCCAGATATTTTTACTAGTGGTCATCTTTCAATATATACATGTATATTTTTATGCACCATGAATATGGATACACACCAAATCAAAATTTGAAGAAGTTTCATGTCCTACATAAAAAACACAATTTTGGAAAATTAGAAGAAACACTTTCTCCCAAAATCATCATAAACAATCTGAACATAATAAAAATCTTCGAAAACCTATATATACACAAAGCAACACTTACAGAAATAACTCGTTTATTAAATAACCAAATCCAATCACAACACATTTAAATTTCTAAATTCACTTGAAATACCATCTACAAGAACATAAAAATTAGTTAAGGCATCGTTATCCAACGATATAAGGATTTTAGCATGAAAATATTACGAGCAATAGTGGAGGGGGCACAAATTTTACAAATATGATGACTGCTCAAATCCTAGACTTTTCGTTCAAAAGTTAGATTTCAGCCTGCCGGGGCTACAGAGGCTTATATCATTTTTTTCTTGTATATTGATTTTATTTTTTTATTTTCTTTTGTTATATGAATTTTATATGAAAATACTGTTGCATTCCCTTTATCTGCTTTTAACGAAGATCACTGAAACATATACTGATGCCGTTTTTTATTTATATCCTCCAAGCCCTGGACCATAATCAAAACAAAAAAATTAAGCAAACAGCTAAAGGAAATAAAGAAAGAAACAAACAAACAAACAAAAAGAAAAAAGAAGAATAATTCCTCGGGAACTTCGGGATTGATCGGGATCAAAAGTACACTAAATGTTGACGCAGACTGTAAACCATAACCAAATTAAGGTTCATCAAATTCTGTCCAGTGGCTTTTGTGTGATGCACGTACAAACAAACTGACAACAGATTTATTATATTTATAGATTAGTCAGAGACACCCTTTATTTTTGAAAAAATTTGTCAGTAACATGCATCCAACTTTAATTTTCCTACGCTACTTTTTACCTTCCCAAGAGATTCAATATCGTCAAAATTTCTCAGATAAGTATCTTGCTCATCTCCTTTAAAATTAATAAGGACCACAAAAACAGGCAAGCATATTCCGCAAGAATATTTATTCAATATCAAAAGCGGATCCTCGTTATTGTGGTCACAGCTTTTAAGCTTTAGATTTTTAGAGGATGAAATTTGTGACACTTTAATATTTAATTAATGGGCTAAAATGAAATTTCCATAATATTAGTAACGCTGAAGTACTCTTTACATAGGTCAGCAACACAACATTTGCCAAATATTACCATTTCTCCCCGCCCTTGTCTCCCCTAAATGTGTAATTGTTTGTAAATATGACTCCCAGCGATATCTATTAACGAACGGATAAAGCAAATATAAAATCAAAGTCATTAAAAAAGAAATAGCACCTTGAAATGGTTTATCTCTTTGGGTATAGAAGGCGTTAATGGAATAAAGTTACATAAAAAAGTACCTATACACTAGAAGATAAACTCTAGCGTTCCTCTCTTCTAGATCTCAGAGGCTTTAATCGCATTCCATATTTCTCACGTAAGTATTATCATGTATCGATAATACAAATCGCTAGTGGCCACAACTTGCTGCCATTATTGGGACCGGCATGCCGTTGGCTGTTTTGATTTGGATTATCTTTAATACATATACAGCTATCGACATATGTCGGTGTTGCTGTCGTTTTCATGTATTCCATAACGCTTCGGTTAATTTGGCATTAATTTACCTGAAAAATTTTATTTTCAAAGCTCTTCCTCTTCCAATATTCAATCAAGTTTATTATTGGCAATCAATTTTGTCACGTGTTTGCCCAGTGGAAATAAACAATTACTTTATGTAACTGCTCACAGAAGTACTGAGACGAATTATAAGTAATAAAATAGTAATTTATTCAGAACATACAAGAAGTAAATAGGAATTTTTTTTCGAACTAGAAGCTATTAAAAGATACTTATAGCTTAAATAAATATTGTTAAACTTTAGCAAAGAATAAATAGTGAACTAAGGTCTAGCTTAAATAAACCAATTATCCACTTCGGCAAAGAAATAAATCGAAGCTACTAATAAAAGTTCACAAATTACATAACTACCAGTTTACGATTAAGTTCCATAATCGTTATGGCTATATCAGTTCGTTGCAGAGAACTCATGTGCGTGCTCGTAATCTTAAAAAACAACAACAGAGAAACGTTAGCAACATATAAATTGGTACTCATAGTTTTAACTATAGCTCAGCTTCAAAGTTTACCTGTCCAGTGTAAAGAATATGACTTTGCTCAAACTAAAAATGCATGCACGTATCCAATCCCGGCCTCTTAGAGGAACTAGTCTGTGTAATAAATTGGAGAAGTATGGTGCTTCAGTTGAACATAAATTAATCCACGATTTGCAGGAGTCTCAGCTAACTAACCAAACGTTCCATCACTAAGTAATTGGAACCCGATGCGAAGGGAAAATAAGAAAGCTCACTTACAGTGGGGTCTTGTTAAAACGCCCTCAGTCCGCGTGGAAGAATCCGGCGTAGTAAACTCGCTGAAGTTGCCAGTATTTCCCCTCTCCTAATCGTATATGGCTTTCCTGGCAAAATTGTAAGTCCATATGCTTCATGAAATTTAAAGAAGATGTCAAAAATAGCTTACATGGCCTCGTCGTCTTTTGTAAGAGAACCGCCCGTCTCCTCGTCGCTTCGTTGGTACGTGGGGGCTGCGTGTGCGGCTCGTCGACTACTCTACTGTCGTCGTCGCTCGTTTTCCAGCACTCGAGGCCTCGCTCTGCAAAATGTATCGCTCGTCCACTCCTCATAATTCCCATACGAACACCCGTAGAATTTCAGGTTACCTTCGGCAAAATTACTGGCCTCTCCCCATGTAGGCAATTTCCAATATTGCCTTGCTTCGACGAGTCTCACGCCCGCTTGCCGTCGTGTCTCCATGACTTCTCCCTGTTTTTCAATTTGAAACTCCCGCCACCGAGCTTTTGCTTTGCCTGCTGGAGGCTTCGTTCCTTCAAAATATTTTATTTTAAATTTATTTTGTGTGCATATTTATAGTAGAGCGCATGATATTTCGTTAGATGATATGAAGAGCTAAGAACCAATTTTGCTTTCATCATTGGAAATTGTAGATCCATCCGTTTCCTCTCTGTCACTGTCATGGCAAAGGAAAATCGAACTTATCACAAGTTTTAAAAAAGTGCAAATAATGTACACTGAGTTAGCAAAACTCATGGGATAGCAAGCACATTGATTGATGGGCATGGCACACGAATTCACAGGGGTAACGGATTCTGGGAATGGACCGTTAGACGTTGTGGGAAGAGCTTGGATAAGTGATTAATCAGAAATGGCACGTCGTCGCGAGCTGACGTCTTTTGAACGGGGTATGATAGCAGGTGCCCGATGCATGGGATGTTCCATTTCGGCAGTGGTGCAGGAATTTGGCTTTCCCCGCTCAACTGTCTCCAGGGTGTATCGGGAATGCTGGATGAAGGCATCACAGCCCACAACAGGCACCATACCGGGCGTCCAGCTGCCCTGAATGATCGTGACCGGCGACACCTGGGACGAATGATTCAGAGAGACAGGAGCGCAACAGTGCAGCAAATCACAGACCAGTTCAATACTGGCCGCACTAGAAACGTCTCTCGGTGGACAATCCGTCGGAATCTGCACCCTACACGGGTGCCAATGCTTACCCAGCGACATCGGACACTCACGCGTGCATTTGCCACCAACCATCTTGGCTGGACTCTGCAACAGTGGCGTAACGTCATATGGTCAGATGAGTCACGATATCAACTGTACCACGCTGATGGGAGGCACCGTGTGTGGCGCAGACCTCACGAAACGATGGATCCCGCATGCCAACAGGTGGTGGTGCAGGGTGGTGGGGCGTCAGTGATGGTCTGGGGTGCATTTTCCTGGTTTGGAATGGGCCCTCTGGTTATTCAGGACCAAACGTTGAATGGTCCACGGCATCATCAACTCATCGGAGACCATCTGCACCCGTTTTTGACATTTCAACACCCGTAGCAGTCTTTTAAGATGACAATGCTCCACCACATCGTTCCAATGTCGTCCGCGAATGGTTCGAGGAGCATGCAGGAGAGGTCCAACGACTGAGCTGGCCAGCCCGGAGCCCTGACATGAATGCCATAGAGCATATCTGGGATGCTGTTGAAGTACGGCTCCGGGCACTGGATCATCCGCCCACGAACGGGCAGCAACTATCTTCGGCTCTGCAGACTATCTGGTGTCATCTGCCTCCAGAAGTGTACCAGGGACTTGCAGACTCACTACCACGCCGTATTGCTGCACTCCACAGGGCCAGAGGTGGCCCGACCAGATATTAAGTAACTATCCCATGAGTTTTGCTAACTCAGTGTATAACTTCGTCATATGAAGCCTTGGATCAACGCTTTAACCTTTATTTTCTCAAAAAGTATTTTTTTTTTTACTTCCTTGGTTCTTTGCTCCTGATATGTTTAATATAAACTGGAGAATCGAAATTTAAAAAAAAATGGCAGTTGCAAAAGCCATAGGAATTAAATGCTTAAGTTTCATTAATCCTGCGTCTGATACAGCGTTCGTTTTTTTTTCAAATTTAAAAACATCGTAACTTATAAAAACTAATAACTTTATCAAAATAGCGCATTTAGGTGTTATATTCTCCTGTCAACAAGTGGAACGTTCTATTAGTGTATTTCATAACCCAACTGGATGCTGATTCAAGATATAACGAAGAAAATTATTTATGGGTGCATTTATTTTTTTTCTTAATTCTGTCGTTACTAAAGCTAAGCTGAGAGGTCACTCTATTAGGTAAACCCCTCACAGTAAATAGATCGATTAGGGGATACGAGGCTGGCAATCATATGGCCAGCAGTATAAGATTATTTGGCCGGATAACTTTTAGCATCTGAATGATCAGTAATATAATACAGTATATACGTTGAACACATGTACACTTTAAAATTAATACCTCACCTAGATAAATACAGAATAGATATTGAATGATAGCTAGTCTTTATTTTAGTTTTTGTTTTCAGTTTTTATAATCAGCTCTGAGGATGGGCAAAGCTTGGTCCAAAAACGTTAAGCTAGTTCGCTATTGATTTCATTTAGGCCTCTTATGCACTGTCCACTAGTTGCCGACAGTTGTAGTTGCGAACGACCAGAAACAATAGGAATGGTAAAAATTCAGAGTAGCGTTCCCTAATTTTCTCAGATGATATTGGTCAGTCCTGTCGCATTCATGGTTAATTTTATTAGCGTGTCATCTATACGTAATAAGTAAATGATTTACCCGAAGACAGGAGACCGAATAGGTAAACAAATAGTTCCTATCGCTCTCGTTCGTTCGCCTTCTTATCGATGTTCAGCATCGCGCCGGCTCTCAAGATGGACGAGGAGGATGTACTTCCAGTGGCTAGATTATTAAAAAAAAACACAAAACAGAAAAAAAAGAAATATAAGATGGCCCCTATTATAAGAACGTGAAAATAAAGGTATGTTCTAATTTTTTCCCGAGATCTTGCGAAATGTGACAATACATTAAAATGAAATCAGACAAGGGAGATAATGACAAGGTCAAAAAAAAAACCCAAAAAAATACCGAGGCTTCATGCATAATATTATTTCGAAGCCCGGTGCATAATGCTAAATGCTCTTGAGGACCTATTTTCATAAATCAAGGCCGTGGATTTCAGAAGGGCGAGGCCTTGTTAGCATCATCCTCGGCCCGGCCGTGATTGTTTATTTCAAAGACGTAAGCCAAAAACACGGTTGCTCGCAGAGTGCGTAGGCGTCAATAGAAACAAGCCATCCCAACGATTGCGCAACTTCCCAGTCGCCGAATGCGTTGCTCTTGATTTACATCTTTCATATACTGCTAGCTACCAGTCGACAGTGCGTAAGGCCTCTTACGCACTAGCAACTAGTTGCCAGCAACTGTGGTTGCGAACAACCAGAAACAACAGGAAACCAAAGACGGGAGACCGATTGGGTAAAGAAATCTTTCTCGCCTATATTCGGCATCGGCCGGCTACCTCTCAAGATGGACGAATAATGTAGTCGCAGTATCGATATTATTAAAAAGAAAGTAAAAAGAATTATTGGGTGCACCCCCTATTACAAGAACGTCGAAATAAAGGCATGTTCAACCGAAATCCATAGAGTTTTTTAATAGGAAAAAAGTCTTTTGACAGGAGACACAGAGGAAGATTACAAGGTCCAAGAAAAAGCGAGAAATCACGTAAGATGCTATTTCGGGGCCTGGTTTATAATGCAAAATGCTCTTCTGGGGCCTATTTTCATAAATATTTGATCGTGATAAATCAAGATGCGGGAATTCAGAAACGCGGAACTTTTTGGAAGCCACGCCGTTCGTATCGTCCTAGGGCCGGCCGTGAATGTTTATTTTACAGATATAAGCAAAAAAACGCGATCGGGAAGGGGTGGTTGCTCGCTTAGTGCGTAGACGTCAACAGAAATAAGCCACCCCAGCGGTTGCGCAACTTCCCAGTCGCCGAATGCGTTGCTCTTGATTTTCAGGCCTCCAGCAACGGATTGGTTGCCGAAACCAAGTGCGTGAACGACAACTATTCTAGTTATGTCTCGTGGTTGCTGGCAGTCGTTAGTGCGTAAGAGGCCTCAGAGGCCTTATGTTCCTGGCTAGCTTAATATTATATTTGCTGCTTCGTTCAAGTTGAGAATTAAACGGTGTCCAACTGCATTTTGTTATTTTATGTACAACGAAGAGGAATTTTCAATTTTTTTTGATGGACTCCTCCTAAGGCTGATCCTGCCAAGTTTATTTTCTACCATGTTAGTGATAGTTGAAGACATTTTATTGTGTATAGCAAAACAGGTTTAATTACATACAATGGGAAATATTATTCATATAATTGGATAATATTCAAGGAAACGTGTATTGACGAACCCGCTGGAAAATACCAGTTGTATGTCGAAGAGTTTCAACATCTGTTACTGGGGCAGAATACTTCAGAGTTTTCAAATACCCCCAGAAGAAGAAGTCCAATGGATTCCTGTCAAGTTCTATGAATTGTCATAATTCTTTTTATTGTAGACTGTACACGCCTTAACCGGTGAGCAGGATGACATGACCGACTAGTACAACAGAGGGCTGAGAGAACTGTTTCGAAATGCACTATACGCTGAACATCACCTAATAAAGGCTATAAAAACAAACTTAAGATACTATGTCTTTCAGGTAAAACAAAAAATACCGCTACCACGGGCTGTAGTTGCATGCTTGGACTATCTGCGATTTGAACAAGGCTTTGGGGTTTTGTTTTCATGGATTAATTTAGCTCCCCTTATATGCATTTAGATAACCCCCTGATCGTTACATCATTTTTGAATGCTGTTCCGACCACAATCATTAATTCAAGATCATGGTCTTCAATTCAGGATATCTTCTCTTTAGCACACTTCAGAATCCGTTGGTGCCAGAAGTATTATAAAGAGTTTATTCCACATACAACCCAATCTCAAAAGTATGGAATAATTCTATTTCATATGCTAGATGTTAGTTTATTTATAAAATTGTACACAGAAAATATATGCAAATAACTTCTTGACAACATTTTTAAAAAAACATGTACTACAGTTTCCAAAAAAAAAACAGAAATAGCGAAATAAATTTATTGTTTTAGAAAAATTCTAGTTATTTAAAGTGATTAATCGTGTCTCATAATTATGGAATAACAAATATTTTGTCGCAGAATAATAGAATACTCTTAGAAATTGTGTGTTCTGATTACCATAGACTCCTATATTTTACTAGGAGATATGAGTTCATGAATGTTTGTCATAAAGCATTCAATATTTCTTTGACATATGAATCGTTACTTGATTGTTTTTGCTATAATGGGCAAATCAAAAAACTGTCAGTTTCTCAGAAGGAATTGATTGTAAGTCTCAGAAAAACTGGAAAAACACAACGGCAAGTAGCAACAGAATTGCATATTGTCCAAGGAAGTGTATCAAAAATATTCACAGAATTCAAGAAAAATGGATCCGTAACCCCAGCAAAGAAAAAAAAATGGGAGACCACGATGCACAACTAAGCGTGATGACATACAACTCAAAATGATCGTGCTTAAAAAAAGGTTCCATACAATTCGTGGCTATCAACAAGGTTGGAAAGATCATGGTGTGAATGTTAGCATAGAAGATTATTAGAAGCAGGTTTTAGATCAAAAGTTCCAAAGAAGAAACCTTTGTTGACACCACAGCAGAGATCAAAACGTGTTGCTTGGGCAAGGATCCATCGGTCATCATCTACAAAGTTTTGCCAAAGTGTTATCTTGAGTGCCGAAAGTAAATTTGAAGTATCTGTTGGACAACATGATCATGTGTGGAGAAGAGACGATGAATCATTGGAGCCAGGGTGTGTGAAACATGTCGTTAAGCATCCAGATAATGTGATGGTGGGATGCATTTCTGTCCATGGGCCAGGAAAACTGTTATTCCTTAAAGGAAAGATAAACTCAGAAGCATATCAGTCGATTCCTGAGACAGGAATATTAGAAACAACTGAAAACCATTTTGGTGATGACATGGTTATTTTTCAACACGACCTAGCATCTTGCCACAACTTGAAATCTACCAGAGCATGGTTGTCTAATTTTGGAATTAATGTTTTGTCCTGGCCAAGAGATTCGCCAGACTTAAATCCTATCGAAATTTTATGGGCGGATATGAAAAAGTTCATTCGAATCACTCAGAACCCTCCTAAAACAAAGTCTTCAACATTTAGGGGACAAAATCAGAATTGAAAGATGCAAGCAGCTAATTTCTTCAATGCCTAATATTTGTGTGTCAGTAGTTAAACACCGAAAATAGTAGGTTTTCCTAGAAAATACTAAACCTTTTTAAAAAAAAATGTGTGTAATTATTCCATTATTTTGCGACACAATTTTTGTTATTCTTTATTTCTGAGGCAACATGTATTTACATTTGTTACCTTTTCGTTTGATGTAATAATCATTACATTTTGTTCCTTCGTTTTTCTGATGAATGTGATACATAGATTACAAAAAAAAATATTGCTAAGTTATTTTCATAAAATTTGTTGAAGAATTCATGAATAAAGTGTAAACCCATCATATGAAACTGAATTATTCCATACTTTTGAGATTGGGTTGTAGTCTCCGAATCGCAATCTCATTGAGCAATTATGGAATAAAATCGAACGAGCTGTTCAGATGCAACAACATTCGTTAACACTTTGCAACGCTTGTGGGACGCTATTCTTTGGACATGGGAAGCTATTTATGATCAACAGCTCCGAACACTTGTCATGAACTTATATACTAGTTCCACAACCCATCATCAACTCTTGAGAGTTAGTAGATTCCATTGCACCCTGTAAAAATTGCATTTAATTTTCATTTACAGTGCCCAAGCGTTGCGGAGTCTACTGAACCTGGACAGCTGTCTCCATCAGGAAGACTCAGTGATGATAGTTCGAGTTGATTCGCCTGATAAATGCCGCGATTTTCAAGAGGAACGGAAGAATCTTTTAGCTATTATTAGATAAATCAATAAATTCTTTAATTGGTTGGCTGTAACATTTCTCGGTTGGATTGCATTTTGAAGTTGTACAAAGCATGCCGTTATGCGTTTCTCTCGCATGACCTGAGAATCCAAATTCCCTTTTATATTATAAAATTTTTAATGCATTGAATATAAATATTCAGATTATCCATCAAGTTTCATTTGATGTTTAAGGTCTATGGCATGAAATCAAATCAGCTTTTTGGAACACTGTAAAAACGTTTCATAGGTACTAAAAACAGTACCAATGGACTATGTCCAATATATTGCTAAATACGTCAATATTGCACCTTACTAAATATATCAAAAGGCGCCTAAACGTCAGAATAAATTAAGATTGGGGAGGCTAATTACCTTTTGGAAGACATATGTTACTTGGAAAACAAAAAGTATGTGGAGGATAATAATTAAGTTTAATTAAAAACACCAACTTTTCTTCACGGTATGAACATGATTAGGCATAAAAACATGATACGATTTTGTCATTCCTCGAATGGTTTTAGTTGCTTAATAAATGCATATCCAGTTTCTGCATTAGGTTGATATCGGCCCAAAGTGTTATTCTAATTATTCTGGCATACACTCTTTTCTTAAGGAAATATATCTAGCTCCAAAGGCTTCGATCCATTCTCTTCCGTATATGTATATGATACAATAAACGTTAACTATATTTGCTGACAGCTGTCAATTCTTCAAAATATGGTTGTCGAACTATTTTTGGATCCCTAAAAGCCATGGAAATTTTTGAGTCTCTTAATGCTAAATTTGTGGAGGGCGGTTGTCGTTAATGACTAAATACGGTGTCATCTTCGGTATGGGAGGCTTTCTCCTAAGGGTTGACAAGAGGCAATGTTTCTTGGTTTCTGCTGCTCGACGACATACTCTATTCTTTTTCCCTCTTACGCTCCGGAAAAGCCTGCTCGGTGCTCTCGGGTGTCACTTGTCTTCGAACGTGTTTCCTTCTTCTGATCTCCGGGATTCCTTATCTCTCGTGTGCTACCTCAGTCTTCCGCTTTCAACCTCCTCTCGCCCATCACGCATGTCCCGCTCTTCCTATTTTCTCACAGGATCGTAGAGCTTTCTTTACTTTCGACTCGCCGATTTCCTTCCCTTAGGGATCGGTAGCTGCTAGAATTATAATATTTTGCCTTCAGATGATTAATCTGCTTCGGTGACATTGGCACTGAAATGGATCGAGCCGGGAAAAAGTAATAAATTTTGAAACGTTTTGGGCAAAGTTTTAGCTTTTCGTCACTTAATGCCCTTGATAGGTAACCCCGTCATTTATATACGTCGGGAGTAAGTGACTGAACGCATTTATTAGATTTATTCTAATAACTTTATTTCCACAAAGTTGTTAAAGATGATTTCCTTTAGGATTATTTTATCGCAACATAAACTCCAGTCAAATCCGATGCATAATTCTGATAATACTTCACGCTTAGAAGTAGCGTAGATGTACCAGTAATTGACAGTTTAAGACATTACTGTGAAACAAAATTGTGTACGCAATAGAAATTGTATTTTGAAACTTTTCTAATTATACCATTAAATTGTAAATAGAATGCAGAATGCGCCAATCTCTATACAATTATTATATCTTTAAAAGCTATTAAGTTATTAAATTTTTTCCTAACTAATGCATGAATCGCCAGTAGTTGACAGTTAATGCACCAGAAGTTGACAGGCAATTTCACCAGTAATTGACAGGCAATTTCACCAGTAATTGACAGGCAATTTCACCAGTAATTGACAATATTTTAATTACACATTTTTATTATATATTTATACAAAAAAAAATGATAACATTCAAAAGTAGCTGAAGAAATCAAGCATTTTTAAGAATGTGTAAAGTATTTAACATAACTAAAATTGCGCTTTTTAAAACTTAAGTTGTTCATATTGATCATTTATCTTTTTTCCCCTTTGAAATAATAACTAAAATCATTCCATTCCCATGTAGAGTGCAAAGACCATAAAAAATGAAGGTGTTTTCCAGTAGTGCAGTATCATCAGATCTTGGCCAACAATTTGTTCATAGAACTTGATTTTTGACAACTGTTCTCCAACTTTGCAAAATTCATCCAATTCATCCTATGCTACGTCATATCATTGTAAACAGAATAGTAGTTTTTTTCTTGGAAGAAAACTTGTCCTGGGCTATCTGTTGATAATCTCTGTGACAAGATTCAGGACCAACAAAAAGAATCGGCGAATAGGGCGTAGAAGATTTATGTCAAAGTGGGTGATCTAGAAATTGACAGTCAAGTTCCTATAATTGACACAGTTAGGTTAAATACTGGAAATTCAGAAGTTACACTTAAAACCATCGTGTTTCCTTATTATTACCCTACATTCTAAACCACATTAGTATATTTTGTGTTCGTTTTTTTTTAAACACAGAAATTATCAATAATTTTTAGGTTATGTCAATTACTAGTGACACTACATATCTGGGTTCTAGTAATTGACGGTGGATTAAAACAGTTAAAAAATTAGTCATCAGAAATTCTGTTACTACTAGAAGTATTGTCCACTAATCACACAAAAAGGTTCACGTAAAATTAATAACAAATATTGCATAACATTTATGAAATAAATTCAAGTACTCAAATCCTCGCGTAGTGGTTCATTACAAGGTTTTTTCGACTCGATAAGGCATTGAACAATCGACACGTGTTTGCGGCCATAATAGGGACCAAAGTTCCTTGTTTTTTGTTTTTCTGCGAAGCCTAATACGTTGTTTAATAAGAGGTGGCAACCTCAGTCCCTTTTCTTGCTTTGTTACTTTATTAAAAGCCTTTAAATCGTGGATTGTCAATTACTGGTACACTGTCAACTACTGGTACATCGACCCTACCTATGTACGTGACCTTAATGGAGATTCATGAAGAAATATTCTTAAAGGGCAGATTGATTTCTTTGGATCTTACCTATTTCATTTAAGTTACATATTTATTGATGAATTTTAACCAGTCTTTTGGTGAACCGTTTAGTGAGTATGTTATGCAAACTGTTTAATACGAGATAATATTGGAAAGATCTAGAACTCTATTAAAATTCAAAGAAATCGGAATAATCCAATTTCCTTTCTACTAAATGATAACCCTGTGAAGTTATAGAATATTTACGGCAAATAGCACGAATATTTTTTCGGAAAAGTTGAAGGAGATTTGTTCAGTGCACTTTTTCAATATACGGAATCGTTTTTTGAAAAGTATCGAAGATTTCCTTCCGCTCCTGTTAAACTTTTCATTAAAAGCGCGCAAGAATCGTTTATTGAAAAAAGTGTTCCAAATGAAAGTTCAGGGAATAAAAAAAAAACCGCGCATTTTTTGCTAGGCACATTTTTTCGATATATCGAACCGTAGTAAATCGAATTTTTAGTCTTTTGTAATATATTCGTGAGAAGTGAAAATTTCATTTAGAAATTACGGTCGAAGCTTATTTATAATGTATACATACGTCTTATAAGTTCCCTTGGATTTCATGTAAATTAGATACTTTGGGATTGTTTATTAAAGATCGCCTTATTTCATGCAAACGTAGAAGTTACTAATTCGTTTACAACGTCCCCTGGAATTAATTCTATTTCTTAGAACACATCGAATAATAAACCAGACAATTTCGTTAGAGATCTGCTCTTAAAATAGCTTCTATTAAAAAATAAAAGTAAAAGATGAATGCCCAGGGACTAAATCTCTTTATAATCGAAGATAACTTTTTTTTAAAGGAGCCGTGTTGTGCTAGCTTGTTGTTTTTTGTGCATTATTAATTATTAATACTGTGCTTAGAATAGACCCTTATTCTAAAACCGAAGGATGAAAAGTTTTGATCAGGTAGGATAGTGACACTACGGCATAGTATTATTATGGGAATACTCTTGGAATTGGTATCAGTAAAAACATATTAAAAATTATTCAGAACAATAATGAAAATACTTCCGAGAAGACGAATTTTATATTCTTATGAATTTAACGTGGTAGCTCGGATATGACCCGACCAATTTTAGTTGGCTTTCGGGTGCATTATGTGATATAATGTGTTATGAAGGTTGTCTTGCATCCTCCAGGAATATGACACTACATTCTAATAAAAAATGTTGTTAAGCCATGATATTATAATCAAAACTGTGGTAAAATGCGGTCAAAAAACTTTGTAAGTAAAAATAAAAAAAAAATCATATTAACAACACACCTCCGACTCAAAGTCAATTTCTTAAATTGTATTATCAGCAAATATGCCCTCTGGAGAAAATCTGCAAATCCGACCTAGTGCTCGCCGATTAAGGATTACTAAATCAAATTGAGGAGCCATTTATAATCACCAAATTCCATAACAGAAAGTAATGAAAAAAAAGTTGACATTTACATCGTCCTTTCAAAGGAATATTTAAAGGAAGGAGTGGTTGTATGATTCAATAAAAAATTAGAGTAATCTCTTTTTAAATCAGAAAAACAAGAATTGAAAATAAAATAGTAAACGACAAGTCAGGCAACCGAAATGCTCAGGACTGATAAGATTTTTAGACATTCGAGGATAAAAAAGAAAGCATTTGATTTCTAAAGAACTCTTTCGATGTTAGGGTTAGATGAGGTTACTAAGGAAGCCTCTGGTTGCTAAGGCAAGGCGTACTTCAAACGGAAATGTGTACTTCGAAATAAATAAAAGTACCTGAAAAGTTAAATGGAGACAGTAGTACATCGCTATACAGGATGTATCTAAACCCATGTCACAAACTTCTGGTGGTGATCCCACAGCGAGTTCATATAAACATGGTTCGGAAAACGAACCGTTTATGAGATTTCCGCAGTTAAAAGTGAAGTTTTTGCAGCTGGTTTTGTACTCTGTGGATGGCAAGTGACAACAATCCAACCTTCATTGTCTCTATCTTGGATGTTAACAATCAGTGTTTTTCCGTTTGTTGGAAACAATAAAGGTTTGATTGTTGCTAGCACCCTGATGGTCAGGTGACATTTCCCCTTCCAGGCTTGTTTTCTCGTTGGCCTCGCAACTTTTTTTGCTAACATTGATGATCAAATTAAAAACAATTCCATAAACAATTAACAATTATAACAATAAACAATAATACAGGCAGTCATTATGTCATGATTCCACTGTATACATATTCAAATTAAATATTAAACTAGATGGATCCCGTCAAAATTTGAAGATAAACAACCTAACTTATTAAGTAGCGGAAGAATGGGGCTACTTATTGATTTCTTAATGTCCGTTTGTCCGTCCCCTTAATAATTTCTGCATTTTTTGAGGTAGAAGGTTGAAATTCGCAATGTAACTTACTATGGGCATGAGTACCCTCACTATATAGTTTGGTTTTGATTTGCCCACTGGGGTCGGAATTACAGGGGTGGGAGTTAGAGGAGACCAAGTGATCAATGTGGTATTTAGGTATGTAAGAGAGCGAAATTCGATATGTATATTCCTCTAGGCAAAATCTACATTCCTATGAAGTTTGGGCCAAATTGTCCCAGTGGGATCGGAGTTGTGGGGGTGGCAGTCACTTGCTCTTTAGAACTACGGAAACATATCATTTGATCGAAAATGATGAGAAAGGAAAGAAGATAGGGTTCACTTATATTTTCTAACTATTAAGTTCAAAAAATTAATTTTTAGATAAATAAAAATTGGGAGGTTAAAAAGTGCAGATGAAGGGGTAAAAACAGATGAACTGAGGGCTTCCGCTACTTTCCTATACCTTCCTCAGAGGCTTAATTTATTGTTATTAATCTCCATCTCTTTAATTAAAAAACAAGAAATTAAGTCTTCCGAGGAAGCTATAGGAAAGTAACGGAAGCGCTGAGGTCATCTATTTTTACCCTTTTATCTGCAGTCTTAACCCATCCCCATTTTTTTTAATCGAAAAATTGATTTTCTTGAACGTAGTATTTAGAAAATGAAAAAGAGCTCTATCTTCTTTCGTTTCTCATCGTTTCCGATCGAATGAAATATCACATGCCATATGTTGTCATAGTTCTAAAGACCAAGTGACTGCCATCCCCACAACTCCGACCCTACTGGGGCAATTTGGTGCAAACTTTATAGCAATGTTGATCTTGCTTAGAGGAATCTGCATACCGAATTTCACTCTTTTATATGCATAAATACGCGTAAACCTTTTCCCCCCCTCTAATTTCCGCCCCCGAAACTCCGACCCCAGTGGGCCAATCAAAACCAATTTATCCATTCTAACAATCTTATAACGGTATCCCAACATCGGTTCTCTTTGAAGCGTAATGTACATACTGCGTGTTTTGAGTTAACAGAATTTGCCTCCGTCCAAATGTCTAAAAATAAATTTGTGATTGCCATATTTGTTGATTACTCTAAGTCTTTCGACTCCATTCCTCTTCATCTATTATTTTTTTAAATTATCATCTTTTTTAATATTCATGGCCCTCCGCTTCACTGGTTGATGGATCTGCTCACCAACCGCCGTAGTTATTTAACACTTCATGGAAACTCTTCACAATCTTTGTTTCGTAATCTAAGAGTCCCACAAGGTTCGATTCTCTCCCCTCTGCTTTTCAATCTTTTTATAAATGATTTATCTATTGTTTTAACCCTTACTCATTCTATTCTATATGCTGACGTTGTCAATCTTTTATTTGCTGATTCTTGTATCTACAACCTTACTATGCCAATCAATTGGATTCTTTCTATCTTAAGGTAATGGAATTTAGCTAATTCATTATCTCTCAATACTAATAAAACTAAATTCATGCACTTTCCTCAACGCAATAAGCAAAATATTCTTGTTAACTTACCTATTTTCTAAGATTCTCAGCCACTTATCAGAACTAAATCATTTAAGTATTTAGGTATATACCTATCTCATGATCTGTCTTAGGACTTACATGTTAACTCTTTATTAACTAATCTTAATTTCAAGCAAGGTATGATTTCTCAAATATATACTTCCTTCCCATTGTTACTGCACTACGTACATACTGATTCACTCATCTTTATGCTATGATATTTCTTTCTGGGGTTCCACTACTATGTACAATCTTACTCGGATACTTAAGCTTCAAAAATGGTTTTTACGAGTTCTGTTAAAAGTACGTAAGTCTCATCCAGTCTTTCAGTATTTCGCATCTTTAGGTATTTTAACTATTACTCAAATATATCAGGTTGTTGCAAAAGTTTCTTCCGGTTCTAGAAACCGTGCCCAAGAAGGGCTCATTTTCCGAAGGGGGTGTTCATATTTTTTCAAACAAATTATTGCATTCGATTCCTGAATATCTTTGCTATATTACATCCAAGAATCAACTTTCTGGCTGTACATCTGTGAGTGCCATTAACGGTCTGAAATGGACCTTTCACGCGAGCATATTCGAGAAATAATCTTCTACGAGTATTCTGGAAAGATCAGTGCTGCGCAATGTCACCGAAACATTTGCCAACGTTTAGGTGGTGGCACTATTAGTTTACGTACAATAGAAGAATGGTATCGCCGGTTGAGACGCGGAGATAGCACTCTTCAAGATGCACCTCTTCTGGTCTGCCAATCATGATTTCAGATGGTGATCTATGCCAATCAATTGATGAAGATCACAATGTAACAACGAGGAAACTCGCAGAACAGTTCAACGTTTACTTTTCAACCATTGCCCGGCATCTGCATGAGCTGAATCTGTCATTCAAGTTCAATCGTTTTTGTGTTGGAATAAAAATCCGGAAAAATCTTTTGCAACAACCTGATATTTAATTCAATTATGCTTGTTTGTATATAAAATTATTATTCATCAACTTCTCCTTTCGTCCTCTTTTTCTATTCATTGTCAGGGTGATACTCATTCTTACTTGATTCGCTCTGTTTCGTCAATTAGACTTCCTTTAGTTAGGAGTAATTATTTGAGATGTGTTTCATATATCGGCATTAAACGATGGTCTTTGCTTCCCGAATTGGTTCGTTCTTCACTAACAAATAGTACATTCAAAAAAAGTTTAAAAACCTTTGTGTTAACAACTAATCTCTCTCCTTAACATATTGTTGTAACTTTATAACTCTGCCTCTTGAATAACTTTTGTTTTTCTGTTTTTATTTGTTTTAATTCTATTTTCTAACCTTAATTTATGACTGTGAATCTACCTCAAGAATATATGTTCTTATATATTTGTTTTTCTTCTAAATGTTCCTTGTGGTTTTGTAATTTTTAATCACCTTTCGGGGACCCTACTCGTCGGCCTTTATGGCCATATGGGCCCTGAATAGGTGTTTTTTGTAACTTATTTTGAAATAAATAAATAAATAAATAAATAAATAAATAGTGAAGGTGCACATGCCCATAGTAAGCTACTTTACGAATTTCAACCTTCTACCTCAAAAAATGCGAAAGTTATGAGTCATGATGAAAAATGAGTGCGTAGAACTCGAAATGGGTATTCATGGTCAATAAAAAAACCTTGTTCTGGAAAAGTGGTGGCTTCTTGGTTTTGGAGATAGATTTTTTAATTAAAGAGATGGAAATTAATAATAATAAGATGGGATGTTTACCGTCAAATTTTGACGGGATTCATGTAGTGAGTTATCATGAAATCGGAATGCTGTCATCAAGACCTAGTGGTAAAGGACAAACTGCAATCGAAGACTTCAATATTGGTTATTATTTCTGGTCAATGACACTAGAAATGTAAGCGTAAAAAATGTAAGCAAAAGATTTTTGTTACCGAAATTATAATTTCCCCTTTACATGGTATACAGGGTGTTTTTGAATTGAGTACAGATTTTTTGGGAGATGATAGAAGAGGTTCTTAGAAGTATTTTGTGTCATATGAACATGGGGTCCCCGCAGCTCCGTTTACTTACAATACTGCATTGAACAATCAAATGAGACCGGGACGCAGTGTGCGTTGGTAGGCCTAGGTTATTTTATTTTTAACAATTAACACAAGCAATCTACTGTAATAACTTTTAAAGTAATTGTTTGCAAAGAAATTTCAAGGTGCACGTGCTTGTTTGTTGAAAAGTCTTAGGACAAACTTCCTCAAGGAGATTCCATGGTATCCAACCCCTTTGTAAAATACGATTAGTCCATATGTAAATGAACTAATCGCATTCTGGGAAAGCAGTAGGTAAAGATTTGTTTTAAAAAGTTCACTTGATGTGTTAATTGTTAAAAATAAAATAATCTAGGCCTACCAACGCATATTGCGTCCCGGTGTCATTTGATTGTTCAGTGCAGTATTGTAAGTAAACGGAGCAGCGGGTACCCCATGTTCATATGACAAAAAATACTTCTAAGGACCTCTTCTATCATCTCCCAAAAAATCTGTACTCAATTCAAAAACACCCTGTATATTGCAAGGATGATGTTTAATTGCGTCTACCTCAAGAAGAAAACCAAACCAAGCTTTTTATTTATTTATTTATTTTTTGTTTTTTGAACATTACGTAAGGAATCATGATTTACAATTTTTAAGGAAGTAATTAATAAAAACCAACAAAATTTATGTGTAATTAAAAAGGGTTGAAAAACTCTTTCCCTCTTGAAAACTTTTTTTGTGCAAAAGCACATAAACTCCTGCGATGGTGTTAGATCCGATTTTTGAAATGCACGACGATGCCAGCAGGATACCGGAATCATCACGAAAAGTATTAGAATTTTGACCGTAGGAAAGGGAGGGGGGGGGGGTAAGGGAGGTGGAATTTGACTGGCGGATGAATAAAATGTCCATAAATCTCAGCATCAGTATATCTTTCAGTAGTTAGGTGCTAACGCCTGAAAAGGTGATGCAATACGAGACAACCTCGACAGAATGTATTGAATTCCATTATTCCCTAGGGATGGATGAGAATCAAATTGACTTTAAAATCTGAAGGAAAAAGGTAGTACTTATTTTCACTTAGATGTTTTTTGCAGCACATGGACAGATAATCTCTTTTCTATTCCCTATGAGTTATATTTCATACATGACGCAAATTGATTTAGGCTTTAAATGAAATTCCTTTTACTAAGAAGAAAATACACTTTATTTCCATTTTTCTTCATCTGTTATACAGGGTGTATCAAAATTCTTGACCCGATTTCATAATTCTGTATATTAAAAAAAAATTAACATACAGAAGTGGGTCATGTTAATTTGTTTTTTTTTTAATATAGAATTTTTAAATCGGATGAAGACTTTTGATACACCCTGTATAACCTTGATACGCTAAAAGCAACTTTTAATAGATGCTTAACGAGATAGATGAAATACCAATTAAGTAAATCTTAAAGTTAATTTCACTTCTGATCTATTTGCAAACGATAGACGTAATCGTCATTGTGATTTCAAGACTGTTGTAAAGCGTTAATGATAATATACTGTATAGTAAAGATGTTTCTGCAAAGAAATAAGTCTGATGTTTGCCCCACTCCACAAATCGAACTGCTCTCTGGAGAATGATTCTAAGATGATACTGCTCCAATGTTATATAAAGTTTTATATCAAATAATAAATAATAGAAAATAAAATTTTTTAAAAGTTAGATCATCTCTTAGGTACCAAAAATGTCAAAAATATGTTGGCATGGATTTATCATTCACTTCACATAACGAAGAATAATGAAATCTATATCATTTTGAAAAGTTTCTAATTCAATCGTCCTTTCATTAAAACTGAAGATGTTTTAGAATTTATCAAATGCTAGCCTGGATTAATTAAAAATGTATTTTCAGTAACTTAATCCAACTCTATCTGATAGCTTCAAGTAAGAAAGATTTCTTAAGTGGCAACACTTGTCAAAAAAGCAATGATGCATACTTAAGGATAAATACAAGATTTTTTAGAATTCGAACAGTTTAAGATTATTAAATAGGTTTCCATCTTCGTCAGTGCAATCGCGCCTCTCACTCACTTTTAAGACAGCCTCTGGTTGAATGCGATAACCTCGTTTCTGCCACCTTTCATTCTTATTTGAATCTCATTCGCCATCTTCAGTAGCCAGGAAAAGCATCTGAATCAGTAAACGAAATGATAGGCTGGTTCTACTAGGATTAGTCCGGCGACAAATCCTTCTTCATTTCGACGAGACTCTTGAAGAAACTTGTGAACTTGGAAGAAAAGAATTGATGGCTCATTAGAAGAACGCAAAACTCCTTTCTAATTTTTTTGTATATTGATCCATTATTGGTTTATTAAGTGCTGTTTAATTTCTTATTCTTAATTCCAAGTTTCTGTATGCAAAAAATCTTCATCAAAGAAAAATTAAATGTGCTTCATATTGAAAATACAGTTTTACAGAAATTTGTATCATTCAATATTATATCATTATATTTGTCCTCTAGGTCATGATTAATTACGACCTCTGTCCAACCCTAAAGAGAAATTCGATAGCCAATGAAATTTCATATTTTGAATCTAAGCTTGTACACTAAATCCGGATTAAAAAATTGTTCATTAAAACTAGCAATAATAAAAATCACTGTATTCAAATGTATCTCTAGCCATTATATAGCTACTGGTTGAGAAGTATTATACTGTTCTTATTAGATAATCTCTCTGGAAAATTTTAAAATTATTTCAATTAAATTTAGACTCTTCTTTCGTTTTACCACTCGATTCATCTTTGTCACTCATTAATGAAAATTATAAGTATGTTCTGATAAATCACTTCAAATACGCAAAAGAATGTCCAGAAATACTCCAAATAATGAAACTACTCTAGCGTATATAAATTAAGGATTTGCAAAATGAGACGTTTCCGCATCCGATAAGCACGAAACTTGTTAAGGTAAAGACCATTCCGTCATTAAATACACAGGTGGCAGCATCACTGGTGACGAAACGCACTTCTCTCATTGATCTTGCGACGCAGGTCATAGTGTATGTGTCATAAAGAACGTGCTCTTTTTAACTTTCATTGGGAATTGCGCATTCGATAATCGTTGCATAAGTTCGTCGTGTCCATTTAGAGAGTGAAATGAGAAGACGAATAAAATCTTGTAAATATTCCAAGGAGGAGCTTTAGCAGTGAAGCAGAAATACATTTATACGTTTATTAAAAAGAAATGAATCTCCCCCTTCCCCCGCCTACCGAGTAGGATAAGGCAAGTCATCTATTTTTAACCCTTTATCTGCACTTTTTACCTTTCCCCAAGTGTTTTTTAATCAATAAATTGATTTTCTCGAACGTAATTTGTAAAAAATGTAAGAAGCCTCGTATCTTCTTTCCTCTCTCATTATTTCCGAACGTATGATATATCATATGCCATATGTTGCCATAGTTCTAAGGACCAAGTGACTGCCATCCCCGCCAATCTGATCCCGCTGGAACAATTGGGCCTAAACTTCATAGTAATGTAGATCTTGCCTGAAGGAATCTGGATACTGGATTTTACGCCTTTACGTACCTAAATAGCACATAGATATGTTTCCTCTCTGAATCCCACCTCCGTAATTCCGACCCCTGTATACAAATCAAAACCAAACTAAATAGTGCAGATGGACATGCCCATAGTAAGCTACCTTCCGAATTTCAACCTTCTACCTCAAAAAATGTAGAAATTATGAAGGGGACGGACTGACATTCTACAACCGATAAGTAGCTCCGTTCTTATTCTACTTACGAGGGTCAGTCAAATGAAAGCCGGAAATATTTTTTACAGCTCCTTTATTACAGACTAGTACACATTATTCAATGTAGTCCCCATCTTTTCGATGCATTTCCGCCACCGAGTCAGGAAGGCATGGATACCTCGGGAAAAAAAAATCTTCATATAATTGAGATCTTGCTTATAGGAATCTGCATACCGAATTTCACACCTTTATATGCATAAATGCACCTAGACCTTTTGGTCCCCTCTAATTTTCACCCCCAAAACTGACCTTAATGGTCTAATCAAAACCAAACTAAATAGTGAAGGTGCACATGCCCTTAGTAAGCTACATTCCGAATTTCAACCTTCTACCTCAAAAATGCAGAAATGATGAAAGGGGATTCAATCGTGTGTAAAATAAAACCAATAAGTAGCTCTATTTTTCCACTACTTAATATTAAGCTTATAGATTATGAGCACTTGAGCAATCGTGCGTCGACAAATCGATTTCACGTGCTCGCGCCGATGTAAATAATGCTTAAAAGATGAGCAGCGTAACAATATATTCCTTCTTGACAAATCAGTTGTTATATGACATGCCAGTATCTTCGAATTCTTTACAGTCACTGTTTTAGCACATGAATTCGAATTGAAGGGGTCCACGGAAAATTCTGAAAAGTTGATACGGCTGAGCTAAGACTTTGATGGTCATATCTAGTAGCTTCATTTCCAGACGAGGATACCGTTCCGACAGGATGGAAATACCCCCAGACAAACTTTAGTCAGGGTCGTTCAAGGTTCACCAGGCCCAGACAAGACCGATACCTTGCTCTATATGCCCGTAGGAACAGGCGAGGCATATCTAAGGACATTGTCAGACAGCTGTCAGCGGCCACTGGGGTTACTGTTTCCAGGCAAACGGTATGAAGGAGACTAAGCAATTGGCCTGTATGCTCGACCACCGCTGAACAGGGACGCGATAGCGAAGTTCATGTTCTCGGATAAGTTCCCGTACAGCATGGACTCTGATTCTCGACGTGTTCACATCTAGAGAGAGCGTGGACAAAGTCCAGTCGCGCTAACATCATCGAACACGACCATTATGGCGATGGTGTTGTGGGTGGGCATAATGTTGGGTTCCCGTACATCGGTACAAGCCTTCGACAGAGGGGCCATAATTGACGAAGTGTACCTGGATAATTTCCTGCAACATGTTTGGCTCTTCAGGGATGCGGTAGGGCCAGATTTCCTCTTCATGAACGATAAATACCGTCTCCAGCGGGCTGGCATAGTGGATGACAACCTGGAACATGAGGATATCCGGCGCAGGGATTGGCCAGCACGGTCCCTGGATCGAGCACGCATGGGACGCTCTTGAAAGACGTGTTGTGGCACGTGTACCACCTCCGCGAACATTATTGCAGGACCTGCGAACGATCATTGATCCAGGAATGGCATGCTATTCCCCATCCACTATTGGATACCCTGGTTTTGAGCATGCCATCACGTTGTGCTGCATGTTTTTCTGGGGGCGGGAGCATACAGCGTGCTAAACGTCGCCTACAGTTTACAAACTAGAGGGTGCTATAAGCTTTTGTGTCATGGGCGTCCATGCACTTTTTATGTTGTTCCGTCCATAGCGGTGCTGCCACCTTTGTGTTTAATGATCGAATTATGTTTACTTGACCTAGAGAAAAGCCTTATCAAGTTTTGTGCCGATCGGGTGTGCGGAAGGGTTCCATTCTGCAAATCCCTTAATTTATGGACATCCGTGTATAATAAATCTAGAACATGATCTCCCAGGAATAGAGCTAACGACCGTAATAAGATATTTTCGAATGAACTAAATTCGAAATTACCGTTTCACCGTGGTGCTCCAATTCTCTTTGTAAAAACCAAAGGCGATTCTCTTGTTACAAGCATTCCAAATGGCGATTCTCACTGTTACATATGGTGCTCTACGTGATCCTCTTCCTGTGCTACGGTTGTGTTTTCACCTGTTTCAGTCGTGGGACTTCCACAATTGAGCTTGTCTGCTGCGGACCGTTATCCATGAACTACTTGAAGAGCCAGGCAACACTAACATGGGACACAGGTTGTCGATCAGGGTGCCGTTCATTGAATTCCGCTGCTACAGCCCTTGCACTCCTTCCTCCCCATGCCCTTATCGACTCTGTCCATAATCCGACACACATGACTCATGCCCTTATCGACTCTGTAGGGCCTTGCATAACCCTTGTCTCTCTGGTTAGTGGCATGCTTTAGCACCTGCAACAAAGGGTAAATAACAGAATCGCCATTTGGAATGCCTGTAACTGTTGAACGAATTAAGATATGAACAAACGGACTGCACCATTGTTTTCCTTGGGAAATTCTAGCCCGAATCCTGTACCCCATAACCCCCTTCCCTATTTAAGATGGCGGCTTTCAAGATGGCCGCCGTCCCGGTTACCTGCCCCTAAGCCTAATTTGTCCCCATGGTGGTTATCCGTCAATTTCCACATTGACGAATTGTACAAGGGGTGGTAAGGGACTTGCGGCCCACCCTGTACTTAGAAATTGTCCAAAAACTTTTGTCTATCTTTTCCTTTTGTTAGGGAGCTACCGTTTGTATTCAAACCAGGAAACTTATGATTGTGATATCCATGTTGTAATAAATTCAACTATCCGAGGACGTCACAAAATAATACTAAACATAAAAAAATTTTTGAGTTAAAATAAGGTAATTTGGAAATTATAATATGACCGCCGTCAAATACAACTCGATAATATTTGTATAGTATGTTTATGTCGTAAGTGGGGATGGTCTTTAGACGAGGTACACATGTATTCAGTTGGCAAATAATATAATATTTTGCTTTAGTTTTTCATTTTAGTATCTATTATTTAATTTATTTTATTTACTTATTATTTTACTCTAAATGGTCTGCATAACTCTTTCTAACGCGATTGAATGCTGGAAAGCATCTAACAGGATGTAGAATCTTTGAAATTTTCTTTCTTAGAATATTCCCAAAATTATATCAAAGTTGTAACGTTAAAGCATGCAAATATTGATTAAATTTAAGGAACAGGGGCGTTTCAAAAAACCGAGATTCAGAGACCTTCTCAGCGAAGATTTGCACGCACCTTCATTAGGGAATTCAATCCGCAATCTCTAAATCCAAAAGACAATCGCGCAGCAAACCGCAGAGCTTCATCGGAGGCATTATGAAGACATTAAGAGCAAATCCTTTACAAAGTGACATGTTGTTACTGACTTGAATGTCATAATCATTAAATAATGAATATATGAAGAATGTAACATTCGTTGTCAAATTTGGAGAATATTGTTTAACTTGTATTTAGGCAATCCTTAAGGGCATTTCAATGTTAGAGCTTCATTTCTTTGTGCGAGATTATAAGGAGAAATCTAAGTTAACTTCAGTGAAGTTAAAATTTAACAGTGAACATACGGTTTCAGTAAGTGCTGAATCTTAAATTAAAATATTTACGTCATTGTATGTTCTTTCTTTCTCTATCATTTGTTAAGATTTCTTCGTCGATTTCCTCAATTTTGATAAAATGACGACTAATCGACCTGTTCAATAAAATATCTATATTAATTATTACAGCAAGGAAAATACCCTGCAAAATTTCAGAGAAATTAAAACCAATTAAGCTGATTTAGTTAATGGTAGTTTTTAAAGAAGTTTACCCATTTTCCTAAGGGCAACTAGCAGGGAGACAAAAGCAATTAAGGTGGAATGCGTTTTATGTTAAACCTACCAACGCTTTCAGTCCTCTCGATACACGATGTTTAATTTGAAACAAAACAGCTTTGATTTTTTTTTATTATTATTTTCCAAATTAACAGAATTAAAAATGCTCGAAAATCAAAAAACAAAACAAAAACAAATAAAAGCAAAAATGAAATGACGTTGCTTCTTCCTAATGAGACTATGTGATGCTAAAGAGGTTTCCAATGTTTTAGGTTGCTAAAGCCTCGATAGAAAGCAGCAATAGTCATCAAACTCGTATACACTGGGAGACAGATCACAAAGGTATTAAAAAAAATCTCGACTTGCCTGTTAGGTCATTAGGACATCGAATAGAATATTTTATTTGTTAGGTTAAGCATTTTAAATTTTAATGCTTAAAGGAATTAGCAGAATTCTTCGTAATCGTTTTCTTTTGTTGCATATGTAAAAAGTATACCAAATTAAGTTACATTAAAAATTTATTCAAACTTACGTAATGATTAATTATCATGTTTATTCAATGAACTTGTGAATTAAAATGTTTTAAAGTTGTGTGTCGAAAAAAGAGCCGTGCAAACAAAATACCACGTAACAGCACTTGATACCGAGTGAAAATTGACCTCTCCAAGTTGCACAAGGTTTTTATTAAATATTTAATAAACGGTCATTCTTAATGCTTCATTAAAAATTCTTTAAAATAAGCACTCGGATTAACTTCGCTTCCATTGAAATGCCATAAATGTCAATAATCCCTACAAGTGCTCAACGCTGTTTACATTTAATAAATTTATTCATGAGATTTGCTGTCGTTGCCTTCGTTTACCCCGATGCTGTTGTGCCTGTATTATTCTTGAAAGCATATCTTGAACATGTACTTAACGTAAACACTGATCACAACAATAATTCCTGTAATGTAAAAGCGTTTAAATTTTGTAAACTTCTTTCTTTTCCTATTAGCATATTCTTAACCATATGTTCAAACCACGTTTTTTGTTTATTTAAAGCACTATACTGCATAAGATGAAAATCTTTATAATCAATTTAGTCTTCGTGTGTCGTATGGAAACATTAAGCAGCCGACTTTCTATGAGCAGGCCGGCTCGGTGGCCGAGAGGGTTAAGGCACAGGTCTTTCCGCTCTCGACACCAGCCAGTCGCGGGTTCGAATCCCGCCGAGGGCATGGATGTTTGTGCTTGTCCCGTTCATAATCGTTCTTTCATCGTCATTGGGGATAGTACAATAGACCTGAGGTCGCAGTGCTTGGTTCTTTGACAACCACCCCTTTAAAATTCATTACTCATTCTATGAGCAGCCCAAGTTGAAAATCGAAAGGTTCATGTCCATTGATGACATCAAGATTTTGCGCTTATGCTTAATAGCAATTATTTAGCCCATATGCAAGGAATTAAACCAAATTTAGAAAATGCGTATAAAATGAGACCAGTAATAAAGAATCTGAATATTGTCCAACAACTCTACGTGGAGCCCCCTGGTGCGTGGATTTGACCCTGACCTACGCTTTCTCTGACATAATAATTTGGGCAGTTTCGAAAATGGCGGGTCGACTAGAAACTTACTCCATGAAAGAAGTGAGTTCATGACTGTTTGGAGTTACTATGACTTGCTTGAGGCCAACGTGAAGCCTGCTATCCAAGCAAGGAACACTCCTAGGAACACCAAATCTAAAGAAACTGAAGTCTGAAGTATTTCCACAGCTTTCTTATTCGTTAGGATTTACGCTGATTTCCGCATGTTTGAACCGCAAAAAAATGTGGGTGGTCGTCGATTTAAGACCGTTGACATTGTAAAGAAAGTGGGGCACGAGTGGTTGCGAGGGCAAGATTGAAATCTAAGTACTTCCGGGCAGGTGCAACACCTCCTGGATAGAAGGCCTGCGGACAAAAGGTGTATACATTGTTACATCATCATCAAGCGGCCAAATTTAGGGCTTATTATTGGTAGAAATAAGATTAACAATAGCCGTTTGATGATGATGTAACAATGTATACATCTTTTGTCCGCAGACCTTCTCTCTAGGAGGTGGCGCTAGTGCATTAAGAGAGCTTGCGACTACATTGAGAATTGGCATTAAGTTTCATTCCATTTTTTACTAGATCCGATTTTATAAATTTAGCTTGACTCCCCATCCTAGAAAAGCATAAGACACACAACCTCTTGTCGACATGTAATTTTTTTAGGTAGCTTGGATGTACATTTCGCAATTACAAAATTACAAATATAAAAATAAATATAAAATAACCGAGAACAGCCAATTACAACAATAAAATAATAGCCAATCATTACAAAAAAAAGGGGGGGGGGGCTGGTTGAATTTAGAAACAGAAACATACCCAATCAAAATTGAGGGAAAATAATAACAGAGAGAAGGCCAAAGAGGTTGGACAAGAAAAGTCGAGAAAAGACGAGAGTTCGATTTTTCCAAAGACAAGAAAGTCGGCGATTGCCAAACATGCTATGGAAAAGGGACAGGCGTTTTTGAAAGAAATCTTGACTTCAAATTAATCCGAAGAGTGGACAACTAAAATTCATTAGATTCTTTTGATTCCTTGAAATCAAGAAATTAACCAGGAAAGCATAACTAAACCAAGACTCAGGACCACTAGGAGAATCAAAATTGTTCAAATTAGTTATTAAAAATTAAGCTTTCGTTTTATTTGGTGATCCACCAATCTCTTTGGCCTTTTCTCTGTTATTATTTTCCCTCAATTTTGATTGGCTGTTCTATTTCTAAATTCAACCAGCCCTCCCCCCCCCTTTTTGCAATGATTGTGGCTGTTATATTAAAGTTGTAATTGGCTGTTACGTGTCATTTATACGACTGTAACCTGTTTTGCTTTGTATTTCTTGCTGAATGATGACCAATGTGCGGTCGAAATGTACAACCAAGCTATGTGGACACGAGGTTGTGTGTCTTCTTTCTTGGTATATTATCCACAGTTTCGGTCTGTTTATTATTTTTATAAAAGAAATTGATAGATTTTTAGTTTTCTTCAATAAACTTTTATTATGATGTGAAATAATTTATTTTCATTATAATTTGCAAAATATTATTAATTATTTTAATAAATTATTACGAAAGAAAGAATACATAATTCAATATGTGATTATCTTTAGGATAATAGTTCCCGGAAATATGCATATTTTTTCAATATGGTTGAATGACGGATATGGATAAAAGAAGGGCGAGACCTAAAGAAACTGGAATAAAACCAAAATTAGACACAAAGTGATAAGGCCCTGAAAATAGCTGACATTTCGGATAGACCTACAATAAATAATAATCAAAAGGTTAAAGTGTATTTGAACTCTGTAACATAGTGGTTTTCGTGAAAATGAGAATGCGTTGACAAATAGTACAGAGCGCTCAAAAAATAGTACACTTTATGTTTTATCATTATAACTTCTAAAGTATTGAATTTTAATTAAAGATTTTGTAATAATATATAGACTGCATAAACATTTGAATATTGAAAGAAATTCAAACTCTTTAGAGTTAATTAGTATTTGTAGACTCATCCGTTATTGATAGAGGTGAGTTCATAAAATAGTACACACTGAGTTTTATGTAGATTTTTCTCATATTCTCTATATTGATGTTGACATTTTGCTGTTGCTGACAATATTTAACATGTCGCTTCGAGTTCATCTGCCATCTTCAATAAAAAAGCACATTATAGATGCAATCAACAATGGCAACTCGTACACCTCAGTTTCGGAGCAATTTCAAGTTCCAAAGTCCACGGTGGCAAGAATTTTTCAGTGTTTTCGCACGCAAGGATATGTAACTTGTAAGCCAGGGTTGGCCGACCAAAATCAACAACTCCACGAGAAGATAAAGTCTTGATACGGCTGTCTAAGGCTGACCCGAAGAAAACTGCAGTTGATCTTAATAACGAAATGGCAACCTTCCATAATGTTAACGTTAGTGTGAGTACCACGAAAAGATGTCTGAGGGATGCAGATTTGTTTGGCAGATGTCCTGTGAAAAAACCTTTGATCTCCAAGAAGAACCGGATAGCCCACCTCAAATTTGCCAAAGATCATTTGAAGTGGACATCCAAAAAATGGAATAAAGTGCTTTTTAGTGATGAATCGAAGTTTTTACTATTCGGATCTGATGGTATCCAGTACGTACACCGTCCAGCAAACCAGATTTGATCCAAAATAGCAATTACCAACCGTTAAACATGGTGGAAGATCCACTATGGTATGGGGTTGTTTCAGTCATAAAGGGGTAGGCCCGCTGATAAAGATCGATGGAATAATGGACAAAATAGTATATAAGAATATCTTAGAGCAACATATGCTTCCTTTTGCCAAAGCAAATATGCCTCGTGGATGGATTTATCAGCAAGAAAATGATTCCAAACATACCGCTTGTGTGGTCAAAGACTGGTTCAAGTCAAAGAAGGTACGAAATCCTATTGATCATATGTGGGAAGAATTAGACCGCAGCTGCAAGTCACAGAAAGCACGAAATTCACTGGAAAAATTTGAAATTTTACGAAAAGAATGGGAAAAAATTCCAGTGGCCAAAATCACTAAACTAATTGATTCAATGCCAGCCCGCTACAAAGCTGTTATTGATGCAAAAGGTTTTGCAACAAAATATTGATCTGCTAACTCTTTTTTTTTCATTGTATTTACTTCATTTTTGGGATTTTTTTGTGTGTGTGTACTATTTTATGATTTTTGTATTTTGGCAGTTTAATGGTGTCCTCGCAAATACAAATAACGGTGACCTTATTTCTAGTTTTTCTTTTGTATATTTATATAGATAATATGTATACAAAGTTTAGTTATATGTTCTTAATTTTTGAAAGTATTATAGCAATAAACATCAAAGTGTACTATTTTTTGAGCGCTACTGTATATATATTTTCAAACAAAATATTCATGAAATTATTAAAACTAATTCTTCCTTAAACCGAGAGACCAGATAAAATTTACAAAGCACATTATGTTTTGTTTGTACATAAGGAAAACGTATAGAAACAAATGTTTCATTATAATTTGCATCCATTAGAAGTCTTGTTTCCGCAAGCTGTGCTATTTATTTATTGTCTGATCTTCACAAGAATGTCAAGTAAATCACCATGTTCTATTGACTCTTTGTGTTTATATGTAGAATAGAATAAAGAAACGGGGCTATGAATCTCGCAATAATGAGAATGCGTAGCTGTGTGTAATTTATTTATATACAAATGATATATGAACAAAATTAAGAATGATAAACGACGCAGCTTCAAAGGAGTTTCATATTTATTTTCTGGAATGGTTCCCATAAGAGTTCGTCTGCAAGCGACGTTCTTCACCCTCAAAATATGAGCGCAAGTGAGTGCTTAAAATTAAATTTTCAGCAATTTTATTAAAGAATATTCAAAAATACGAAAGCGACGTTCATGTATGCGTTCTTTCTAACTGACATCGAATGTAAAGTGAATTGATTTAGTATTGCTTTCTAATTCACGTATTTATTGATTTATAGAAATCGGTCAGAGCTGCGTTTTGAAGGGGCTTAAGTAATTAAGCAAATATGTTTGGCGCTCTTTTATATGCCATAATATTTCCAACTGATAAAAAAAAATTCTCTCTCCATAAATATTTTCCAAGTTTGTTCTCTTGGACGCCTTATTTCTTTATACTGTGTTATTCATGGCAAGGGGTCGTGTATTCGTTTCTCCTTTACTCCCTTCTGCGTTTGCCCATTGAGTGTGGAACCGTTCCCAACTGGTGGCTCGGCACTCATTGACGGGCAAATTGCAACACACAGCGTGCGTACACTCGAGCGAGAGAGATTGCGCAGAATCACTATGGTTTCACTGCACCCCACCTCCTTTCTCTCTCTGCCAACTTCCGTTACGAACGCTGCTCCCACTAATATCACACATTAGCCATCGACGGGTGCTCGGGAGGGTGAGCTGTTCGCCTGCCTGCTTGCCTGCCTGCCATGCTTGCCAGCCTAACATCGTTCGTTCGTTCGTTTGCCCGCTCGCTCGCTCACTCGGCTTTCCATCCAAAACCCCCGAATATGTTATTACGACGACGCAGAATTCGTTGCCGTTGTCTGTGCGTGTGCGTCTGTATGTCTGTATGTTGCCTTTGGTGGGACGAGCGCCTTGACGAGTGGGAAATGGAACCGCCTTCTATGGCGCACGACCTCACGCAGATCACGAACTCTGGGATCGAGAGACAGACCGAGTGGTTATTATAAAGAGAAGAGAGCCATCTGAATTGTAGAGATTTCGAGTAGCAACTTTATAGCTTTGAGTTTGTTCCTTCAGAACATTATTTGTATTAAAAAAAACCAACAAAAATACCCAAACTTAATAATGAAGTCTATTGGAACATTTTTTTAATGCCTTGACTTCGTCTTTCGTGCGTGCCTTTTAAGAGCAGACAGACAAAACTTTTTATTTTTTATTTTTGTATAACAGTTAAGTTATTATAATTACTAATGTATATACATTTTTTTAAATAAGTGAGGGAATTTTTAAGTAATGAGAATCAATATAAACAACTTCTAAATCATTGTAAATTGCTTGTCATTGCTTAATTTACCATATTCTCAGTAGAATATTGGAATTTTATCTTAGATTTTATCTTATGTTAAACGCTGGGAATAAAGGTTTTTATTATACAATTTTAAATTAATTATTGAAAAGAAGCTCTGATAATGGCATAGCTGAAACGATCATAAGCTTTATAATAAACTAAAGGACCGGCCAATCCGTTGTGTTGGAAACAAAGCAGTGCCCGGACGGTTTATCAACTTTTCCCCTCGTAACTCTATATAGAGCTTAGGGGTATATCTATTTCTCTCCCCCTCTTGGTTGTTGCAATAGGCCATGAAACAATAGGCACTGTACCAAAGCCAACTAGAAAGATAGGCCGAGACAATAAAAACTCACATGACCAAAGTACATCGAGCAACAATCCAATCTTCATTTAGTGCCCCGGTCTGTTTTTTTCGTAAGCTACGGCACTGTACCGAGGCCAACGAGATAACAAGGCCTGGAAGCCCAAAGTCACCTGACCAACTGGGTGCTAGCAATAATCCAACCTTCTTTGTCTCCATCTTGGATTTTAACAATCAGTAATTTTTCGTTTGTTGGAAACAATGAAGGATGGATTGTTGCCCGGACCCCGATGATCATGTGACTTTTGAGTGCTCTGGCCTGTCTCTCTTTGGCCTCGGCCAACTAGCGAGAGCAACGAGATAACAAGGCCTGGAGCAACACCTCCTAGAGATAAGGCCTGCGGACAAAAGTAGTATACATCATCATCAAACGGCTCTTGTTAATCGTATTTCTACCAATAATAAGCCCTAAATGTGGCCGCTTGATGATGATGTAACAATGTATACACCTTTTGTCCCCAGGCCTTCTCCCTAGGAGGTGTTGCCTGGAAGCGAAAAATCCTAGCAACACCTCCTAGACAGAAGGCCTGATAACGGAAACGTCATACATTGTTACATCGAGGCCAACGAGATAAGGCCTGGAAGCGAAAAAGACACCTGACCAACTGGGTGCTAACAACAATCCAATTTTCATTGTTTCCAACAAAAGTAAAAACACTAATTTAACATGCAAGATGGAAACAATGAAGAATGGAAACAAAGTTAGTCAGGTGACTTTTTCGCTTCCAGGCCTCGGCCAACTAGAAAGACAGGCTGGGGCAACTCCACCTAAAAAACAAAGCCTTCTTACTGCGTCATCACACGAGGGCTAGCAATCCAATCTTCATTGTTTACAACAAACGAAAAAACGCTTGTTGTAATCAGTGCTTTTTTGTTTGTTGTAACAATGAAGGTTGGATTGTCAGCCCTCGTTTGATGACGCAGTCAGAAGGAATAAGTGAGCAGGCCTTGTTTTAGACAATATTCATCATTAGAAGGGTATTGTTATTCGTATTTCTACCAATAATAAGTCTAAAATTAGCCCTCCTACGCAGCTCCTACGTAGCTCACGTGAAAGACAGGCCCTGGCGCGGAAAAGTCACTTGACCATCTTAGTCCGAGTAACAATGTAACCTTCGTTGTTTCCATCTTGGATTTTAACAATCCGCTATTTTTCGTTTGTTGGAAACAATGAAGGTTACATTGTTACTCGGACTAAGATGGTCAGGTGACTTTTCCGCGCCAGGGCAACACCACCTAGACAGAAGGCCAGCGCACAGAAACGTCTTGCATTCTTACGTCATGATCAAACGGCCAAATTTAGAGGTTATTATTGGTAGAAATACGATTAACAATAGCCGCTTAAGTGTGATGCAACAATATATGACGTTTCTGTGCGCAGACCTTCTGTCTAGGTGGTGTTGGCCAGGGCCTGTCTTTCTCGTGGGCTACGCCCTTCTAAGGATGATGTAACAATGTATGACGTTTCCACGCTCAGGCCTTGTCCACGGCCGTCTAGATCTCCAGGCCTGACAACTGACGTCATGCTAGAGGTCGGCAAGGCATGAGGTCGTCTGCCTGTAATTTTGACGGAAAAGAAAATATTTTTTTCATATGCGTTTAATTTGATTAAACATAATTTGTGATCAATTAAGGTATTTCAATGTTTAATTATTTCCTTTGAGAAGGTGGTTCTCATGACAACCGACCTCTAGCACGACGTCATCAATCCTCAGTTGTCAGGCCTGATAGATATAGACGGCCGTGCCTTGTCTCTCGGTGGTCACGGCCAACACCTCCTAGACAGAAGGCCTGATAACGGAAACGTCCTACATTGTTATATCATCATTATTCGACCAAATTTAGGGCTTATTATTGGTAAAAATAGGATTAAAAATGGTCGACTACGAGGCCAACGAGAAAGACAGGCCTCGAAGCGGAAAAGTCACCTGACCAACTGGGCCTGAACAACAATCCAACCTTCATTGTTTCCAACAAACGAAAAAATACTGATTGTTAAAATCCAAGATGGAGACAATGAAGATTGGATTGTTGTTCAGACCCAGTTGGTCAGGTGACTTTTCCGCTTCGAGGCCTGTCTTTCTCGTTGGCTTCGGGTCGACTAATGATGATGTAACAATGTGTGGCTTTTCCATTATCAGGCCTTATGTATAGGTGGTGTTGTCACGGCTGGGGGCACTAAAAAGTCACATGACCAAAACAGATCGAGCAACCTGTCTTTTTCGTCGGCTATGGCAGTGTATACATATAAAACTTAAATTATAAAATACTCACGAATAAATGAATGACTACTGAACTTAACGATTGAGACATGCATTGTCGTTTAGAAGATGACTTTGGGTAAAGTTTCAGAGCTATAGGTAACTAGGAAGTGAGCGAAATATTGATTGAAACAAGTGAAGTTAAATAAAAATGTGTGAAAAGCAATACCACCTAGAGAGAAAGTCTGCGCACGAAAACGACATACATTGTTACATAACCTACGGTCAGGCATTGTTAATCCTGTTTTTACCAATAATAAGCCCTAAATTTGCCTTACAGGTGATATAACAATGTACGACGTTTTCGTGCGCAGGCTTTCTCTCTAGGGGTGCGTTCACTTATTCACTTGGAGTCACTTCGAGTGACTCCCGTGACTCTGAGTCATTCGGATTCCGTTTCTTTATTTGCTCCGAGTCATTTGGTCTCCGTTTCTTTATTCGCTCGGAGTTAACTCCCTTGACGTCCGACCATCAGGGTACGCTCAGAGTCTTCAGGAGTTTGTTTCTTTATTCGCTTGGAGTGCGACTCTGGTTAAATCCCTTAACTCCTGCTTTCAAGCTGGAGTCATCGGAGTCAAAAAATTTAATGAGAAAGACGACGCAACAATGAAGAGTGCCAACAAAGTTGCGACTTCAACGATGATTAATTTTGTTACAATGAGATATCGTTTGCGAGCGCGCTTGTTAGGAGTCGTGGCAACCACACAAACAAGACAAGACTTTATTTCTTCAATCTGGCGCATACGTTGTTTAAAAATCAACATGGTCGCCTCCACCTTTCGAAAGTGCACGATCATCGCCTACCATAATTGGTTAGCCTTCCATTGTTGTAAGGCTTGGCACGATACAAAATTTAGCTTAAATTGATCGAAAATTTGATTCAAGACAATTTCTTCAGCATAATTATTAATTTTTCTATGCTCAATCTCAGTTCCATCTTTACGCATGAGGCCACCCTAGCCTCTGTGATAATAAATTAAAATTACAATTATGACCAGAGCTTTGTTTTTATAAAAAAAATAATAAAAAATAAAAAATATGTTATTGTTTATTCCTGTTAATACAAAATAACTTAATGTTAAAGGTTCCCCATAACCAAAAGTGCCATGGGCACTGCTCATGCTTTTCTGATGCCTCCGGAGGTTGCGAAGAGGGATAATATATCTTGAATCGTTCACAAGCAGTGTTGCCAATTTAGCAGGGATGTGTCCAATTTAAAAGCTCATTTTCATTATTTTGTGCATTATACTTTAATTTACGAAGTAGTATAATATGTTTATTTATTAATGAATGATTCTATACTCATTTCTAAATGGAGAAGATAAAATAACAAATAATAAGAATAAATAATAACAAGTTCACCAATGAATAATGATGAGAGTTATTGAAGAGAATTGAAGACTTGTAAATGAATGGTAGATGGTTGCTGTGCATTGTTTAATTTTTATTAAAAATGTCCAACAAAAGACAAGCGCATGAAAAAAAAGGCTAAATTGGCAATACTGCACACACATGATTATAACGATCAAAGTCTTCGATTGTTACGTCGTTGTGTTCACTCTGAGCCATGATGCTAGTACTCTGATCACGTGATCACATTGACTCGGAGCATGACTCCGAACGAATAAGTGAACGCACCCTAGGTGGTATTGGAAAAAGGCAGTCGTTATGGGCGCCAAAAGCTAAATTCTTTGATTTACAAAGGTCTTTTCATTACGAATATTAAATTGAACTGAAAATTATTTTGCAAACAAATTAAAATTTGAAAATGATAAAAAAAAATTATTAAATTTTGCTCATTATTGATTTTAATTATATTTCTGGATTTTCTTATATAATTGGATTTTCAATTTATTCAAAATTTTTAATAATTTTACGAAAGATTGCTAGGAAATGTTAGAAAGGTTGCATGATGTCTCTTATTGCTCTCGTGGAAGTGAAAACAGCAATAGGCCCACCAACTATTGATTTTATTTTATTAAATAGTGACCGATGTAGGTTTCACCTAACGCTGTCTTCAGGCTCTGAATTTTAACGAATGAAATTTCAACGCAAATATACCGTGAATATAACATCGAAAATGAATGCGAGATACACAAGCTCTGGTATTTTCCTCCCTATTTTTATTATTTCCTCCGTTTTACGAGCGCCGTCTTTATATAATTTTGCTTTTAAGAGAAAATGCAATTCAATTCCCCAACACATTTCCATTTACGAATGAAATTTGTCGTGACTGAAGTCAGTGGCATTTGTGATCGTGTCACCATCATTTTATTTTCATCGTTATTCGCGAGTACTCGGAATTTTGAGAATCTGAAACTTTAGATAAATCGTTGCTGTAATTTTTTCAATTTCATAAAGAAATTATAAAAAACTGTTTTTCATAATTGCTCTCTCCAAGGTATTAATGAACACCTGTAGTTCTTTTTTACAGGTTAAAAAGTTCACAATGAAGTGTGGTAGATTTTTTTTTTCACTCGGACTACTCAGCCAGTGCGTCTCACTGAAGTCGCAGATCCCCATGGATCGGAGAAAATCCGAAGACAGTTCCTTCAGAAAAGTTCAAAGTGTTCAAACATACAACAAGTATATTTTTAAAAGAATAGCCCATAACCATAAGAAACAAGAAATTAATCCTTCCTGAAAAGGCATAGGAAAGTAGCGGGCACCCTGAGTTCGACTATTTTTATACTCTATTAGAATAATTGATTATCTCGAACGTAGTATTTAGAAAAAGAAAAGGAACTCTATCTTCTTACATTTCTCATCATTTCTAGTCCAATGAAATATCACATACCGTATACGGCCATTTGAAAAAGTTAATAGTTCTAAAGACTACGTGACTGCTACGCTAACAACTTCAGTCTCACTAGGACAATTAATGTAATATAAATCTTGCCTAGAGAAATCTGCATATTGAATTTCATTCCTTTACATACTTACACGTATATATCAAATAAACCAAAAGGTCCCCTCAGTTCCTACCACCGTAACTCCGACCGTAGTGGACCAATCAAAATGAAACTAAACAGTGTAGTGGTACATGCTATGTAAGTTACATTCCGAATTTTATTCTTCTACGTGAAAAATTTGGAAAATATGTACGCAGATACACGAACAGACAGATATTGTAAAACCAATAAGTAGCTTCATTCTTCCGCTACTTAATAATAAGCTTAAGTTTGTCAAAACATATGATCCACATACGTATGAACGTTACTCGTTTTTCCAAGGAAATACATTAGTACTATTTCAACTAAGCCTTTGGATTGTTCATGAAGATATGATCAAAGCAGAAAGTGTTTTTAGACTAAGCGCATCTATCGCAAGCAATACTGGCAGTTAAAAAGATCAAGGTTAACTGCAGATTTTTCAGATGACCGAAACTGCTCATAGCCATTAATTCCATAAATACAGGGTGTATCTAAATCCCTGTCACAAACTTCTGGTGATGTTTCCCCACAGCGCGATATATATCAAACCGTTTATGAGATTTCCACAGTTAAAATTGAAGTTTCAGCAGCTGGTTTTTCTATTCTGTGGATGGCAGGTAGCTTCTCCGCATGTCATCTGCCTTCCATAGCGTACAAAACCAGCTGCTGAAACTCACTTTTAACTGCGGAAATCTCATAAACGGTTCGTTATCCGAACTATGTTTATATGAACTTTTGTTTTCATCTCGCTGTGGGAAATCAGCACCAAAAGTTTGTGATAGGGGTTTAGACACACCCTGTATAAGGTGCATAGGTTGTACAATAGCATACTGGAAAGGTCCACGGAAAATGATACGACATAAACTGATTCAATTGTGTGTCACGTTGACTTAAGCGAACTTCATTCTGATATAGCGGATAAAGCGTAAATTATCTTGCAAATTTGATATAGCGGGTAAACCAATTGAATGTTAACATACTTTTGACTAACCCATTTATTATGAAGGTATTAAATTTAGTAGGAAAAAGTGGCCGAATATCGGATCCATTTTGTAAAATTAGTATAACTTTTTTATTATAGAGCTAGATATATTTTTAAAAAAATCACTAAAATACAAAATCTTTACTTTACGTATACTCCAAAAATAATTAATTTCTTTCAAATATATCATGAGGAAAAAAATATAGCATTTTTAAGAGTTTTTCAAAGAAGGTACTTAATACCGGATAGTATGAAATTTAAAAATTAGTATGAAAATTAAAATTGCTGGACGAAATGAGACTTTTTGCAGTTCCGGTTCCAGCATATTAAAAAAAAAAGTCATCTTTTACCTTGCAAAATCCCTTAGCTCTGGCCAAAGACATTGCTTCTGTTGTTCTGAGGCTAAGGGAAGGATTCCACTTTAAAAAGTTCCCCAGCCATTTCTTTCCTGCAGCTCATTTTGAAAATGGAAAATGAGTAGTTGATTTGTTCATCACTGTTAATTGAAAAGAAAGTTGTTTGATGTCACATGCTCTCAACCCAAAATATCTACTGTCCACGACTTTGTAGTAATCAACCAACTGATCGTCTAGATCATTTCCTAACGTACTTTTTTTGTCTAATTTTCTGTGTATCAGAGAATTGAGGTCCATACTTGTATTTTTTACATAATCTTCAAGGGTTGATTTGGGCAAATTGTAAGTCTTTGACAGCTTCTATCATTGATTCTGGATGCCACTGCTTCCTCTGCTTTGCATTCTTCAACAAACACATCTATCCAAAAAAATTAATCTGAGAAAAGTGAAGCGTAATTTCGGATATCTGATTTTTGGGACCCAATGACTATCCGACAATAAGCGCTACCCATTTGAAAAAACCAACCCCTCAGGACATGAGAAAAACGTTATGTACAAAACAAGACTATGCCACATATAAAAGTTTGAAATGTGCTATATAGTTATTTACGATAAGTACTTACATTTGGCAGATGTCTTCATAAAATTTGGTAATTCCAAGTTTTGTGAACATGCGTTTGCTACCTTCTTTTGCTAGCAGGCATTACAGCATGAAGCAATCGCATAGATACTATATAAGAGGCTGCTAGAGAACATTTGAATAATTTGAACAATCACCAGCAGAATGCAGCCCTTATTCAAACCCTGCCTATCCGATAATCGGACACTTTCCTCTACAACTAATTAACCCGAAAAAATTTTTAAAAAATTTATTTTGAGATCTCCGGCTTCCATCAAGTATGTTTATGTTTATACTTTTTTAAAATTAAAAGGTGAATTCACGAAAATATTTTCGATCTTATTTCATGGACCTTCATATTTCATAAATGTTACAATATCGTAAAAAGGCTTTAGAAGCAAAAAGCTAATTTTTGGATTTATGTCAGCCAGCAACCAATTATCTTGTATGTGTGGTTTTTGAAGTTGTCTAGATAGCGGCACGAGACTTCACCGTTGCCATTCAACGCGGAGGTTATCGTTCTATAAAGCGTCTGTTTTAGTCACGAAGGTGTCAGTTCACTCGTCAATGGGTGTTGACGACTGTGTTTCCCTTGCCCACTGTAAACGAGTCAGGCGATTTGGGATTGATTGAAAGTCATAGCTTTACAAAGCATCCTTGGCAACCCCCAACTCTCAGGAAGGGGAGTTCACCGTCAATCAGAGTAAAACACGCTTTGCAAATAAGTCCACGATTTTTCACATGTACGTCGTAAAAAATTATTGCATATATTTTGTTCAGTCAATCATGGTCTGTTATGATGCCATGGGTGAGCTCAAGGTCTGTATATAATCTTAGTATTCATATAAAATTTTATTTTGTAGCTATTGCATTGGTGCAACCAGCATTCATTGTGTCTTGGTAATGGCTTTCGAAACAATTATTTTAAATTTTACAAAATTATTAATGTTTTTAAGCATATGCTCAATCCTCATTAAGTTATTTTTAATTCATATATAAATTCATATGGTTTACATTTATTCATTTTAAATTATTACAATAGTGCACGGCCGGGGCCAGTATGGCCAAAAGACCGATATGTTAAGTTCTCAATGGGGCACAATAATCCATCGAAAAAACAATACATTACAGTAAAAAGGGAAAAAAAATCAAAAGTAGGAAAGAAAAAAAACAAAATTAACAACTGTTAGTTTTAAGAGTACTGGATAAAATAAAGATTTAAACTTCATTTTAAAGAGATTGCAGAAGGAAGCTTACGAATGAAAACAAGCAAAATGGGACTCCAATAAAGGAGACGCATCTTCTTTGATAATTACTACGCATAAAAGGGAGACTGATTTAATTGGCCGGACCTGTGGAATAGGAATGGAAATTATTTTGAAAGTTAATAGAAATGGAGACGAAAGAAATAAATGAGACTTTATGATCTTGTAAACAGACATACTAGGTGATATTTGAATGCCCAATTGGTAGAGGCATCGGCCATGATAGTCGAGGTTCCTGGTTCGAATCCGGGTCGCAGAATTTTTCCTTCCATTTATCAATTGAAAAATCATTACCTATGCTTGGAGACGCTTCTCCAGTTAATAATTATTATTATTTACTTGTGAGTTCATCAACTTTCTGATGGTTTGGAGTAGAGAAATTCTCGATCTGCGGGCCAGGTTCCCGTCTCCCATTGGGCTTTCAACCGTGACAACTTGGTTGTCTTTAAGACACCTTGAGACAGCTTGGCTGTCCGTGGTGTCTGCGATAGCCCAATTAGTAGAGGCATCGGCCATGATAGTCGAGGTTCCTGGTTAGAATCCGGGTCGCAGAATTTTTCCTTCCATTTTTCAATTGAAAAATCATTGAAAGTAATTTTAACCACTTCACTGAAAAAAGTTGATTCATCAGAAACCAAGAAAAGGGCGGGAAGCTATTAATTTGTGGATTCGTGTTCATGTCCTGTTTCCTGCTTTGCTGAGAAACTCACTAAAATAAAATTACTTTCATTAACAAATTTTTATTCGGCGATTTTCCAACAATAAATCATGCTGCAATGGACTCAGGCATCATAATTGGGTTCCCTACCCTGTCGGAAAGCGTCTGCAATAGAAGTCGCACTATTCTTTGAATGTCCTCATAAATGCAGCAGCGTATGTTACATCACAGTCGGTGAATTTCAAGAGGTTTCACACCTTCAGTAGTTAAAAATATAACGGGTGATCCAAAACTGTGTTGAATTTTTTTTTTTTACATTTTTTCATGAAACTTTGTATAAAAATTCTTCGAAAACAATTTGTGTTTTATGATACATCGGTTATGGATTCAATGTGTTTGCCTGTGAACATCGCACGTTGTTTCGCTAAAGAATTCGTCACGGCAAAACAATTATTAGTTTCATGAAAAAATGTAACACACTTTTGGATCACCCGGTAGATATAACGCAGTCTTCTTCGATGGGTGTTTCAAGTGGGGCTGCCATCTTTATAAGGCTGCGGTGACTGTGTTGCTTGTCTGAATTATGCTTATAAATGTCGGAGATTCCTTAAGCAATAATACTGCGAAATTATGCGAAATTAATTGCAATTTTAAAAGTTTTTTCGCAATTTGATTCACCCTCGTATAATCAAATTCAGAACTATGTGATCTCTATCCAGTGCATGCCGTGATTGAGCCAAGAGCGCTTGTTACAATATTCTGATTTCCATTGGAACTGATCTGTTCTTCTAAAAGCGTTCCCTATTCATAGGGATGAGGTCTATTTACAAATTAGTGCTTTGGTAACACTCAAAATTGTAGCTCTCAAATACAGAGGGGCCCAATAAATGTACTCACTGTTTGATAGTCCATCTCTTGTTATAAATTTGACTTGCCGGTATAATTTTTGGGACTATAAGTGTTCGAAATGACCACCAGCAGCTTCTAAACAACGCCGACGGCACCGAAGAGCACACCGAACTACGGCTGTCAGTGGTAGCACATGACCATACAGACAACACAAACTTCCTTGCAAATTCCTCATAATCACGAACCATGTGCTCAAACCAATCACACTTCTCCATACTTCGATCCGGGTCGTCCTCATTCATCGCGAAATTATTGAATTAGGAACAGTAAGTACATTTTTGTATTCCTTTGCATTCTTATCTGGAGAATACAATGACCCTTTGTTTACGAAATCGGCTTACTAGCAACACCTCCTAGAAAGAAAGCCTGTCCACTAAAAATTCATACATTGTTATATAATTATGAGAAGTCATAATTTAGGGCTTATTATTGGTAGAAATACGATTAACATTGACTTTTTATGATGATGTAAAAATGTATGAATTTTCAGTGCAAAGGTTTTCTTTCTAGGTTTGTTACTAGACGTGCTGAATGGACATAAATGTTGCCATCTTGTAAAACAAAGCTACCGCAGTTACGCTCATGGATTGGCTAAACTACGTTGCAGATGGATGTCATACAAGCCGAGAAATAAGTCGGACTGCCATTACTACGTCTCATAATTCCAGCCCCAAACTTCATCATTGCTGAATTCATTCAGAATCCTCAAACAATTGACGGAGCGGTCTTCACATTTACCGCGAACAGTATTTGAGGGTTCTTATTTCATATAACGGAAATTTGAGCTATTCATGTATTTGTTTCCATCTGCGTTAGAATACAATTTAACGTTGCTTATGCAAAGTCATGGTACAATAATGGCACATCTCAAAAAAATTCAAAAATGAATTAACCCATACATAATAGTCAGGTTAGGCATTTTACCACCAAATAATGCCGGAACAATGATATACATAAATAATGCAACGTATTTAATAAAAAATTTAGATTTATAATAGGCAATTCGTAGACAATCTTTAAATAATTTTTGTTTCAGAAAGTGTTAATTTTGATATGTGCTATCGTTGCAGCTCTTGAGCGATATGTTCTTCTTTAATGAGTCTGTTCTAGGCCTTGGCGCTTTTGAATATTTTTGGCCCTGCACCTACCCATGAAGCAGTTCTAGATCTAGGCTTGACTATTCTCCCGTTTGCCTTGGATCGGTACTAGATCTTTATCGCATAAATATGCCTTTATCCCATAAATCATGAATGTATCGGAAAGTTAAGTTTTGGAAGCGCATAATCAAACGATGAAATTGACGTCCGATAGGCCCTTCAAATGAATAAGGATATCCATTCTTATGAATATGGCTGTTGCTTTTTGCAAAGAGTTTGATTTCTTTCTACGTTCATGAATGTAATTCAGAAAAATAATGTCATGCTCAAAATTTCTTATTGTTTGAGTTAATTAGTTAAATTACCGTCAGAGACTTCTGCCACCAATTTTTTTACCATATACCAGTTTGTTATCGTTATGAATGATCATTTACCATCACTCAGAAATGGATGCAATTTACTTTTAATTTTAAGTGCTTAGATATGGATGAGGGAGCACTAAATATTTTATTAATAAGAGCCTTGGACAACTCTACGGTAAAAATCAGACGACTTTATAAAGTGTCATATGATGAGATATTCCTTATAAACGTATTTCCTTATATGTGGTTGCATATTTTTTGGGAGTGCGAATTCATTGAAGCGAAATAAATTGCTTTCGATGAGACCGTGGAGCAGTTCGTCATAAACGTCAATTTCAAAAGCTGTTTACAGAAAACGCTTATAAATTCAATTGTTAATTTGATAACGAGAAAGGTATGAGAAGATATCAGCAAGTAAGTAAGTTACAAATGGATATAGAAATAAAACAAATAAGAATACTGATTTGAAAGCTACTTTTATTTAACCGCATAATCTTAATGTACATTGAGACACTTGCCGCATCATTTTACAAGCCCATCAAAAGCAGCAGCATAAAATTCTTTGAGCTGCTGTTGAAAAAGACGGTGAATTTAACTTGGTAGAGCTAGAACTGAACAAATGGAAGTCGCTTGGAGCAAGGTAAGGGCTTTACGAAGGAAGCTCGAAAACTTCGCAGCAGCATCTCAGTTGTCTTGTCAGCAATATCAGAAGGCGCGTTATCATGCAACAACAACAACAACAACAACACGCTTTTAAGGAGGAGTTATGGTTGCTCCATCGAATGACATTACAAAGTGTTATGAGAATTTACAGTTTAGTCTCGCTGCCGGAATGTGATACGCAATATGCCCTAATGAACCCAGAAGACTGTGAGTATCACTTTCCCGGCGATAAAGCAGTGCAAAGGGAATTCACCACCTTGTTCAGACAGTATCCAGAATTAGATGCTGCTAGTTTCGAGGGGCTTGTGTAACGATGGAACAAGTGTGTCATTGTACGGGGAGATTATGCGGAGAAATAAAAGTAGTTTTCATATCAATACTCTTATTTGTTTCATTTCTATATCATTTGTAACTCATTAACTGACTTCCCATCATATACTGTTGGAAAGAGGAAGCCCACATCTTTCATTCAATGTGATGGTACTTTTGAAGCAAATCGCATGAGAGCCTTTTAAATCATATTAAAGAATAAAGTTACGTTAGGCGATAGCGGAGATGCTGTTTTTACAAATTTCAAGAAAAAATGCAATCTGTTTCAAAGCACAAGGAATTTTTATGGCACAAGTCCCTTTTAAAATAATTTTCGCCATATTACCTATAAAAAGAAATTAAATAAATGTCTTTCACAGAAGCAGGGGCCAAAGTGGTATTTTGTTCTGGAATAGCCTTCCCACAACTACCAGGAAGCACGAAGTCGGTTCTCTGCACGCGGCAAACAAGTGTACATTCACTGAAGAAGATTTTAGAGTTACGCATTCAAAGTGGGACCTCGCCTCATTAATCTTAAATGGAAGAGGATTTCTTAGAAGATTTATAAAGCGGAAATGAATTAAAGATTTAATAGATAAAGTTTTATGTCAACTTGGTTGTCCTTAAAAATGTAACATAATTACATAACCAAAAGAAAATAACTTTATCGGTATGCCTTTTCACGAATAAATAGCTAACAACATTAAAAATGTTTCTTTTCTAAAACAATTAAAGAAAAACGGAAGAAATGAAACAACTCATCAAATGTTTCTTTTCTTCCTTTGTTGTTATCATAGTGTCCGCAGTTTGGCTGTCCAATTTTTTGAAGTTTTTGTTAATCTACCGGGTGATTCAGTCAATTTCTGACCATTTCACTCGAATGACGTGCATTAAGGATAAACAATTGAAAGAATATGAGCACCATATCGAATTTCTAAATAGTTGGAGTTTGTATTGTTGCAACGGCGCTGCATGAACATCGTATTGTTGAAAAATGGCGCCCGCTTTATCAACAGAGCAGAAATGCAAGGTTGTCGAATGGTATCTCGAGACAAAATCACCTGTAATCGTGCAAAGAAAGTTCCGGAAGGAGTATAAGTGTCGAGACGCAGCTGGCAGGCAAGCAATCTTGGATTTTGTCAAGCAATTTCGTGCCACTGGATGTGTTAAAGGCAAGAAAAAAGGCGGGAACGAAGCTGGTGTTCGAACGGCCGAAGTTGTCGAAAATGTTCGCACAAAGTTAGTCGATTCCCCTACCAAAAAATCTGTTCGCCGCCTATCCATTGAAGAAGGGCTGTCGTATACCACGACGTGGCGAATTTTGAGAAAGGATTTACACCTGTTCCGGCATAAGATCCATGTTTATCAGGAGTTAACAGACACTGGAAGACAGAAGCGACAACAATTTGCGACGGAGTTTGGAGCAGAAATGGAAGCCAATCTGTGGACAACCTGTGGGTGTCAGATGAGGCCTTCTTCCATCTGTCAGGTGACGTTAATAAACACAACGTTCGTTTTTGGGGTTCCCAGCACCCTCATGCAGTGATGCCGCTAGGCAAAATCAGCGTGGCGCAGCGCCATGCTGCCCCTTGCCCCGCCACGCTGCCCCTCAACCCCGCCACGCTGCTCCTCGGCTCACCCACGCTGCCCCTCGGCGCTGCACAAACGCAAGAAACTGAAACAATAATTGCCAACAATGTGCGGCTTAAGTATTCATTGGAGCTTATCATTGTGGCGTGAGTGATTTAAAACCTCGTAATTAAACTGCTACGTACATTCACATAAAATATTAACTAACTGCATCAGTTTAGTTGGTAGCCGTGACCAGCTGTTTATCGCGTTACTCCTTGTGCTTTTTTTATCCTCCGCGCTGATAAGTCGAGCCTTTTGTCGTGTGTGGTGGTTTCCTGTGGTCGCTTTACTGTCAAATCAAACAGCTTCGTCCGCGAGAAAAAGTATTCCTCAATAAGCTTTCATGTTTAAATTAGCGATTAATAAAATGTTTAGGGATAATACAGATCAACTGTATAAGATATAAAGTTTAAAAATCTTAATGCAATCATTATTCGCAATTTTATCCTACAAAAATAGTGCATAAATTGTTGAAAAATATACTTTAAAAACTATTGAGGACTGTACCACCAGATGATGTTCTTTTCGTGGCATCACAAAGTAAGGAAGAGATTAGCCTAGAAAAAATTAGAAACCCTTAACGTGCCCTAATCGCATACAGATTCCGAAGTTAGCATTATGCCTTAAAAATATAAATGTAGGTCACTGAAATGCCCATGTACTTTTATTAACTTTAAAGCAAGAATTTAGCTGCAATCAGTGCCCCTTTCAGACATTCAGTGCCCCATTGCCATCGAGCGCGCCATGCTGCCCTTTGTTTCTGTAGCCATCATTACTCATGAGATCCATAAGTCACCTCTTCATCCACAAAAGGTTATGGCTTGGTGCGCGATTTCCAAAAGAGGCAGCATTGGTTCGTTCTGTTTTGAGGGCACCGTAACGTCACAGGCCTTAACATGTTGGAAACCTTCTTCATCTCCGCGTATACCGCTTCGACATCAATGGTTTCAACAGGATAGGGCTAGGCCTCACACCACTAATGAAGTGCTGGACTTTCTCAATCAGAAATTCGGAAATCGTGTCATTTCAAACAGGTTTCCAGATCGATTCGGGGGTGGCTTTCTTTGGCCCCCTACGGGTCCTGACCTAAACCCATGTGATTTTTATCTCTGGGGGTTCCTTAAAGACAGTGTGTTCACTACAGCACCAAGAACCCTAGACCAGCTGCGACAAAGCATCGTCGACTGCTGCACCCTTGTGGATGCAGAAATCCTGGATAGAGTTATGAACAACTTCACCATTCGGCTGCGAGCAGTTCAAAGCGTTCGTGGTGGCCACATTGAGCATATCATCAAGACTTTTCCACGGAAATAAAAATTTCTAACTGCCTAAAATATCATACTGAAATGCTAAGTTTGTAACATTAATAGGTCAATAAATCATAGTACTGAAATGGTCAGAAATTGACTGTATATTTTCCTAAATTGTTGAATACCTTGAAAAGTTCAAGAGGTTTTAAAATTTGATAGTCGCATATCTACAATGGAAAAATTGTCAAATCATATTTTTATACGTGAATCAGACACAGAGGGGGCAAGAAAATAAATACACACTTCAACAAATGAAAAGGCAATACGGAAGGTTATTTCTCGTTTACGGCGATGAGAATATACTTATTGCAGGTCTACTGAAACTAATTTCTCCACCAACTATTATGCTCTATGTGATGGCTCTTTGTTCTATAATCACTCAAAGGCTTACTTTCCTCTGTAAGAGGTTTCTACGGAGAACAGCAAGGTCGGCTCTGTTCCACTCCTCTTGACAGGCTTTCATAATCCAAAAAACGTTCTGGGACGTCTTACATGAGGAGCTCTCTTAATAAGACAGAATCCAGAAAAATCCATGGGAAGAGGCATCGGGCGACTTCACAAGGACTTTTGAGAATGGGCTACCTTAGCCCTAGTTTCCTGTTCTCTTTGGATCCATTTGTTTTCTGCGTTTGATAACTTTTGTTAAACCATTCTTGGAAATAATGGAAGCTTTTCCCTTACACTATTCTATCATTCTATCATTTCAACCTACATCACCGTTGAGAAATCGTATATTTAAAACAGACGATAAACAAAATTTGACGGTAAACAACTAAAATACAATACAGAACAGCCCGGAATAGGCAGTAAACACCGTTTCGAGCGAGCTGAAAAAACACATCCTAGACAGAAGCCCAGGTACGGAAACATCAAACATTGTTGCATCAT
>JAHWFO010106707.1:193880-265201 GCA_023313115.1 Rhysida immarginata
GATACAAAAAGAATTTTGAAAATCGGTTAAAAAATAAAAAAGTTACAGCCATGGAGGCATTACTTTTCAGCCCACCCTCGTAAATTAAACATAAACTTCTACACAATTATGATTACGGGGAACTACGGCCTAATAACAAAGTACTGCTTAATTACGGCGAATTACCAAAACGGCCGCTAATGTAGACAATCTTCTAAGACATATCGCGTTTTTTAGGGTCTCCCATAAGTAGGAAGACGTTTAATCATGAAAAAGTCCATAAAAACATTAAGTTGTATATACTTTTTTTGGCCATATTTGCATTTTAGATAGTGGGAATCTACATGAATTGTCAGAATAGAAACAGTTGCATAAGAGCTTAAGGAATAGAAATCATACATATTCCATACTTTGAGCCAAATATGACTACTTTCTAAAATTATAGCGATCATAAAATTTTACTTGCATACCAGATGGCCTGAATGTATATAAAATGTCTTGTACGTTTAGTGACTTTACTTTTGTGTTACTCTTTGAAATTAGATAGGACACGTTTTTTCCAGCATATGGAGTTAACGCTATTTTTACCAACTCAAGATTAATTAAAATTGTGCTTACCCTCCATGATTATTACTATCGGAGGAATTTGTTTTTGATTAGAAAATATTCCAATCCCTATGAACTGATTTTCATTTGCTGAATTTGATTCCTCGCCGAAATAAAAGGAGCAATTTACGATAACGAAGTGGGTGTTGGCTAATGGAAAAGGACTTTTGTTTAGAGCGGGGGGTAGGGGCGATTATTTAATGAAATAAAAGTCAATGGCATTTACAGGCTTTTGCCGTGATATATATAAATAGAAGAGAAGCAAAGAGGGAAAAACGACTGCAATGGGATAGGAAGACGGAAGAGGGAAAAGAGCTGAAATCGAGTAGAAAGAGAGAGAGAAGAAAGGGAATTGGAGTTGGTTTGGGGGGATAACAGAGGAGGGGGTTTTCTTCGTCTCTCTCCCTCTCCCGTTTCCTTCGTGTAGATTAATTCTCGTTGGCAATTGTTGCAAACGGTTGCATTTTTGAAGAGAATTCAATAAAAAAGCGTCGAAGCCGAACTAATGGTTTGCGGTCATATCACGTGACTGGCGGAGGTTCGCATTTCGAGAAAGGAGCTTTCGACATTTCCTTCTCAGATGTTAGGGGAAAAACTTTTTTCTCTCCGTCTCTTTTTAATACTCCTCTTCCTTTCTGTGTTTTGATTTTCCCATCCGCACGACATGAAAATCTATATTTACAAGAAGCCAATGCACACACACTTGTTGATGGGGATAAGATATTTACACTTTTGGGTGGATTAGTGAAAGTTTTCAAATTTGAGTCCCAGATTTTGTAAGACATGTACATCATTAACTGACATACTAAATTTTGATTCAGCACTGAACGCGCGATCAGTATGTACCTTACCATTGGTTAACAAGCTTTTCCGCACTGACGAAAACGTGTTCAGAAAAACGTCTTAAGAAAATAAATTTTATAAAATAATATAATCAAAATATTATGAAAATAAAATCGATTTTATTAAATACACCTTTTGACATTTTTCCATCGTCCTATGAAAATATTCACTCTTAGCGTAATTTTTTAAACAGTGAAAAAAACTAAAGGACTGGATTTTTTTCTTTGAATATATGTAAGTATAATAATTTGTTGTTCTCTCAATATTTGCTAATATGGTGTCTATCTTTTAATATTATGAATAGGATTCTTAATTCTGCGTCTAAGTGTTGAATTTCATTTGTAAGCATTGGTTTATAGAATTCAGTAAAAATTGATACAGGGGAAATGTTTGAAACGCGTGCATGTACGTATATTTCTCTGATTGATAGATTGGTATTGGCAAAATTATTAAAACACGTTTGCTAGAATTTTGGTTTGCATCCAGGATTTCCAACAGAATCGATATTTGAGAGGGAGATCCATATATATGAAAGAGGCGAATGGCATTGACGAGCAAGGATTTCACTGGTCTGCAAATTTCAGCATCTTGTTTGTCGCAGAAAGGAAATAAGCAAGTTCTTAATAACTTCGAAGTGCTGAGTTCGGAAATGACAATAAAAACTTTGAACTAAGATTAACGCAATAATTTAACTTTGAACGAGCTCATTGTTCAATTTTTTATGATCAATAGACTATTTTATGGAAAATAGCTATGAGGTCATTAACAAACTGCGTTCGCTGAATTGATGCAATTTTTACCCCCTTCTCCCTTTGTAACACTGTTATATTAATTACCGCTCCCTCCCTCCTTCCCTTCCAAATGAACAAACTTATTGCATTCGAATATCCCCCTTAAAACGGTAACAAATTTTATCATCAAAGGGAACCATAATCACATACATATGCTCTGCTTAGAGGCGATTTTTTTAGGAATGTATGTAGGCTTTAGGATTTTTTTTGTCATAGTTTTAAAAGCCCCCATCCCCAGTCAAGCAAACGTATTTTGTGAATAATCTCTATGACGTTTTGCTATTGCCTTTGGAGCGTGATATTGGGATAAATTTAAAGATAATACTTGCAGAGATTTAATGAAGTGCTCTTGTGTATGGATCTATAAAAATTGTGACTTGACAGATTTTAAACGTGGAATGATTGGGGTTATCGAAGCAGTGGTGCGAGTACAAGCACAACGGATGTGATTGTGAAGTCTTTGAGAGCATATGCAGTTAAAGTTTACAGAGAGTGGGCATTAGTCAAAAACCGCGCCTCAGACCTGTTAATTTCCACAGAAGGGCAAAAATACGACAACGTATAGTCTCTTAATCATGAACTAAATTTCGATCACTTATCAACCTACTGATACCCGCACATTATATTGTGTTGGGTAGAAAATTTGACGAGCTGTTTAAAAATTTTGCCATCTATAACGCAGAAGAAGGGCAATTGTAAGATTAGATCAAAAACGGCATTGGGCAACTAAATTCACAACCGTCAAATCCTAAAGAGTTGTATAATCTTAGAAACTTTATATTCAGTGCATCGTTCGGCTACTTTATGCTATATTTATTTACTTTGCATCCTGCATAGGACAGAGTCACTGAAGGTTATTGAAGTGGTTTCTTGACAAGTCAACGTTGTTAAATTGCGATGAGTTGCGCTTTAAAATCGTTTGTCTGAACATTCAAAGGTATGATATTCCAAATATTGAAGGTAATAAACGAAAAGGGTTTTGCAAGTAAAGTCGAGATGATAAAGGGCAGTTGAATTAGCAGAAATTTAGTATTGAACAGTTAAGGCAAGCCAATCGTGAATATAATGTGCTGGATGTGAGTGATGTTTTTAGGAGAGGTTTGACTAGTTCTTTCAAGTTGGCAAGAGTTTTAATAGAATGGAAGGTCAGTAAGTTAATATAAAGGGTGTCCCAGAATGAACTGACTGTTTTCGTAAAATTTTTCGCCAGTTTTGAAGTGATTTTTTACAATTTCTACGCGTTGTTCGATTGTGTAGTTTTGCATAATTTAACTTCAATGTTTAATAATGGTAGGTTATAAAAATCTCTACTCTGATTGTACCACGAAAAAAATGGCGGCAAATTCAAAATGTCAGTTCATTTTGGGACACCCTTTACCATTAGTCAGTGTTTTTTAAAGTGGGGTCGTGTCCCCCAAGCGGGTCGCAAAAATTCTTAGAGGATCGTAGAAAATTAGATGGGTGAGTAATTTTTCAAGTATTATAAAATATTCTATGTAGGAGGTGTGTACAAAAAGTATCGGACCTTTTCCTGGCTAAACGAATGAATCGCGGGTTTTCTCCTCTGGCGACGAGGTATAGGTGATCTTCATCCACATGCGTACAGTTGGTCACGTACACAGAGCTCGTGAGTTGTTGCCTGGCATCGTGAGAGTGAGTAAGTGTAGGAGACGCCTGTCGATATTTCGATTTTCTCGAAAGGCCAAACTATCAACAAATAGTACTATCTGACGGTCCTGCGTCGCCTTCGTGATACTGTACGACAGATACGATCCGACCATTGGGTAACAAGAACTAGTTCGCTCCATCACAACGCACCCGGCCATTCATCATATTTGATTCAGAAGTTGCTGGCCAAACACAGCACTCCTTTCGTCCATCAGCCTCCTTACTCCCCTGACATTGGCTCCATGCGACTTTTGGCTGTTTCCCAAGCTGAAAACGCCGGTGAAAGGAACCTGATTTCAGTCGCGAGAAGATATTATGCAGAAAGACGGTGGAGCTGTCCACTTTTCCCAAGAAGATCTTCCAAAGATGCTTCCAATAATGAAGGGAGCGGTGGGAGAAGTGTGTGCTGTCCCAAGCAGAGTATTTTGAAGGGAATTAATGTTTAAAACCTACAGGTGAATAACTTGGGTTTTCCCGGCCAAAGTTCCGATACTTTTGGTACACACCTCGTATAAATATTCGTATTCATATGGATAACACTCATTAGAACATGGAACATATAACACATATTAGGACATCTAAGTTTAGGTGGTCTTTTGGAATTTTTAAGCGTGAAGGGTAAAACGCGAGACAAAAAGTTTAGGAATCACTGCCATAAGTGATCGTAGATTTAAGCAAGGTTCTAAGAAAGACGTCGTATCTGATGTTTTGATTATCGTAACTCAGCATTGATGAAATGCCAGTAATCGAACATATTCGATATTGTGGATTTTCTAGAGATGTGATTTTTCAATGGATCGAGAGGGTTAGCCGATATATAAATGGAAGAGCAAATCGGCGAACTTGTTCAATCGTTTCCCCTCCTGGCCTAAAGGTTTCGAATAAATTTCTCTCTCTCAAATGCTTCTTTATGAGCATTTGATATTTTCATAAAAATAATTTCAATTTTTGAGCACTTGATATTTTCTAAGCATTTGTTAAGAAGTAGAAACAGTTTTATATGTTAAATTGGCTCAGAATAGTTTTATCTCATTCAAAAGACACGTAACTTGAATTGGCGTACAATGACAAGAAATTTTTAAAGAACAGTCCCTTTTATCTTTAAGAAGCTGAAATATTTCAATTAACTTTGCATAACAAAATTTTTTCTTGAGAATCAATTGAAGTACAATGTGATAAACGATGCAAGTCTATCCAAATGCCCTTATGGTTATGCCGCCCCCTTACGGTGCTACCTGATGAGGCTGCCTCTCTGCATCACAGCACGCCAGGCCCTGGTGATAAACAGACTTTTAAAGGTTTCTCGATATTGATATTTGGGGATTTTAAAATATGCTTTCTGTATAGAACCCTCTCGTTTATCTTTATTCATTTTAATAAACTGATTCCTCTGCACTTATATGTATTGTCTTAAATTCTAAGCTGATTTAATTTTAATCTCTATTATAAGAAGAATCCATATTTCTTAAAAAAAATTTATAATTTATTTTCTATTGGTAATAATTCTTATAATTAAGCTACTGTTACGCTTATAAAATTTCTTTTCGGGCATAATGAATTTTAGTAAATAAAGCTCTTTCTTTACTGATTTATAGAAAAATGCCGCCCCTATGCTATGACCTTTAATAATTACAAAAAAAGAAATAAAAATTTCCAGAAAAAACTATTTTGACATTTCACATGAAGAGAACCCTATAAAGACTTATTACGTTACAAATTGTTGGAATAGAAAAGAGCTTATTCAAATTTTACTAAGGGGAAATGCATCAGGAAGATTACATACAATAAATAGTATCGTATTTCAAAATAATTTCGAGCTTATTAGTATGGGTACCTATCATCATACTTTTTATTTAATTTAGGTTGGCGAGATTTTTCCAAATTCCAAGATGATACTCACATTTTCTGGAAATGTTTTCTGTCTTTATATTAAAAAGTAACTTAACCCTAAAAGAACCAGATAGATAATTATTAACGTTTGGTATTTATTTTGCATTGGGTTTTTAATTAAATAAATGTAGGAGATTAATTTCCCATGCACCTAAAAAAAACTAAAGATAAAGCATGCATTCAGTTTAATGCAATATAATGAAGAGAATGTCATATACAGTTTCCGCATATAAAGTTGGGTGACTTGAAAAGTACAAAAGAAAGATGCCACACTAATTAGAAATGAAGCAAAGCTACTTAAAATTTATTTCTGGATGTCAGAGTTTCACTAGTGGCATTTATGATACATCAAAAACTTGCCTGTGTCTTAAATATAACATAATGTAAACGGCCTCTACCGGTATGGATCCATTTTCGGAAACGTTTACGACACCCTGAATCATATCCTGGAGAATTCCCTCAAACTCTTTTCGGTTTGTCGTTTTCACTTCTCCACTACTGTGTAACCGTCCGGAGAAAAATTTGTCCTGGAGATATTCCTAAAAAAATAAGTCTGCGATATCAGACCTGGAGAACTCACAGATCACGAGACATTCTCAAATTGTGAGATTAGTCGATATGAAAAGAATGACTTCGGCTTAGCATTGTGATAAGGGCTAGATAAATATCTTGCTGAACCAAATTAAATGGAGAATACTCTTTTTCGCAATTTGTAATCAAAACTTTCTTAATCATGTTCGCGTATCTTTCGCTGTACCAGTACGTATTCTACATCGTCTCAGAAAAAGATGCTGTCTGCGACAGCATACGGTGACCTTTGAGCTACTCCATGGTTTTCATAAAAAAAAAGATGCTGCCTGCTCAGTAACGGAAATTTTGCCAATTCTAAAATCATTTAAGATAAAAGAGAGCACTCTAAATAAGCTTATCCACTCCAGCATCCCAAAAGAATTTTATCACCTATACTTCACAATTTTTCCATGCCTCAACGCTTGATAAGCGTATATAACAGTCTTCTCATGCATCCTGAATGCGCATGTGCTCATGGTGAACTAAATGATATATAGGCTAGACAAGAAATAGGGTCGCCTCACATTCTGTCAACAGGTTTTCGACTCTGCATTCTTTGTCTCACGCCCATCTTATTTGTTGTACAGTTTGATCAGTTACATATTTGATTTATAGCGTATAAAATTATAACACACACATGCGCACACGCACGGATTAATATATACATTCATTTGTATGTCAATTGCCGTTTTACTGTGAGCGGAACAATTCCAATTTGGTTTCAATAGACTCCAGGACATGATTGGGCCTCAAGCATCCAGTTGGCATTTCTTTGCACTGCGTTTTTCTGCCAAAGCTATGTTTTTGTATTTATACAAAGCCATTCATATTTTCAGATAGTTCAAAATGCTGTTTCTTTTCATCATTATCATTTATCTTGTCCATTATGAATTTCTGGATTCAAAGAAGCTAGCCCAAGTTACAGTGATTTATTTGTATTTCAGATATTTTAACATGGATCTTATAAATTATACATTCTACTCTCACCTTCGATCGCATCACATATAAAAATGCACAATAATACTTACTTACTTACTTACTTACTTTCTTACTTTTCAAACTCGCTTATCCGTTAGGGTCGCGGGGGCAGCAGCCCTATGGAGGATTTCCAGCGATCGCGATCTTCCGCCATCAAGTGCATGTCCTCCCTGGTAATACCCAAGCGACTCGAACCCAGATTCTCCATGTAGTTTAGCCACCTGGTTCTAGGCCGACCCCTTGGTCTCTTACCCACCGGCTTGGAAAATAACAACTGCCTAGGAAGACCAGTTTGCGGCATCCGTATCACGTAGCCATACCAGCGCAACTGAGATCTCTCAATGCGGAGAAGTAGCGGCTCAACACCTAAAGATTTCCTTATTGTGCTGCTGTACACTCTATCTAGTAGGGTAACACCTGCCACATCTCTCAGAAATCTCATTTCGGCCGCTTGTACCCGCGATCGCACTCTTTCGGTCATTACCCAAGCCTCATGACCATAGGTGAGAATGGGGACAAAGATAGATTTGAAGACGGAGAGCTTGGCTTTGTTACCCAGCTCGCGTTTCGTTATCACGGATCGCCACAGTTCGCGTCTGACACAGCTTGCTGCACCGATCCGAGCATCCAACTCTTTCTCCTGCCGTCCATCACTCGTGAATGCAATCCCGAGATACTTGAATTTCACCACTTGTCTCAATGAGGCTCCCCTAACATGGAGAGCGCACTGAGCAGGCAGTCTTGAAAGGACCAGAACCTCAGTTTTAGCCACACTGATCTTCATCCCAGCTTCTTCACATTTGGCTGCAAACCGGTCTAGTGCATGCTGAAGGTTCGTGCGAGAAGACCCAAGGAGGACAAGGTCGTCAGCAAAGAGCAACCTCTCCACCAGGCAGTCACGCACACAAACACGCTCATCGTCTCGGCTGCCCCTGTCTATCCAGTCCATAAAGATAATGAACAAGAGGGGCGACAATATGCACCCTTGGCGGAGTCCAACACCCACGGTGAACGGTCTTGACTTAATACCATTTATCCGGACACACATCTCAGAGCTTTCGTACAGAGACATGATAGCAACCAGTAATTGCCCATCCACTCCATACTCTTGCATCACTTGCCAGAGCTTCTCCGGAGGAACTCTGTCATATGCTTTTTCGAGGTGTACAAAGCAAGCGTAGACCTCTTTTGCATACTCCCAGGATTTTTCAAAGATTTGCCTTAGAGCAAAGATGTGATCCGTCGTGCTTCGGTCAGTGTCGGAAACCACACTGCTCCCCCGACAGTTTGGAGTCGACTATTTCCCGACTTCTCTTCTCCAGACACTTAGCGTACACTTTCCCAGGAATGTTGAGCAAAGAGATGCCTGGATAGTTGTTGCAATCTCTCTGATCTCCCTTTTTGAAGATAGGGATCACAATTCCTGTCTGCTATTGCTTAGCGGCCTGTCCAGATATCCAAGCAACCTGACACACTCCAGTCAGCCACAGGATACCATCCTGATTTAAGGCCTTTAACATCTCGGACCAGATTTCATCATCACCTGCAGCTTTGCCAGTTATCAGGGACTTAATTGCCCATCTGATTTTTGCTTCAGTGATACTATCGTGACTATTCTCCGCTCCAAGGTGCACCTCATGTGCCTCTGTTGTTGCTGTCACCGGATTAAGAAGAGATGCAAAGTATTCCTGCCACCTATGCAACACGCTCTCCTCCGTTTTCAGAAGCCTCCCATCTGAACTCTTAATAGTTTGTGATGAAAGAGACTTCTTTCCACGGAGGCGGCGCAAGGTCTGCCAGAATACCTTGTTTGCCGAACCATAGTCTGCCTCCAATTTCTCCTCGAACTTCTCCCAGGCCTTGGCTTTAGCTGTTGATACTGTCTTTGCTGCTTGTTTTCGCGCCTCTGTGTACCGCGCTCGACTCGAAGTTTACTTATTTGCAAGCCATAGCAAATAGGCTTCCTTCTTTGCCTTGACAGCTTCTTGGACTTCATCGTTCCACCATACAGTCCTTTTCTCACCGCCCTGCGCCACACTCAGCCGCTTACGACCACAGCACAGTGCAGCCGAAGTAATCACAGCAGTTTAATCATAGCACAATAATATATAACTATAAAATTTAAAAATGAATCCCTAATTTCAACAGTAAATAATTAGGAGAATTTTTTTTTGTTTATTTGCCAAAGATAGGACAATCTCATTCGGAAGCAACGTGTTTCTTGTATTTTAATTGCGACATTCATTTTTTATGTTAAATCCCGTTCTTTGACTTCCTTCTTCCCTTTTTCTGATAACTCTTTTTCTCAGGTGAAATGAATAATTGCGTTTCTAACCTTCGCTCGAGGTGAAGGAAAAAGCGAGCAACGGGAAAGCGAGATTTCGTTAGTAAGTAGCGAAGGGTGCGGGCCAACTGAAATATTTAGAAAGTAAGAACAGAGAAGAAGCAGCATTTTGATAGATGATAGAAAAGTTTAGCCTTAAAAATTGTAGCTTCTCTTTTTTAAAGTTTATTTTATGTTTATCTAAAATAAGAGTTGAACCATCTCTAAATAATAAATAACGTTCGTGAGCATATTAATCCTTACCATATCAGATATTATCGTAATCACAATTTATGTTCCGTATAATTAGATATTTCGTTTGCTATGGTTTTATGTTACTTTCTTAGGCAGTAATTTTTTAAAAGGTATGCACCAAATCTATAATTTAATTGCTTTACTTTTTTCATTAATCTTTATATCCATATGAGATTATCGTAAATGAACCAAACCAATTCAATGTGTTGATGCGTCCTTTTCTTGTGAAAAGAAACATTTAATCGCATTTAAATCGGATAAACGTAAAATATGAATAAACTATTCAAACCTAAATAAGTTTTAGTTCTGAAATAAAAAAAATAAAATATATAAAATAAAAATTTTAAAGTACACATTTTCACCTTAACAAGTGCAGTAAAAAGTAAAAAAATCTAATTTTAATAAAGGTAAAAGTGTGGTGGTGCCATTATTTATTATGTAGTATTTTCTTTTTAAAATTTAATATTAAACGAGCCACCACACTTTTACCTTTTTTTAAAAAAAAAAATTAAATTTTTTACTTTTTACTACACTTTTTAAAGTGAAAGTGTGCGCTTTAAAATTTTTATTTAATATATTTTATTTTTTTTAGTCTTTATATAAGCTTTTACAATAGGGCTTTTTCACTACGCGTCATCATGACTTCAATGCCGCCATACTCGAGGCTAACGAGAAAGACAGGTTCCGGCACTGAAAAGTCATCTGACCAAGATAGGTCTAGGTTAACAATGTAACTTTCATTGTTTCCATCTTGTATTTTAACAATCAGTGTTTTTTCCTTTGTTGGAAACAATGAAGGTTGGATTGTTAATAGACCTATTTTGGTCAGGTGACTTTTCAGTGCCGGAGCCTGTATTTCTCGTTAGCCTCAGGGGGTAGCAACTATAGTGGCTAGAAGAACAGCGTGGCAACGGCTACTACTCGCAATGCTACGTGGTTGATTCCCGATTTGATGATAGTAGCGGTGGCGCTGCAATCGACATAGATGCGAGTTACCCGGGAGATGAGATGGAAATCTTAGGATAAAGGAGGGTTTTTCAGCTATATTTCGGGTGACTTAAGTTTATTTATAATAATTTTGTAAATTTCAGGTAATTGTCTGCCACAGAACTGGGGAATACTCTTTAACGTTAAAATAAATGAAAAATATCTGCTGTTTTAAATAAGTTGAAATATAAGATCAGAGATGGATGAAGGTATCCATCTGTAATAAGATAAAGCATGGATTATGAGCCCTTCCGAGCCAGAGAAATTACATTTTGGGTATTAATCATTAAACATAGATCTGCTAAATTAAGTCTAATAAAATATAAACATAAAATCTTATAATGCTGTACACAGCTGTACCGTACAAATGATAAAAAATGAATTTTCACAGATGTTTCAGGAGGAAAAAATTCAAGAAATGAGGCGTTCGCCCCTGTAACTCGGAAGGTCTCATCTGTGGAATGCACAATATTGAAAAATATATAGATATAAAAAGAGAATATCTTTTTCATATAAAATTCATTTATCACATGAATAACAACCAAATTACTTTTTTATGTGATGATAAAATATTAAATATCAGGTATTTTAGATTAATAGTATTGAAAACAAATTTCTTATTATTTTAAAAACAGGAAGATATATAATAAATTTGTATTTAAAGTTGTTTTGATTGCATTTCATTATTTAAAAATAAGGAGTTTTTAAAAATTATTCTGATTTTCTTAGATTTTACATAAAGAAAAAAATAAATGAGAAATATAGACAGAAAAGTGGTTCTTGAAATTTTAAAATGCAACAGTAAGAAGGGAAGGGCTGCTATTTTATTGCAAAACTAAAATCAGATGAAGAAATAAAAAAACTTATCTAAAGAAAATAACTCAGTGTGAAACAGTCGTGTGTTTCTCTATATGATAACTGAAAAGAATAAAATCATTTGAAATTAAAAAAAATACTGCAAAATCATCTCTAAATTAAAATTAAAAAGGGGGAGGGTCGAAATATTATTAAAATGGTATATTATTTACTGTTCTGGAATGAACATGAAATAATAAATCAAATTTATAAATTTTACAAAGAAATTAATGGAGCCTTATCGATGTAAAGCTCTGGATGTTTAGCTACTATGTTGATGTAGCTGCCATCTGGCGGTATCATCATTCGAGGAATCAGAGTTGAACGCTCGCTGCCACACTGTTCTTCTAGCCACTATAGTAACAACTTATAGCTTTTTCTGAATAACTTCAGAAATCCAAGATGGCTGACTGGCCAGGCAACTCTACTCGCACTTACAAGGACTCAAAGAAAATACTAATCCACAACAAAAGTTTATTCATACGAATGCGCATTTCGGCAGCTAAGCTGCCTTCATCAGCGTATCCAAGACTTGATCAGGACAGAGAGTTCTTTGTCCACAGTTTCTGGCTCCAATTCTCTCTACTACTCGCACTTAGCTGAAAAGGGCAGAGCAATTAGAACACAAGGTTTAAATCATTTCAGTTTTCACGTTAAATTTAAATAAAGAAATTTAAAAACCCTTCTTTTTCCGTCAAAATTAGACATGAATATTTCAGGAAAGGTATTTATAAAAATAAAATAGTTGAAAATTGATACTTTGCAATAGTTTTACTTTTCATACATACATACTTTCCTCCATAAAAGAAAACCATTATAAAAATGAATAATAGCAATCATTTCTCAAGGGATAAAAATGCCTATTTTTTATTATAAAAAAACTATAAAAAATTTTTTTCTCCACATTCAAAATTATTTTATTCAAAACTAGTATAAACGGATGTTAAATATATACGAAATTATATTTATAGAAGAGTATATTGCTCTTGAAATTCAGAAAACAGCATTAGTATACTTGCATCATTATTTGCGTTTTGCTCCAAATATTTGTTTTCAAAAAAAAAGTTTCTAAGTAAAAAAATATTATTAAATAAAAAGTATATTGGAAAATAACTGGAGAATATGTTTAGAAAAAAATTAAAAAGAAGTAAAAAAAAAAAAGACTTTTACATCAATATATTTTAGTAACGAAGTTGGTGGCGCGCGGTCCCTGAGACGGCACGCCGTATATATCTGAATCTAGGGAAGAAATCGTGGATTATGACATACGGACTTCTAGAAGGGTCCAAGTTGGGAGAATACAGAAGTGGTCATTTGTTTCTTTTAAATTCATAAGAGGATATTCACAAAAATGAAGTGATGCGGTCTCTGAGACCGCGCGCAACCGCTGGAGTGTTAAAGAAGCTCAATGATAAAAATTGAGTTCACGAGAATCACAATTATAATCATAGGGATCAATTCTTTTTTAATCCTATTGAAAATCGCATGCGTCACCCCCTGCCTATAACTGAGACCAGGCCTCTATTCCTTTCATACATTCCTTTAGTTTCCATGTGTAATCTGCATTACATTTATTTACTTTTTCGTGCACTAAAATATTTCTTAAAATATTTCTAAATTACGGTATCCTATTCTGAACAATTTTCCTTATCTGAAATTCATAAACTAATCGTTCCACAACGTTTTCACTTTCTTTTTTACCTGGATCACATGACTGCGCCTCAAATTCCGGCCTTTAAAAGAACCCGCCTTCAAATCGGAAAAATACGCTATGTATTGGCAATTCATCAGTAATTTCAAAACCACTTCTACTTCTGGAGTAGAAGTGATTTTGGTATTGGTATATTGCTAAGCTTACAGTAGGCAGGAAAAAAAAGTGAATACAATTCAATTTTGTTTCTACATTCGAGCAATCTAAATATATTCATAAACTGTAATAACTTATTATTCCACCAATATCCAAAAATTAAAAAAAGATATCAAAGTTTTATTAAATTTTTATAAAATTTTCAATCAATAGGGAGTGCAAGTGTGACGTCAGTCCTTGGAATTCTTCAGTCACGTGACTCGATTTGGTTCCAAACAAGTTTTCTCGCTTCGGGATTTAACATGGTTCCAACGTAGGGATGGAATAAAATCGTTTTGTATAAGCCCAGTGTTTATAACACATTTAAGATGTGAAATTGTTTAGTTCCTCACTTCTCAAGAAGGAGCCAAAACAGCGATTTAGACATCTATCGTTTTCCCAAAGAAAGAAAGATCCGCGAACGATGGCATTCTTTTGTTAAGTGATTAAAAGTGATTAAAAAGCGTTCTAATATTCATGTATAAATTCTATAATGGTATTAAATGTCTTAATAATAATATAAATTACATAAATTAACATAATAATTTAATAATAATATTTTTACTGGCCGCCCGTTCCAACGTTACTAGTACGTATATTGCGTGGTTCCAATGTTTGGAACCAGCGATCCCATTTCCTAGGCTCTCGGCCCGTTCATCGCGTAAATGACGTCAGCTGTGACGTAGTCACTTGCACTCCCTATTGTGCATTGAGTTTAGTGTGTCGTTTGCTATTTATGACCGACTGGGATTGCAGCGCCACCGGTGGCGCCCTATCCGTTGACAGACACTTTTTTCAATAGAGTTTCCTCCTCTGGTACATATCTATCTATCTCTATGGTTAGCCTCGGCCATACTGGATCACAAAAAAGTCGTTACTCTCTAGTTTCGCTTTTCCCAATTATAGCATTCACTCAAGAAATCGGTTAAGTATTGTTGTTTGGAAGATTCGTGTAATACGCTGACCGTGCCATAGCGAATTGCGTGCGAAAGAACTGCTAAACAATGATCGAAACCCACAGTGGTCACGTACTGCAAAAGCTCAATACATTACGCTGGGCTAATCATAAACAATCCTGTCCACAAAGACGTCACAATCAACAACTTTCCTAGCATTGATGATGAAATTAACAACAATTACATAAGACAATTAAACAACGATAACAATAAACAGCAATACAGGCAGTCGTTAAGTGATGATTGCACTGTATACATATTAAATTATAATATTAAATAACTTACGAATAAACGAAAGACTAGTGAAACTAACGATTGAAACATGCATTGTCATCGATAAGACGGCGTTGGGGAAGTAACAGAGGTGTAGGTAGTCAGGAAATGGGCAAAATATTGATTAAAAAATTTGCGCACAAACACACAAACAAGTGAAGTTCAATAAAAGTGTGTAAATAAAAATAAATCCATCCTGGGATTAAATTTTTTCATTATGAACTAAATTTCTTACTTCTTTCTGTGCAAACCACAGCAGATTAATATACGTCCTTGGCGATTTATTAAATTTTCAAAATTTCTGTTGCATTTTGGATCACCAGGTACATCGCTTAAGACAAATCTTGAAGATAAAAATAATTTGATTGACTTGCCAGTTCCTCTGATTTGTTCCCCTAGAGTTTTCTTCGGATGCTATGGGAGAAAGCGTTTGCAGCCATACCATCCTCCAAATAGGAATTTTAACAATTGGTATGCAGAAAATTCTCTCAAGTTGGTATTCGCATATTTTTTGATTCAATGCCATAAATTATCTGAAAAGGAATAAAGATGGTTGTTTGTCATGTTTTTCCCGAATAATGTGAAATTTAAATTATTTGAAGTTAAATGACACCCAACTGAAATCATTTGTTAGTTGACGATCACGGTAAAGCAAATTTTTAACTTAAAATCATTTGGTGAACGTACAAGCACTGCTTTTCGGTGTAACACTTTCTATTTCAAAAATCTTATCAAAATTTTTCGACATGCCAATGGTTTTTGAACATTATTGGAATCGTCACATATTCACTGTTGATTATGTAAATATCGGACAATTGTTATTAAAACGACTGCTATTTGTAATTATCCAGTTGTTTGGAAGAGGAAATGACTTTTCGTAATTTCACATAAAGCTCATTCAGAATTGTTGGAGATGTAGTAGGGTGTTTGATTTGAATGTCTAATTCTTGCAGACGTAGGCTTGTTGGGTGTACAAGTTTCATTCAAAATTCGACGTTATTAATTTTTCGTCGCGTTCGGCCAACTTTATTGCAAAAGGATAGATGGATCGAAAGCGAAACGAACAGTGAGGGCTGTACAGAATCGATTTTCCGAAGAATTCAATACTTCGCCTTTATTCCGTGTTATGATTAAACGTCGGAGGGCTGAGCGCTGCTACGTCGATGCATTGTTTTTGTCCCCGATCAAATCCCTGTGGAGGGATCAGGCAAAAAAAAAAAGCAGAGGAAAGCTTTCTTTCAACAATCTTTTTCATTAATATTCATGATCATCAACATTTGTTCACTTCCCTGTTTTTCTTCTCTTTGGTTAATTAAGTTTGTAAGGGTTGAAAAGGCTGGGAGGAAAAAAAACAACTCTTCTGGAACCCGTCTCTCATTCTAGCTTTAAAATGTGTTCTCGTCTTGGGCGACTTTTTTTGTCCTTCTATTTGGTTAACGTAAAAATATGCTGACTAAGATCCTTTCTGTTGACTTTGGTGAAAGAATTTACACATGCCCCAAAGATATTCCCGTATATTCTAACGCAGTGTGAGTTGCCATCCCCGCCGGACGCACCATATTGATTCCAAACTTAAATTCTGGAGGTTCGTCGCTCTTCTTTTCTCAGGTACTCTTCCAAGTAGTGAATTACTCTACTTTGAATTTGCAAAATTGTAAAGCGAATGAATCACTTCAGGGTGAGTTTGTTTCTCAAATGGAAACTTTCTACCATTTTATTTTACTTTGAAATGTTTTGAAATTTTACTTAAAAAATTTGGATTAGAAGTTTCGCTGCAGATTTTAAGATTATGATATAAAACAAGTCTATCTCTTTATGCTAGTATATCTCTCAAGGTATACTTTTACTATACGATGTCCCACAAAGGACCCTCTGATTATAAGAGTAAATATCTCGAAATAAATAAACAGAGATAGACAGAAGAATGAAACGAGTGGTATGTTTATTTCGAAAGTCGTAAAAATCAGATACGGAAGTTTCAAATTTAGTCACAAATTAGTTACAAATGTTGCCGACAGTGGCGCTGTACATAGGTACTGAAAATTCATTCTTATTTTGCGCCATCTCTGTACTCGGAAGGTGCACATTTTGAATCGCTTGTGGTGTGATTGCTGTGGCTGCTTGCAAAGGACAGTTTATAGCCTATTTCTCGGATTCCATTCTGCGACTTTAATGTTTTGACGTCAGTTTAACTTCAATGTAAAGCTGTCCTCCAGTTTGTAATCTGAACATCTTAAAATTGATAAGCAAAATTTACTACAATACATGTACTATAAAAGATGCGAAGTTTTTGCTGCTAACTTGAAGAATTTTATTAGTGTATTATTAATTTCTACGTTTTTAAGAGACTTATCTCCAGTTTTAGATTTTTCCATCGTTGTGGTAGTCTTACAAAATTATAATTCCGATTCTTCAGAATCTCTATACTAAACTCCAAAATTTGTTTGCTCGTCTGTGTATTCCTGCTGTAAAGTGTATGAAGTGGTACCTTCAAACTGCCTACTCATACCGGCCAAATTATTAGGAACCCTACCGACGACGTACAAAATGAATCGTGACACCATTTGCATATTCAGATGACCTCATATCAGGGAACAATGAATATCGTAATGCCTCTCCACTCAACTCCAACCCGCAACATGTGGTATCAAAGTGAGCGACGAAAACGTTGTCAGCCATAAAGAAACAATGACCCTTTTAGGCTTTTCACAGAGCTCTGCTTCAAGAGTGTTTCATCGAATAGCGTGGTTAAGTTACAATACAGCGCCATGTAATGGTGGATTTGCGAAAGGCATCTTGAACGTACAACCCTTCGTCGTGTTCTTCTCCTATCAAAATCGAACAGGATGAAACGACTCCAGTCAGAGTGAGACGATCAAGATTGGACTGTAGATAATGGATAAGGATTTCCTAGCTTGATGAGTCTAGTTTCAATCTGTCCGGTTCAGTCTAGCCACAGGGTGATGGGATTTTTCAGCAGGACAATGCTTCATGCAGTAAGTTCCGATTGTGACTTTGCAGTGATAAATGGTAAGCACGTTAACCCAATCTCAACCCAATCGAACAACTTTAGGGCCAGTTGATATACACAGTTTCAATCGAAACCTAATAACGCAACTTTAGAGTGCCAGACGGGCGGCAAGGACCACTATTTCTGTGGAATGGTTCAGGCACTTTGTTGAATCAATATCCAGAAGAATCCGGCCGTTCTGGGGGCACATTCGCGAGCAAAAACGTATCAGATGCGGTCCTATAATAAATTGGCCATTGAGTGCATGTTACCAGTTGTAGCAAATGAATAGAAAACACTATTATAAACAATCGTGCACGTAAGCATTGAGATTAGAATTATCTTTTTCAAATAATAAGAACAAGTGATAGTCCTGCGAATGAGATACGATTGGAAAATCAAGCAAGAGGCCTTTTTATCAGCAAAATTCGTCTCATTATTTTGATGGTATATTCAATTAATTAATTTTTGATAATTTTTTTTCTTTCCTTATGTATATATTTATAAAGAAGAAATAGGTGTCGATAAAATAATGCTGTTGACTGCAGAAAGTAACAAACACACTGCTTTAAAATTTTTTAGCGGAGCTTTAAATGTAAATGTACGCAGTTTTTGGAGGAAAAAAGCAGTTCTAGTTGGAAGTCCTTCATTTGATTTAGTAAATTTACTAAATGTAGGCCGCTTCATTAACGATTCCATTATTGGACAAGTGGAGTCCTGTCTTTTAACATTTATTAAATTTTCCCAATGACCCTTCATTGTGCGCGAAACGTTTTTGAAACGGGCTCCCTCGAAAGCGAATTTTCACGTTCCGAATTCTTTGATGTATTTAATTATTCGTTTCTTTTTTGAATTTTTCTCTCGCGTTGAGTGAGTTAATCGCGTTGCTGCAGAGGTGGGAAATTGTTTTCGGTGGCAGCAGGTTTCATCCATCCAATACACTGTGTTGGTATTCGTTCGGCGAACTGTTAAATGATTAGGTTGGCGAAGATGTCGTTACGGTTGATGACAGCCAAAGTGTTCATGGGTATTAGTCGAAAGGGTTTCCACGAGAGAGAGACTCACTTCGGCCTATTTAAGGTTCATATTTGTGACAAGAGTTGGATTGTCAGTGTCAACGATACACGTTGCGTGCACATTATTTGATCCTTTATGACGAAGAAATCAATGGGCATCATTAGACACAAGAGGGGCCATGGCTCATCGAGGAACCTCATTAGAGCGTCAAATCGACATCATTAGTGCGACCAATGGTAGTCGTATCGTCGTCATTTAGGAAACAGTCCGCGCTCTTTTTTCGATTAAGATGATGAATCGACTGAATGCTAAATTAAGATCAGTGTTTGCCGTTGTTGTATAAACTTGAGTTTTATCGCCCACTGGGGGGGCTTTAGCGACATTAAAAATAATTTCGTTTTGCATCGGAATCGACGATGATCTTGTAGCAGAATCCTCCGTTTATGTTTGAATTTCCAATTGCAATAAATGTTAACGCATAGTGAGTCGTCGCCGTCGTTTTATGAAATGACAGTAAAAGGATCGAGGTAGTAGGAATGGGAAAACGAGAAGGGGAATCGTAAAAATTTCCAAGTTTTATTTAAATATAAATGACAATAAAAATCGCTCAACTCGTTTATTGCCTCCTTTTCGCGTGTTCTGAGTCTCTGACTTAATTATTTCCATTGATGGCGTTTCTCCTTCGGCGTGGCTTCTCTTCTCCACGACGAGGATTTGACACTCGTTAATAGTTAATGAAGCGGAATTAAATTTGGATTTTTTCTTTCATTTACTTAATTATAAAAAAAGGAAATAGAGAAGCCTTTCTTATTATTTCCTCTCCTCTCTCCTTTTTAGGGTTCTCCTTTGTTTCCGTTATTGGATTCTAATAACGTTCTCACGAGAGCTTAAACACTTCCGGTATTTCGATCTGAGGCTTTGGAAAGGTTGAAAGTGGAGACGGAAGAAAGAGGGTAAACAGAGCGAGCGGGTGCGTTGCATGGGAGAGTAGTTCGTTTCCTACTCTTCTTAAACACACACAAACACAAACACACACGCTCCCCTTCGATGTTTCAGATATGGATTCGAACCCTGCATTCTGGTGGAAGGCGAAGTAGAGTTGGCAGTGCGTGTCGTTTTTAAATCTACCCACCCGTCGCCATTAATTTGAACAGGGCGATAGCGCCCTCTTATGTGTCGGCGTGAAATGCAGGACGGACGAACAGGTGGCGTGCGCGCACGACCATGAAAGCATGCATAGGTGATGGGCGAGGAAGCGATACTCGATAAGCCTAACGCCCGAACAAACCTCCCTTCGTCTTCCCCACCCCCCCTCGCGCGCTTCTATCTATCTGTCTGTCGTAAAGCCGTCTTTATCTAAATCCTGCTCGATTCTGAATCGGAGGGGTTAATGTCACGGCCATTTCAAAGGCGCCACAGATAGAAGGTTAATACGCGCCAGGAGGATTTGCACGTGTCGCCTGTCACACGACGATGGCGATGGCAGCGCACCCGACCAGATTAAAACGAGTTCCGATGTGAAATGAAAAAAAGAGAAGAACAACAATAACCTCATAACGAATATTTAACTTATCAATCAACGCAGTAACAGGATAATTTCACTTTTTTTTTCTAGCCTGAAAACTTGAACTTAACTTTTATGTTATTGGGTCAAATCAATAACAATAATGGATCATTTATATAAACAGTCCTTTCTATATCGTTTCTGTGTAATGCTTATACTTAAAATCGTTCTCGAAATAGTTACACAATGACACCTCAACAAGGAAACTCTAAAAAAGAAACTTTAATAACCAAAACGATCGGCCTCGGTGGCTCAGCAGGTTGCGTGATCGCCTCTGATGCCCGAGTACGCGGGTTCGATCCCGGCCGAGGACGACGAGGATTTTTCAGGGGTAAATCCTGAGATCACGCACTTCCTTCGGAAGGGAAGTAAAGCCGTTGGTCCCGTGTAGTCGTTTGCCGGCTGCACGTTAAAGAACCCTTGCGAGGCAAAATTTGCGGCCCCTATAACGCCGTCCTGAAATGACCATAGCAGTTGAAAAGGACGTTAATACCAAACAAACCAAACCAAACCTAATAACCAAAACGAAATTTATATGTAACAATTTCAACCTCATACAAAATTACTTTGAAAAAACATTCAAAAGTAAAGAATATCTAAGTACGGCTTGTGAAGGTTATATTGTTAAGCCTTACATCAGGTGTTTAGAATATAAATGAGAATATGAAAGAAAATTCCACACCCCTGAGGTCGAACTACGAACCTTCATGTCCATTTGGGCTGGTTAGAGCAGGAATTCGCTATCTTTCCTATTGGCGTAATATTCGTTGAAGAATATGTATAATGCCAGGAATGAACAAAAGAGGAAAGAGACGCATGCGTGATATACGTGCTTATCGATTGTGGATGTGTGGTTTATTCGGAGTTCCTTAAATATGGCCTCCACCTCACCCGTTTATTCAAGAAAACACTATAAGCAGTCAAGCTTGACCCATAATTTATAATGTTTTTAACTATTTAAAAGGAAAGGGACATGGAGATAGTAAATATCTATATACAGGGTGTTTTTGAATTGAGTACAGATTTTTTTGGGAGATGATAGAAGAGGTTCTTAGAAGTATTTTTTGTCATATGAACATGTGGTCCCCGCAGTTCCGTTTACTTAAAATACTGCATTGAACAATCAAATGACACCGGGACGCGAGAGGGAATGTTCAACAGCTACAATAGTCATCTGTGGTGTCATGTCAACACATGTGCAACACATGTTAACAGTTTTCAGCATCATTTTTCGTTGAATATTTGGGCTGGCATGATTCACAGTGTCCTGATTGGGCCATATCTCCTACCATGCCGTCTTAACGGGCAAACATATCTTGGTTTCCTGAAGGAGGAGCTCCCTGGTCTTCTTGAAGATGTTCCACTAATGACCAGACATTTGATGTGGTTTCAACAGGACGGCGCACCTTCGCATTACACAAGAGCAGTTAGAGATTACCTAAATGAGACATATCCTGGTCGTTGGATTGGTCGTGGCGGACCAGTTTCTTGGCCACCGAGAACGCCACATCTCACACCGATGGATTTTATTTTATGGGGAAGCATAAAATGAATGGTGTACTCCGAACCCGTAGATACCGAAGAAGAATTGGCGGCTCGTGTTGTCGCGGCAACAGGTGACATCAGCGACCGTGCAAATCAGCTGTTTCCACGCGTACATCAATCCATCATAAGGCGTTGCGAATTGTGCTATGAAGCAAATGGCGGTCATTTCGAACAATTATTGTAAAAGTCATACAGTAGATTGCTTGTGTTAATTGTTAAAAATAAAATAATCTAGGCCTATCAACGCACACTGCGTCCCGGTGTCATTTGATTGTTCAATGCAGTATTGTAAGTAAACGGAGTTGCGGGGACCCCATGTTCATATGACAAAAAATACTTCTAAGGACCTCTTCTATCATCTCCCAAAAATCTGTACTCAATTCAAAAACACCCTGTATATAAAAGAAGAAACTGACTGAGTGATCAACGCACAGCTCAAACCATAAGGGCTAGAAACTTGAAATTTTGTACAGAGGTTCTTTACATATTGTAAGTGAGCACTAAGAAGGGGTTTTTCGAAATTCAACCCCTAAGGGGGGGGGGGGGATGAAAGTTTAACACATTAACTGGTGTTGCGCTGTATACTTAATACATTAACTGGTGTGGCACTACATAATTAACCATATTAACCTCTTTTAGAGAGGGGGGATAACAAATTATTAACAACTGCAATGAAGGACATAGATAAGGCAATGTTTATCGAGGAGGCTAAGGAATCACACGGGTCTCCCTTGAGCTCCCTAAAAACGTCCAGACGACTGGCGAAAATTTGTGTGGTTTGGCAAAAAAAGAGAAAGAACGAGTATTGATCAGTGAAATTTGCAACAGAAAGATAAAAAGCTATCCGGGCATTGGAAACATCTGAACACAGACCAGGAGGGTATAAGAGCTTATACGTCAAGGGCAAGGGAAATTTTAAAAGATAGGTCTAAAGTATCCAGTAATGCTCCCCGGGGGTGAAGATGGATAACATTTTAATCTGAGCCAGAACAACAAGAGGGTAAGTAAAGTCCCGGGCAAAGTGTGCAATATAAGTAGGTTCATTAAGACAGATGGTTCCATCCCAACTCTGAGAATTATAAAACAAAATGGAATTTGTAACAATACGTAGAATTCCTGTTGTTCGGGCTTTTCTTAGAAGTTAACATTTTCTTAGAAATATTTATTAATGATCCGTAACCGGAGATAATGGAGAGTTAGCAGACTATAGACGGAAATTGTAGAATTACTAAAAACAAATTTATTATTTAACTTCATGAGGTTGTTCTGTTTAATCTACAACTGTAATTATCTCGGGCAACGCCGGGGCCTCTGCTAGTACATAATAAAAGAGATCAGCAAGGCAACAGGAATATTATATTCAACCTGTCAAGCAATCGCTAATTGAGCTATTCCAGCTCGTTTCGATTTCGTTTTAACTGGCTTCGCACTTACAGAAATAGCAGGAATAATTAATGCTGCATTCTCTGCCCGTTTCTGATTGTCAGAACTAGCTTTAATCATTTACGCATGCGCTAGTTTCCTTTTTCTTTCGTGTCGGGACTATAAGAATAGTCTGTGAAGAATATGCCAATAGGAAAAATAGTCCCGATCTGCAAACTATACCGTTTTTCATTTAACTACGCACCCCAACAAAAGAAACCGTGTCATCCACCCTTTGAATTGTTTTGCGATTGGCAGTGATGATTGGCTGTTGCGTGAATCGCATGTGGCTGCTTTTCGCCGTTGATCGAGTGAAATCAACATGGCTGCCATCTCCGCTACTACGCATTGTTTTGACGGGTGCTTAGTTAAGCGAAAAGTCGTGTAATTACCTGTTCTAACCAGACCAAATAAAAAATGCTTCTATGTCACAGTGGCTTAATTGTTTAGAGCGTCGGCGCTATTAGTCGGAAGTTCCTGGTTCGAGTCTAGGTTCATTCCTATTTTCATGTATATTTTCAAAATCAATTTTTAAAAGCTTTCGATAGCTCTGAAGATGGACAAAGGTTTATCTGAAAACGTTCAGCATATGAGAAGCCTTATGAGAATTTTTAAAATTTTGATTTGTATATGATGGTTTTCAATTTGGATTTTGCTGCATTATTATCAGGTTCGATGGTCATAAAGTACAGTCAACCAAAGGAAATAATCCACACGAGTTTAATACTCAAATTTATTTGTTTTAATAGCTTTTTTGATTATAATTATTTAAATTTAAATAATCTTAATAATGTTAACTCTAAATGTAATATTAAATTATTAAAAATAAATTAATATTGAAACGGTAAAACTTAGAGTAAAATTCAAGTGTGGATTATTTCCCTTTGACGACTGTACCTAGCGTGATCCTTTGCATGATTACAAACTTAAAGTTACTTATCGAAAATGTCGAAAACTCAAAATTTAAATTGCGTCGTTACGTCATTCATGAACTTTCCGCACGAGCAGTTCATTAAATTCAAAGGTGCGATTACAATTAAATCGGCGGCAATTGTTGAGATTAAATGACGTTTTCGACAGGTTTTCAGCAAACTTCGCGTGATGTTTAGACCCTTAACATTTGAGTTTTGAACATTCTGCATAAGTTTGTAATCATGCAAAGGATCACGCTAGGCACTCTACGACCATCGAACCTGATACACCCTGTATATTTTGCTTGAAGCAACAATATATATTGTTACATCATCATAATTCGACCATTGTTGATCGTATTTCCACCAATAATAAGCCCTAAATTTGGTCGACTTATGATGACGTAACAATGCATGACTTTTCAGTTGTGAGGCTTTCTTTCTAGGAGGTGTTGATAGATCGCACTAGGGTAAGGCTCTAAAGGCACATCTTTAGAGCCTTAACTAGGGCAACACCACATAGATAGAAGGCCTGATAACGGAAACGTTATATATTGTTACATCATCATTAGTCGACCATTGTTAATCCTATTTCTACCAATAATAAGCCCTAAATTTGGTCAACTAATGATATAACAATGAATGACGTTTCCGTTTTCAGACCTTCTGTCTAGGACGTGTTGACTAGGGCCGACTGTGACCTGCGATAGAGGTTTTTCATTGAAAATGAAAATAAAATTTCTATCTGCCGATAGGGCGCAGTTGGGCCATTGTACATGTAGCGCCACTTTTCAATAGAGTTCCCGCCCTATTGGGAGCTATACTCCGTCCAACGAAAGTTGGAGTGGGCGTGTCCAGTTAAACTTCCTATTTCAATTGTTAGACATTGTTGCCAAAGTAGAATCAACAATGTCTAACAATTGAAATAGGAAGTTTAACTGGACACGCCCACACCAACTTTCGTTGGACAGAGTATAGAAACTTTAGCTTCATTTTAACAACGGAGCTCGACGACAATGTATATCTATAGACCGTGATTAAAATGAAATGTACAGATTCGACTGTTGTGGTACCTGTCGTACGACGGGCTTTAATGCTAACAAAGGCAAATGACGCGAAAAAAAAACAATTAAAAATCTCCTTTCTTTTTAAGAATATAACACCAATTATCTACTACAATTCTACATGTGGGAGAATCGAAAAATACCTCGATAATTGTTTGATGCATGTAATAACAATTAGTAAACAGTATGATTAACGATTCCTAATGAATAGGGTAATAGCGCCGACGAAGCGAAAATTTCAGACAATCTCGGAAGTCGAAGAAGCCCATGCGAATCCAACGGAGTATGGAAATCGACAGCATGGATTGCTATGCTATGTTCGTGGTCCAAAATCATTTGAAGATCTTCGAAGAGTTGTTGGTGTATTGCAAGATACTTTCCAGGAGGCTTGAAAAACTCTAAGCCTGCTAAAGGACGATGAAGAATGGCATCGTTGCATGCCATGCGTGAAGCAATTGCTTTCCAGATTTGACAACTCAGATATCTATTTGCAGTCATCCTGGCATACTTTAAGTCCCCAGGAACCTAAGCGAATGTGGAGTGGTTGTGCAGACGCGTTGTCAGAAGATCATCAGCAACAATTCAACTCAGAAGCAACCAATCTTCGAGTGCTGTATCTCGCATTAAGCGATTTGGACCAATATCTGACGAACAATGAACGCCGTCTCAAGGATTATCCAGGGATGCCTCAATTGCATCAGTTCGCTGATCAAGAAGTTGACGCGTTCTAGGATTCAAATCCAATGGTATCGCTGGAAACTGCATACCTTCGGGCAAGATTCCAAAAGTTGGTGGATCAAATATCGCTCTTAAGTTCTAGGTCGACTCCTTGGTCTCTTACGTGACCACCGTCTTGGAAAATACCAACTGCCTAAAAAGACAGTTTATGGCATCCGTGCATGTGGCCTAACAAAAGCAACCAACCCCTCTCAATGCGGAAAAGTAGCGGCTCAACACCTAAAGACTGCTTTATTCGTGATGCTGAACACTATCTAGTAGGGAACATCTGCCACACTTCCCAGGATCTCATTTCGGCACTCTGTCGGTCATTACCTAAGACTCATGACTATAGATGAGAATGGGTACAAAGATAGGTTTGAAAACGGATTGAAAGCTTGACTTTCATTCCTAGCCCAAGTTTGTTCAACGGATCACCAAAGTTCGTGTCAGACACAGCTTGCTGCGCCGATCTGAGCATCCAATAAATAATGTTACTTGCTTTTGATTTTATCCGAAAGCCCGGCGCAACTGCCTAGGAAAACGGTTTGCGGCATCCGTACATGTGGCCAAACCAATGCAACTGAGGCCTCTCAATGCGGAGAAGTAGCGGCTCAGCACCTAAAAACTGCCTTATGTGATGCTGAACACTATCTAGTAAGGAACAAATACGGCGAAAACAACCTGAAGCCAGGGACCGTTCTTGTCTGGTGCGGACTTTGCAAGGTTGGGGAGGCGGAATAATGGCGTGGGGAATGTTTTCTAAGCAAGAATTAGGTTCTCTAATATCTGTCACGGTCGTTAAACGGCAAAACATATTGTTGCAGATTAAGTTCATCTTTTCATGGTCACAGTTTATCCCCACGCAGAAGGCTCCTTCCTGCAGAATAATGCACCAGCACTCCGTGCCAAAATCATTGCAGTTTGTTTCGAGGAATATGACAGTGAGTTCTCCTAGGTGCAGTGGTCGGCTCACTCCCCAGATCCCAACCGTATTGAACATCTTTGGGATGAGCTAGAAAGGACATTCGCTCCTTCCCTACATCTCCATTGAATCTAAGTGAATTGCGTGAAGTTCTCATGTCTGCATGGGCCAACATTCCTGTTGAAAGTTTTCATTATCTCGGTGAATCCATGCCCAAACGAGTACAGGCGGTTTTGAGGGCTAATGGAGGTTCAACACGCTACTAGACCTGTGTACCTAATAAAGAAGTTGAAATTATTAAAGCGGGTAATTCAAAAGTGTGTTACATTTTTTTACATTGTTAACGACATTTTCAGTGTTTCCTTTCCAGCAATTCAATGCTTTTATAAGAACCACGAGGCACGCGCAAACACTGAAAATGTCGTTAACAATGTAAAAAAAAAAACGTAATACACTTTTGGATCACCCGGTATATTAATTTTGTTCTGCTTATTAAAAGCTTATTTTTTAATTTTCCTGTTGATAGTTCTTGAAGGTTATCGTTTCTGTAAAGGCGAAAAATTTAAGAATTGTTAAACTATTCTATGCTAATTTACACAAGCGCAAATAAATCAAATTTGTTAATATTAGGATCTATATATAACATTGTTTGTACAATGTGTATGCAACCATTTGTCAATACCATTCACTGATCTGAAACTCAATTTCAGCCTTCATTAAGCATCTATGTTTAAATTGAATGTAGTTAAGATGTTGAGAATATATTTAAACAAATTACAATGATTACATGAAGTTATAAATTTCTGATAATTAAATAAACAACCCCTTTAAAGTCTTTTATATCATAAAAGGTAAGGCAATGTCAAATTAAATTAAGAGAGCCTTTACAATATACAGAGTGTTTCAAATAAAATGTAACAGTGGAATATCTGGAGAAATACACATCGGATTAAAAAAAAACAAACCTCACTTGTTTAATATTTTTCTTTGAAACTCCATGTATACTAACCAATGCAAAATTTAGCTTGGTAAGTTAAAACTAGTTAATGAAATCTTAATGCACTCAAACGGTTATCAGAGTATATGATCAAAATTGTATAGGGTCAGTCATGAAAATTAGAACATTATTAAAGAATTTATGTATAGCCGTATTGGTATATCACTTTTCATTCTATTAGGCCAAATGCAGTACATTTTGGTGTATATACTTAGTGGAACATGCAGTTTCGATTTCTGCAAAAAAAAATAGTACCAAAAGTCGCCATAGGGGGCGCTTATTTCAAGAAAACAATGAATACCTAATTGTCAAATGAACAAATACCGTACAAACCAACTTTAGTAACAACAATAAACAATGTTTTATTTTTAATTACAAATGTGATTCAATATGACCACCAGTGTGCTGTTCCAATAGCTGCATGCGGTACACGAAATTTTCTTGGGCAGCTCGCAGCATATCTGCATTAATTAGTCTGATATGTAACGTTATTTGATCCTTTAAGGTTGAGAGGTCAGGAACATGTGCTTGATACACAAGGCTTTTCAAATATCCCCATAACCAAAAATCACAAGGGTTGAGATCAGGCGACCTGGGTGGCCATACCATGGAAATGCACGACTAATTAATCTGTTGTCTGAAAAACGTTCTCGCAAGATCTGCTGCACCTGACGTCCGATGTGCGGTGGCGCACCATCCTGCATAAAAATGGTAGAATCCAGACAACCCTTTTCCTGCAATCGTGGCATCACGAAATTCTCAAGCATATCCGCATACTTAACAGAATTGACGGAAAAAGTCACCGGTCCACGGGGACGGATTTCTTCAAAAAAGTACGGGCCGATGATGAAAGAAGCAGTAAAGCCGCACCATACTGTTAGTTTCGGTGAATGCATAGGAGTTGGCAGACACACTTGTAAATTTGATGCAGCCCAAATACGGCAGTTGTGGGTATTGATATCACCATTCAAATAAAAATGTGCCTCATCACTCCATAAAATTTGCCATGGCCATGCATCATTCACTTCCATACGTGCTAAAAATCTCAACGAAAAGTCTGTTCGGGTACGTTCATCTCCAGGAAGCAATTGTTGAACAGGTGTGAGTTTATAGGGATAAAATGTCAATATCTTATGCAATATTTTCCTCACCGTCGAATATGGGATATCTGTTTGGCGTGCTATTGCGTGTGCACTGCTGGTACCCTGCACAGTAGTCATCTCCTGTTCCACAACAGCAGTTGCAACTTCTTCAACGTGTTGCTGCCTGATTCGTTTGCGTCCCCGGCCTGGTTGCACTTCTAGAGTTCCGGTAGATTCAAATCGTTCAATAATTTTCCGTAAGTTAGTTACGCTCATCGGTCCTCTTCGTAACGTTTTCAAGCGCCGGAATTCACGAAGAGCAGCACTTGCATTATCGCTCTTCTTATAAAACAACTTGACTAATAACGCCCGGTCAGGCAGAGTAAGCGTCAACGTCAGGCCATTCGTTCGTGAATGATGGGAAATCCTTAGCCTTGCCTTTTATTGTCATGATTGCTCAACACTGAACGCGCTTATGCAAATGTATTCATTGTTTTCTTGAAATAAGCGCCTCCTATGGCGACTTTTGGTACTAGTTTTTTTTTGCAGAAATCGAAACTGCACGTTCCACTAAGTATATACACCAAAATGTACTGCATTTGGCCTAATAGAATTCCCGCTAGCGAGCTCTGAACATCTCACGTTATTTCTTGCCCACCCGGTATATAATAATGTGCCCAACTGAAAATGAGGCTACGGTTACATGTAGACTTTTGCGATTGTTCTGTGAAACAGCATCAACAGTAACTGCAAGCCTTTCGCGCAAGAATAGGGTGTATCTTTTATTTTCTATATATATAAATATGAAAAAAGCAATATTTCATAAATATCTAAGTACAGAATATTTGACGTTCAGTTAATGTGTAACATGACGCCTACACATAATTGCCTTTGATAATGATACACTGATCTCAGAGCGTAAGAAGCGAATGATGGCTTCAGTGTTGCATACGGATCCTTTTTCCGCGGTGTAGTGCATTTCTTTGTCGTAGGTGAACCGATGACCTGTCAGTGATTTTTTTAAGGGGCCGAAAATATGGGAGTCACATGGGGAGAAATCGGGGCTGTACAGAGGATGTTTGAGGACTTCCCATTGAAATGTTTCCAGCAGGTGGAGGGTCTTTTTGCCACAAGTGGCATAGCGTTGTCCTGGAGCAGCACTATCCATTTCGAGAGGTTCTCTCTGTGCTTGTTTTCGATGGCCCGTTTCGGCTTCGCAATAACTTGCAGTACCGTTCGTATCGTAACTGTTTCACCCCGTTCTAGCCAGTCGAGGAGTATGGGTCCTTCTTCGTTGGAAAAAAAAACTGAGCACCATTTTTCGGGCTTCATGGCAGAGTGAGCTGTTTTGGGATGTGGGGAACCGGGACGACGCTACATCTATCGACTAGCATATTTACCAACTTTGATTAGATACAGCGGCGCTAAAGTGCAAGTCTCCTTTTCATTTAGGCACACCGGTGACCAGTGAAGTAGAAACATTTGTTTAGAATTTTAATGGGCTTCCTTTGATCCGAATTACAGCATATATGGGGATTAGTATAGAGTCTCTAAGTAAAGTGAATGGAAGATCTGATGCTGACCAGACATTCTTTTAGTTCTCGCGGAATTGTTGGCGGAAGAACTTGCTGTCGGAGATATCGTTACATTTTCTATGGGATTGAGATCTGCACCTGGAGCGACCAGAGTAAAGACGAAAGTCATCTTTGTGCTGGCTAATCCACTGCTGAACCAGTCGTGCACGAAGAAGCCGTCGCATGCAGGATTAAAAATATAACAGTGCCTGATGGACTTAGTTGACGACATTGTTCGTAATCCATGGAACGCACCCGAATTTCTTTGAATATAAGGGGATCAATTCCATACCAGCAGAAAAACTCCAGGCGTATTGGATCCATTGCTATACAAGGCTTGCTCCAAACCTTCTGTAAACCGTCGGTCGAATCAATGAATATCGTGATTCTTCAGACCACGAAGCCTGTTTCTAGCCTTCACGTGTCAAGTCAGAACGTCCCAGACGAACATTTCTGTTCTTAGGAGAAATAAGAGATATTCTTCTAAGCATGCGACTGCCGATTTGGAACAGCTTCTATTCCCAGCGCTTGGTTCTGTCACATATCTTGTCTTCCGCTGGACGATCAGCAACAATAAGTCCCTTTTCGAGATCAGTTGGGCCCTTCTTTTCCTCCCATGCTGATCAAGTACTATGATTAGAATCACCCAAATCCTTCTTAAAAAAGTGAAAGTTTAGGCTTGAATCACCTGAGCTCAAACTATTTTGCATAAAAACAGATGAAAACAAATTCAGATATGTTTGGCAGATATTGACTTGTCTTTGTATGTTATCTACGAATTCTACTTTAGATTTTAATTTCCCGTGTTTTGAAGTTTTAAAAGTTGAATACATGTAGGTTATTTGGACAAACGACGAAAAGACAGGCGCTCGATATACAAAATAATATGAACATCTGAGAACGCGCCATAATTCTCAGGACACAGATCTGCCACCGAGTGGCCGTCTGGGTGAAGTATCAATCTATCAGCAGCAGTCGTACGAGTTGTATGTGAACATTCTGCTAGGAATCAAACGCCATTATGTGCAATTTGTCAGTCGTCCATAGAGGCATGTTTGTTGGAGCTCGTATCGCTAATGCTCAGTGACGAAGATACCAACTTTGTGGATGTTACAATAAGAATCAATTGTTTTGACAATCTACACAAGGTTGAATGGTAAGATGTCATTTTCGAAACAGAACAATGGACGAAGGTCAAATCTCACCGACAGGAATGAAAAGCGAATTTGGCCCGAAAGCACTAGACACGGGTTATCCAGATACCTCCGACATGAACTCTCATCTCCAGCACCACGTAACAAACGAATCTGTTAAAAAAAAAAAAAGAACAGCATGCTGCGAACAAACAAAACCCAATCCGTGACACTGAGAAATGCTTTGTAGAGATTGACAGTGGTGCATAGAGTACAGAGATTGGATAATAATCGGCCTCGGTGGCTCAAGGGTTGCGTGATCGTCTCAAGGGTTCGACCCCGGCCGAGGACGACGAGGATTTTTTCAGGGGGAAAATCCTGAGATCACGCACTTCCTTCGGAAGGGAAGTAAAGCCGGCTGCACGTTTAACAACCCTTGCGAGGCAAAATCTGCGGCCCCTATAACGCCGTCCTGAAATGACCATGGCAGTTGAAAAGGACGTTAATACCAAACAAACCAAACCAAACCAAGATTGGATAATAAAGCAATGGGGACATGTCATCAAGGCTCATAAAGCTATCCTTACATTACTTCAGACTACTTAGAGTTTAGAGAAAGCCTGCAGAAGCCTTTCATGATGACTACCTCCTTCTCATTATCAAGCAAGGGGAGGGGAGGCTTAGGTTGATGTGATTCCTATTTGTAGCCCTAAAATTTGCATGGGAAGATCTCAGCATACTGGATGATCATTTTCATCCTTTGTCCAGACGGTGTTCTCTGGCGAACGATCGTGTGGTACAAAAAGACACCGCCCCCATTCATAAGCTAAAAGTGCCTAAGCTGGATTCGATGACTACGAGTATGAAGTGGTGTATGTCGTCTGGCCTCCTTAATCTCCTGATCTTTATATCATTAATCTTTTGTCTGATGTTTTGAAGAAGAAAGTGCGTGCTAAGATTTACATATAGCCATACACGTTCTGAGCTAGAGACCACTCTACTCGAGGTTTGGTTTGGTTTGGTTTGGTTTGGTTGGTATTAATGTCCTATTCAACTATTACAGTCATATTAAGACAGCATTATAGAGGCCGAAAATTTTGCCTCGCAAGGGTTCTTTAAGGTGCAGCCGGCAAACGACTGCACGGAACCAACGGCTTTACTTCCCTTCAGAAGGAACTGCGTGATTTCAGGATTATCCCCCTGAAAAAATCCTCGCAGTCCTCAGCCGGGATCGAACCCGCGTCTTCGGGCATCAGAGGCGATCACGCCACTACTGAGCCACGGAGGCCGATCTCTGCTCGAGAAATGGATGCCTATTTCCTTCAAAAATTGTGTATGACCTATATTTGTACTTCCCACTTCGGACATAAGCTGTAATTTAGATTAAGGATGGGCCAATCCTCTGAAATAAAAATGCCCTGCCTTTTTATAAGTGTTCATGTAATTCTATCCACCCAATGTACATTATAGTAAAGTTTCGTTAAATGCCAGAATATTGCAAACACTGTAATAAAGTTCGATTGTATGCAATGATAAGTGCATCACGTAACTCCTATTGAATCGACGGAACCAAAGGCATGCTGTGAATAGCTCTCCCCAGCTCGTCTTATATATGCTCTATAGTGTTGAGAATTGTTGATTGTGCAAGCCAGTGCAGCAAGTTAGCATAACATAGGATGGGGGTCACGATTCACTGCCCTTAATGGTAGATGCCATCTTCAGAGGTGTAAAACTAAGCCATGAATGGATTAGCCAGGCCGGCATCTTCTGTTATGAGGACATTAATTCATGCCATGAAAACATTCCCCATACAACCATGTCTAGTCTACGTGGTGAGATATGTTCTTAGACTTTTCACCAAGTCCTGACCCTCCAATCTGCAGAGTCCAAGAGAAATCTTAATTCATGTAACTACGCAACTCTTTTACAAACATTAAACATCCAGTGACTTGCTGTTTTTTTCTCTTACATAAGGCGTGCTTCTTGTTTTTTTCCGCAAGAGCAGTGATTCTAACCAGGTCGTGTATATTGTTGCCGCAGTGTTTGTTCAGAGATGTTCCTCTCTCCATCATTGAAAAATGCTATTATTTCAGTCAGCACGGTCCTTCGTCTGGAAAACTCTTCTAACCCCTGCATTAACTACATATTTTCCCCTAGCTTGCAACATTCGTTTTGGATACTACATTTGTACATGAGCTTCGTAAAGTGGGAGATATACCTCGAATTTATATGGAAGTGTACACTGAACGACCAATCTATTAGAGACACCCCGCTAATAGCGTGTTGCGTCTACTTTAGCGGCGAGAACTGCCTGAATACGTGCTGGCATCACAGCGTCCCGTAATTGGCGCAGGTTGGACGGTAGTGTAGGAAGGCGTCGGATGGCTCTCTCCACTTCATCCCATAAATGCTCGATCGGGTGAGATCGGACGACCGAGCTGTTCATTGAAGCAGGTTGAAGTCTGCGTCATGTTCCTCGAACCAGTCCAAGACCTTTCGAGCACGGTGACAGGGAGCATTGCCCTGCTGAAACTGTCCGTCACCACCAGGGAACACAGTCATCATGAACGGGTGCACCTGATCATCATTCAGGTTGTGTGTCGCATTCAGGGATGTGTCTACGGATATCAGAGGACCCAGTGTGTCTCAAGAGAAGACCTCCTGACCAGCACTCCTCCTCCACCCGCCTGTGCGTTTGTCTGCTGACAGAAAGGGTCCATGGCCTCGTGCTGTCTGCGCCAGATGCGCAGTCTGCCGTCCGCATGATGAAATAAGAACCGCGATTCGTCGGACCAGGCGATCTTCTTCCACTCATCCAGTGGCGATGCCTGTGTGCCCATAGCAGGCGCGCTTTTTTGGCATAACTGCCATTCACGGAAAAACCCTTGACACTGTTGCAGGAAAACCCGAGGAGGTTCGCTGTTTGCGAAATGCTCAAATGCGCCCGTCGAGCTCCAATGAGCATGTCTCGCTCAAAGTCGATCAAATCCTTGAATTTACCAATATTCAGTCCACTTCTGCTGCTGACTACAACTTGTGATCCAACTCATCCCTTTACACACCGATTCGGCCTGTTCCAATGTTTGGGTGTCATTGGGTGTCATGACACGCAAATAATGAATATGTATGCCTGAAATGTACATCTGTAGCTTTTTAGTAAATATTATTTTTGTGGAATAATGGTATCCATTCTATTATATTTGGTTACTGTTCTATAAAATTAAAAGACGCGGTATGCAAGTTGCGCCTTTAAAATTAAGAGGACGGAATTATTTTTTAGAACTGTAGAATTACATTCTTTAAAAGCAGTCTCCGTCTGTGTTTTGAACCTGTTTTCAAATTTGTGAGAATTACTGGAATCCGTCAGCGGAGTGTTTCTTGGTGATGTCTGCTATGGAATAATGTAATACTCGCAAAACTCTTGTATATCGCAAAACCGCAGACCTCTGATGTGTTCTTCATTCTGGAGAACAAGTCGAAGTCAAAGCTTTCATACTTAAAGCTAGCAGCCACTTTTACTCTGCCATTTTATCACTTTTGTCAAGTGATGCGGGAGTCAACGCTTTACAGTTTTTCGCAAACTGAGCCTGGTGTTCTCGAACTCTTTAGTGGTTTATTCCACTTCTTAAGCTAACTGGATTACAGTTCTTCTTCAACTAACTCAATGGATTCCCAATACAGTTCAACTTATTTATTAAAAATTGCGTCTATGCTCAAGACAGGAATTAATCTAACTTGCCACATTCCTAAAGGTGACGTAGCAGATAATGGCACCTTTAAATCTTACAACTTGAACTTTGATCAAGGGTTATTGTTCTATTTTTGTAAGCATATTTTAGCATGGCGCACAGCTAGACACAGACACGTGACGATTTTTCTACACAATGGCACTTGTTAAAAAGGGTCATGTCAACTTCGTACGTAAGTATTGTCAGCGCCACCGTCGGTTAACAGACATATTTAAGTTACAACAACCGTCTACTACTACAGTCTGTAACATTGCTATGGAATCAAGGCATATTTCAAAGTAACTTTTCAAATTATCCATATGTCAAAATGCTGAATGTTACATATGTTTGTAAACCATAAAGATGTTTAATGAAACAAAAAAACAAAAACATTGTTTGATCAATAAACAAAAAAATCCATTAATTAATTGTAACAGTTCTATGGAATCACAAATAAAAGTTTAAAGAAAACTACAATTCAATATTTAGTTGAACCACCTTTTGCTGAAATTAATTGAAACACTCTGTTAGGCTTTTGGAGAACACTCTGTTGTCCCCTGCCTCTAAAATAGCGAGTTTCAGCTCGTTAACATGATCAAACTGTTTCTTTTTAGCATAAATTTTCGATACCATGATACCCCATAAATTTTCTATGGGGTTCATGTCCGGGCTTGATGATGGCCAATTAATTACTTCAATTTTTTCATCAACGAGCCATGTTTTCATTGCTTTTGAAACATGGCAGCTTGCGTTGTCTTGTTGAAATTTCCACGTTGGGCCACCAATCAAAGGGCTAAACGGTATTAAATGATCATAAAGCAATGTCTGATACTTTTTGGAGTCCAATCTTCCTTCCACAAACACAAGATCTGATTTTCCGTTGTAGCCAAATGCTGCCCACACCATGACAGATCCCCCTCCAAAGTTCCTGCTGAACTGAATGTTGGGAGTCGTCCTCAGATCATGCCAGTAACATGCATTTCCGTCTGGTCCGTCTAAGTTAAACTTCTTTTCGTCAGAGAAAACGATGTTGCTCCATTGTTCCACCCAGGACATCTTATCTTTAGCCCATTCAAGTCGTGCATGTCGGTGAGCTTCTGTTAGTCGTGGTTTTCTAAGACATTTGGAATACTTGACGTTGGTTTTGTCGTGAAGACTTCTCCAGACAGTCTGGTGGGACACTTCTACAGGTAGAGCAGCTGCAATCTGTCGTACTGATAATTGTTCTTTCGTTGCCATACGAAATATTCTTCTGTGATCTCTAGTGTTGAGCTTTTTAGCCTTAGATCTTCTTTTGGAAGTACCATAATTGTCACCCTTTGACAAAAAATTATAAACTGCTTTCTGAGATCTTCCTATCTTTTTAGCAATTGCTCTTTGACTTAATGCTTGAGCATGAAACTTGATGATCTTTCTGATTTCAAGCTCTGTCAACAATGAACCGCCTGGCATTGTGGTGAAAGAAAACATCTACTTTCCACTAACATAAATAACTTTTGCAAGCAATAAAAGGTAATTTGCATATGGTTCAGTTCCATTTTCAGAAGGTAGATACAATATTTTACCTGTATTATCATTGTTTTATTTACGAAAACAATTTATAGTAAAAGGATTTGCACTATACATACTCTTATTTCTTTCAAAGTTTAGTGAAAACTGTTTATGACTGCCACCCACGGGACTAAGCCAAATGGACAGGTTTCGCAGTAGTTCTATTTGATATTTACACACCTTTTCCAACTTCATAAAATTAATGGAAATATTCTTGAAACCCATTCTTCGAAACCTCCTTCATACGCGATGTGAGGCAAGAGTTTCCGGAAGGATATCAACGAAGAGTGCTACGCCGCAGAGATCGAATTACAGAATGCTCTTATCAAGGAATTACTGTACAAATTATCGTTGGTGATAGTGTATAATTTTGTAAAATTACGCTCAATCGGTTTCGCAATCGGCGTTATCCATAAGGCCTTTCAATTTTAATATAATTACCTAATGTTATAGATTATTTCCAGTATTTAATCATTACTAAAGCCATGATGTGCGAACGAGCTTACAAATGCTGGCAAACGGACTTATCTGGTTTTTTGTTTTTAAGGGGATATGCGGTCCATTATAATTAGGTGCTAAATGAAATTAGTCGATCTTTACTAATTTTTAGGTGCTAAACACGCAAATGACAATAAAAGTTTGAGATACGCAGATGGTCACGTTTAAACGACTTTCACATTGCTTATATTAGTCACCATTTTGCAGCGCTCTATTACAAAGTACAAATAGTGTCATGTTGCATCAGGCAGCCACAAACAACACTCCAGAAGGTATAGTACTATTGTCTGAAATCTAACCCCTTCACTCATGCCTACTTGTAGCATACCCTTCCATTTTTTATAACTGAACTTTGATGCCTTCACAATTCAATTACGCGTTAAGAGGTGGCGCCGCAGCAAATATATGCCACTCACGTATGTCTTGTATTCAAGATAACGTAAGATAAAGTCTCGTTTGTCTCTGATACATCAGTAGTGATGCCTCGTAAGTGCGTTAACAGTGCAGATAGCTTCTGTTATATCTGCGGGGAAGTGACGTTTGCAAGCCAGAAGAGGAAGATGACTTCAATTGTGAAAAAGGCTTACCAGCTCTATTTCGGATGCAAGATCGGGGATCAGGACAAAGACTGGGTCCCACACATATGCTGCAGTACGTGTGCAAGAGATCTTCCAAGGTGGCTGAAAGGCAAGCAAGTGGCGATGCCGTTTGCCGTTCCTATGATTTGGAGAGAGCCAACAAATCACGCAAGTGACTGCTACTTTTGCTTGGTTCCACCTATTTCTGGAGGCCTCACTAAAAAAAAGAAATGGGTAATAGCATACCCGAATGTACCAACTGCGTTACGACCAGTTCACCACGGAGATGGATTTCCCGTTCCCGAGCCTCCTAAAGAATTTTCCATTGATTCTGATAGTGAGGAGGGAGGCGAACTAACGCCGGGTTCTCTTCAGCCTTCGACGTCTAAAGATGATCCGTACGTCTTCCAAGGTGAGTCATCTGCGCCACACATTCTCGCTCAAGAAGATCTCAATGATCTTGTTCTCGATCTGGACCTGTCAAAGGCGAAAGCGGAGCTACTAGGATCAAGACTTCAAGAATGGAATCTTCTGCAGGAAAACCTCAGAGTGACTGCTTTTCGAACTCGTCATGAACCCTTGGAGCCGTACTTAAAAAAGGACGGTGATAATGTGTTTTGCACCGACGTACCTTGCCTGATGAATGCCCTCGGAATCCAACATTTCCCGCAAGAATGGCGAATCTTCATAGACTCGTCGAAATTGAGCCTGAAAGCGGTGTTCTTGCACATTGGAAACTCTTTGCCGTCCATCCCGATTGGACACGCTGTGCACATGAAAGAAACGTACGAGAACTTAAAGCAGCTGTTGCACTATCTTCAGTACAGCAACTACGGCTGGCACCTCTGTTGTGATTTAAAAGTAGTTGCCTTGTTGATGGGACTGCAACTGGGATATACTAAATACTGTTGCTTTTTATGTGAATGGGACAGTCGAGCAAAGACTCTGCACTATGTGGGGAGAGAATGGCCTCAGAGGAAATTTCTGGAGGTCGGAGAGAAGAATGTGCAACACCCAGCAATGGCAGAATCTCACAAAATCATTTTACCGTCTTTGCACATCAAATTCGGTTTAATGAAAAACTTTGTAAAATCCATGGATCGGACTGGACCAGCTTTCGAGTGCTTGGGTGCTAAATTCCCTGGACTCAGCGAAGCGAAAATTAAAAAAGGCATTTTTGTAGGTCCTCAGATCCGCCAGCTATTCGCAGACGAGCAGTTCGACAGCCTGCTTCAGGGCGATGAGAAGAAAGCTTGGGACGCGTTTCGTCTGGTGTCAACTAGCTTCCTCGGGAATGTCAGGGAAGACAACTACAAGGAACTGGTGGAGGACATATTGTCTCAATATCACAAACTTGGCTGCAATATGTCCTTAAAGATCCATTTTCTCCATTCACACTTGGACTTCTTCCCTGACAACTGCGGCATGGTCAGTGATGAGCTTGGCGAACGCTTTCACCAGGAAATTTCAACAATGGAGACAAGATATCAGGGAGAGTGGTCCACTTCCATGTTAGCAGACTATTCCTGATTTTACATACAAGCGACAGGCAAAGCGACGTCGCAAGTAGCCAGAAACGGACGTCATAAGTGAGTATTACAGTATATGTAACTATTGCGCATATCTCACAAACCGTAGCCAATCTCACGATTTCATTGTCATATTCGGTTTCAGCGGCTCGAAATCATTAAAAATTGGCTCTTTTCATGTCAAAGGCATGGCTTTCGTCAAAATTTGTTGTCCAGTGTTATTACAGGCTTTAGTATGTTCCAGTTCCAACGACTTCTTCGAATGTATACTGAGACAATTTATTATGACCACTTGATAGTTTTAAGCAAGTTAGATATGGCGTCACGCTTTTGTCGCTAGAGGGCAAGACTATTATAAAAAAGGAAAGCTTAGTGCTTACAACAGCAGCATAAGAGATTTGTTGTGAAGTTACGAGCACATTTGAACATATGATGATTGCAGGAGCTCGGAGCCACGGAGCGAGTATTAGCGAAACTCTCGCATTCGTGAAATGTTCAGGGCAGCTGTTGTTCAAATACTTAAATACTGGGCTGTCAATCAAACAACTGGGACTCAACGTTTCATCAAACAACTGGGTTGTAATTGTCACATTCGACTTGTGAATGCTTATGGCGGAACGGAGAATATTCAGAATTGTAAAAGACAACAGTAGGGCAACAGTGCAGAAAATTACAGAATACTGTTATCAAGGATCCTTTCAAATGATATCGGAACACACAACATATCTAATGCGTCCTGACATAGTGCTCATAATGTATAGGATTGGTTTCAGGAACATAAAGGAGAGGTTGCTTTGCTTTGGTGATCCCCACAATTTCCACATCTCAATCCCGTTGTGGGATGGAGTTGAAATCGCGTTCACCAGCTGTATTCACAACCATCAAATCTCACCCAACTGGAAAATCCGTTAGAATAAATACCAATACGAAACAAATAATAGAAAGCAAATAATAATATAGAATGATGGAAATTAGTTTGGTTTTTCTGTTAGGGAATCTCGCCAAGCTCACTAGCCATGCTTCAGTAGATCATATACGAGGAGTAGTCTTAAAATTTTAATTATCACCTCGAAAAAAGAAGACTACGTATTTAATTTTTTGTTTGTACGCGGGTACATGTCTGAAGTCCTGGTTATTATTGAAATCCTCGCGCCACAGTCCCGAAGCACGCCGCTAGAGGGACCAAAACAAAATGGCGCAGCCCACTGATAAAGTGGAGCATCGTGCGGTAATTTGATTTCTGCATTTGAAGGGGATCAATGCTGCAACAACCCATGCTGAGTTGGTGGAAGTGTACGGCAGCAATGCACCATCATATGACACAGTGGTTAGGTGGTGCAGAAGCTTCACATGTGGACAAACGAGTCTGGATGACGAAGAAAGAAGTGACAGACCATCTCTCCATGAAGAATGGAAATCGCAAGAGAAGTGAGGCGTCCAGGAGGCCCTGGCGCATATCACAATCAAAACGATAACTGAAAAAGTGAAACTCAGTTTTCAACATCTTGCACGACATTTTGAATATGACATAGGTCGCCGCCCGAAAAAGATAACTCCCCAGCTCATTCTGCACAGGACAACAACAAGAACAACACACACACAAACACACACACACACACATGCTGCGTCCTTGGGTTATCAAATTTTGCCTCACCCCCCCCCCCTCCGTATTCTCCTGATATGGCTCCCAGTGACTTCTTCCTCTTTCCTCGGATGAAGAAACCATTGCGTGGCAGGCATTTCCAGGACGACGACGAGGTGAATTTCGAGGTGGAACGTTTCCTGAACAGCCAGATTGCAGACTTCTACAACCAAGGTCTACGTCAAGTTATCCACCGTTGGGAAAAATGTGTCGCATTGAAGGGTGAATATGTAGAGAAGGACTAACACCATCATCAAGTTTCATGGTCGCAGCTTGATTTTTTCAAAGTGATAATTAAAACGTTATGACCGCCCCTCGTATGCGTCTTTGGTTGCCTACAAATATCATGACGATGCCCTAGGTACTCACTTTCTCCAGGTGTTTTTGCTGCGCCCTGGTGGTTTCTATGTGTGCACAGCGCATTTGTTGTTGTGGCTCATGATATTTGGTGAGATTTTCTAACAAACACCAAAGGCCACCTTTCTAGGATTGTTGAAATATTTATTTGTAGTAATTCTATTGGATACTCCGTATATCAGCTTGTTTAGGATCCTTTACATAAGCTGTGTGTTTCTAATCTGACGAAAAGTAATCGGAAAAGATCAGCAACAACATAAATTACTTCAGCCTTATCAAAGTGGTTATTATTGTCTAATTCGTCAATTAACAAAGGTGTAGAAAGGGCTGGACGTATTTGTCTCTTAAATGCTGCCAGGTTATGCATTTTTAGTGAGAACCCCTCGGAATCTATTTATGAGTGGGCGTTGAAAACGGTCGTTGCTCATTTTTCGATCGAGCGAGCTTTTCGCATCTAATTAGTAAAAGTTTTATCACTGAAGTATGATAATGGCACTGCTCGGTTTCAAAGTGAATAAATAAACCGAACAAAACACAAGTGAAGTTCACTAAATTTAAAATGATAATTCATACGTAGGTGTTTGTTGTTCGCCTTCACTCTTCTCCACGACTATTTTTATTAAAAATTAAAATTGCAAAAGCGCAACTTATAAATTTTTAATTTTTAATTAATGCAGTTTGAAGTGATCCTTAACGCTTCATTAGGAAATGATAATAGTGAAGCTCTTGGTGGGCATTCCAAACAAAAAAAAAATCTCATCTAAAATCTAAAATTCTAAAACCGCTTTTCATATTTTTCAGTTTTTTTTTTCAATACCCTTGGAAAAGAAAAAAAGCACCATTAAGTACTCTCTTGCAAGTAGGCTGTGATATGAACTTGTTTGTTAACAGACTAGAGGAATATTCAGCGAGCTACTATTTTCAGCGCACGCTTGAACCCGTCACTGTCGCTAGCCTTTGCATAATTGGCAACTATTCGTTCCATTGGGTTATTTTATTATCATTATGGTATAGAAAGCGTACTATGGTGAAACAGCATTTATGAACTTGCTGCCGGTGGACCGAAAACGTACCGGATGGACATAATTAAAGTTCAACTAGTCTCAATGGTCTCTCTTATTACAGAGGCTGAAATCTAATAATCGTTTGGACCTTATGAAATTATTATTCCAACATCAGAATTAAGAAGCAACAAACGTTTGTGTAATGTCGTCCTTACATCTCCTCCCTGGAAATCATTCTTTCAACCGTTCCCTAGCGGTGAATAACGCGTCTATTATCTGAAACAGTTCCACTTGAATTTTGTTTGTTCGTTATCCTTCAGGGTGAATAACTTTTAATAATATCAAATTATATATTTCGCTGGGAATATTTGCTAAAAAGCTTGTTAAAATATTTATTAAAATGGCTCATCATCTCTGCTCCCATATCTAATTCTACTTCAGTAAAGAAGAGACCATTAAATAAAAGGTAAACAACCAAGATTACAAACACTGAGAAAGGGGAAAAAAACTTTTCCTAGACGAAAACTAAGGAGAACAAGAAAAACGTGAGATTATTATCAACAATTAAATTAGAATATCCAAACCATTTCTTAAAGGTTTTCAAATTTGCAATATTTCTTATTAAATGCTCTGACTGGAAAATTTCAGAATCAATACTGTTGCAATATTTGCATTACTGTTTCTTAATTTTTTAAATTTACAATGAATGCTGTTTAGATTTCAAAGTATGGCATCGTCTAAATCTTGTCGGCAGTTTTTTTGGACTCATTTGGTAACTTTTCGGGAAACTGGCTCGGATAAACCACTGCTTTTTATGGTGATTACGGAAATACTCCCAATTTCATCTCATTTAATAATTATCTTGAAGAAACGAACGTTGGGCGGGTTTTCTTGGAATTCCTTACACATTTCCTTTCGGTGGTTTGCGTGAGCTGGCGTCATTTGTGATGGACAACGACTGATAGTCTGAAGGTCATGGAGGTGACGAATCGTGGTTGTCTGTTATTAGCCAACTGGACTGATAACTTTCGAGTGTCGATTGTCAGATCTGTTTCTATAAACCTTGCTGATCGTCGTGTTTACTGTCACCTGACTCAGCTGACCTGAGCGAACTTTCTTTAATCATCAGGTTGTGGTACTTTGTTTCAACTGGTCGTGTCCAGTTACATTTTAGATTTCAATTGTTAGGCATATTGCAATATAAACTTAACAATGTTTAATACTGTGCCCGCGCCACGAGAAGGTAGAAGTAGTTATGCTGGAAAAAGAAACAAATGCTTTATATGAAATGACGTTCAGAGCAACCTTCCTTCCTTCAGAATGTAACGTTTTCCCTTTTACCATTTTTGCAAGAATTTCCATATACAAAAATAACTTTTTCCAAGCCCTGAGTAACTTTGCAGTATTGAAATTCTATTAATGTGGTTGTCCAGGATGGGGTTATACCCCAAATGGCTTGGCCAAGGCAGCTAGCGCGCTATGTGAGAGATTTTGGAAACGCAACCGCCTTCTCGTGGCGCGGGCACAGTAATAGAAATTGGAAATTTAATTGGATACTCCGAAAAGTCCAGCACTATGATGTATATCAGTCCGGAGGCGGTGCATTAGATAGAACAAAAACGTCTTGTAGCAAGTGGATCGTGGCCTCTCCATTTCTGACCTCAAAAGTGACCTTCAAGGTCATTCAAACCGTAACTTTTTCCCTATTAGAGATAGAAGAAAATTTCCAATTACGAATTTGTAGAGCACCCCAAAATTAGTCTAAATCCATGCTCACTTTAACTGATTCATAGGAAAATTGTGTGAGTTAAATAAGGATGAATATTGGTATGTTACCCTCCTACCATCGTGTTGAGAAGTCACAGACAAACCAATTAGTGAGCTTCTTTTTATTTCTTAACTCAAAAGGGTGAATACTACATGTAATTTAAGACTTGAGTTCCAAAATCGAACATGGTTATTTTAAAGTATGTTCAAAGTGTTGGCCTATTTATTAAAGGCGTAATTGTGCACGATAAGTGAGATTTGATTGCCTTCTGGACAGTTGTGATTGTCATGGCAGGAATTTGCCTAATGGCCACTTCAATTCGTCCTTGAAGTTCACGTTGTGTCCTGGGTTCCGTGGCATAAACCTTTTCCTTTAAATAGCCCCAAAGGAAGAAATCTAAGTGTAAGATTCGGTGACCCAGGTGGCCACAAAACTGGTCCGTTCCTGCCAATCCATCTTTTCGGAAACATTCCATCCAAACATTCCCTTGCTGTTCTTGCAAATTGTAGCGGTGCACCGTCTTGCTGGTACCACACTCCTGGCAATGGCAATTATATAGAAACTCTTCCACCACACAAGTCAGTATTTCATCCCGGTAGCGCTCACCAGTTAGGATTCTTCATAATAAACAAGACCTACGACTTGTGTCCCATAAATACCAAACTAAATATTCATTTTCCAGTTCACTTGGTGTGATGTTGGTCTCAGCCACCTAGGATTTTCCACTGCCCAGTAGTGTCGATTTGTGATTATTGACAGTACCGTTTCGTGAAAAACGGGCCTCATCACACTACAGAATCCTGCCTACGCACTGTGGGTCGTCATCAATTTGACAGAGCAGCCAGTCGCAAAACTCTGCGCGCAAACCATAGTCTCGTAATTCCAGAGCTTGGGCATAATGAGTATGGTATGGGTAGAAGTTTTATGTCGAGAGAATGTCCCACACGGACGATTTGCTAATACCCAAATCATGTGCAATTGCTCGGACACTTGTATGAGGATTAGATGCGACTGCTGCTAGGACTATAAGCCTGGCATCATCATTTGTTGCAGTCCTCGGACGACCATCTCGAGGTGGCTGCTGAACAGATCCTGTGGTTTGGAATCTGTTGATGATGTGCTGGAGTGTCTTTAGTGAGGATGGCGTCGAGTTGGAAATCACTCTGCATACAGTCTTTTTGCATCAGCAATACCCTCATTACTTGCACCATAGCAGAAGACCATGTCGACCATCTCATGCAGTGGATATTGCGTCATTCTGTTACAGGTATAAATGTGCGTCAGTTTTTACGTAATATAAGATGGTGATGTAATCAGAAACACGCAACAATTGTTGCCACTCTCGTTGGCGAATGCTGAAGCACAGCTCGAACAGAAACGAACAAAAGATATGTAACGTTCTTAGTCGGACTGCGATGAAAAACAGTAAATTAAAACGTAATAAGTCTGTTCTGTTACAGGTACACGGGTCGAGACATCGATGCGCGTAGGTACGTAAAACAAATAAACACTGGGATTGGAGTTCAACGACTTTGACGAAATTGTGATGAAACTAACACAGAACAGTAAGTGGCAGCAATACTTAGGTCGTATGAAGAGCAGCGAAAAAGGTCTGACGGCACAATTTATGGAGACCGTGAAGAAACTACATACAAATTAACTTTGAATAATTTACAGTCTCGCGTGAGAAACGGTGCCACTCTGGGGTGTTGGGGGGGGGGGGGGGAGGGACATACCAATCTTCTTCCTCATTTATCTCTATGATTTATCTCTATTTATCTTGTCATTTCTGGCCACAATACGCTTCAAAACCCTTCTGTCTCTATCAGTGAGCTTCGACTTATGGCCACCGTTGTGCTTGGTAGATGATGTCATTCGTTGGTTTTTGCTACTGAAGCTCCGGCAAGACGGGCTCTAACAACCAAGCCTCTTTCGAAAGCTTAGAGGTCAGCCATAAAGGAAATTCAACGCCGCAATATATTTAGCATCCGCACGCTAGATGGCGCGGTTCAAAACTATGCGACAGGTTTCCCTAGAGCATTCTGTTTACATAAGAGTTTATATTATTTTGTCCAACCCCTTGTATATCAGTATAGAAAATTAAGAATTAATCATGATTTGTTAAATGACATTAAGTTTGTTAAATTTGGTGGAATGATCAGTGTCTGTCTACATGCTTAGTCGTATATTTTCTTATTTTCTGAAATTTGCGTGTGGCCGAGTTGAAGGCGTTTCAATTTCTTTTTTGTCACTTAGCTGAGGGCGAAAATAACCTCTAGATCTTATTCTGGTATATTTTATGTTCGTGCTGTTTCTGACGTTTATTTACAAATGAGAACAGAAGAAGGCGTTCATAAATCTGGCACTAAACTTTTTTTCATGGATGTGGTAGACGCAGAACGCAGACTTTTTCAATGTTTTTTGTAAATATGAACATAACTATTGGATAACTTCATCCAGATATTTTAAGGAAGGTATATATTTTATTGAAAAACTAAGAATAGATTGAATTACTTTTGAAGTAGTTTTCTTTTAGCAAATCATTGTGTTTGTTGGAGATACTATCTGATACAATTTGTTCGTTCTGTTGGTTTATTTTATAGAAATTTGCTTATTGCCAAATATTTTAAGCACACAAAGTTTGCTTTCGATAATTACTATAATAAGGTACTGAATAACTTTATCTATTAATGATAATCATCAACAGTATATATTCTTTTTATACAGCTGGTATTGTGATTTAAGGAAAAATTATGTTACCAGTTAAATATTCTTTCGATATTTAATAAATTCAACATATTAGAGACAATTGTACGGAATCTTTTTAAGTTATAGATATTTCAAGTGTGTGCATCCTTTACCCCATTGTGGTATCAATATGATAGTTCAACTCTTCTCAGACACGTTAGAGTGTGCTTATATCAGTGCCTTCAACCGTTATTGTGATGCATTGTTTCGTATCGTTCTTATTACTTTGTCTTTTACATACCGGACAAAAAAAATCCAAAAAGATCTTGCGAGTATGTTAGATCCGGACTTCGTCTGAATGCCAGTTTCCTGCCAGTTTTTTGCCTTCTTCGCTGAAAATTTTTAAATAGATAGATTGTAGTCAGCCACACTTTCATGCTTCTCTCTATTTGACGGGTTCGGTTTTATACTTACTTACTTACTTACTTACTTACTTTTCAAACCCAATTATCCGTTAGGGTCGCGGGGCAGCAGCCCTATGGAGGATCTCCAGCGATCGCGATCTTCCGCCATCAGGCGCATGTCCTCCCTGGTAATATCCAAGCGACTCGAACGCAGATTCTCCATGTACTCTAGCCACCTGGTTCTAGGCCGACCCCTTGGTCTCTTACCCACCGGCTTGGAAAATAACAACTACCTAGGAAGACGAATTTGCGGCATCCGTATCGGTTTTATACAATGTTGAAAATATAGGTTAATTTTTACTATCCGCACAATCGCGATGCGAAACTTAACAATGCGCACAAGCGAAAATCGCAAAACTTAACAATGCGAAACTTAACAATGGCTCACTTTTTGGTTTTTTTTTTTTGTGGACGATTGGTTCGCGCCAAATTCAAAGTTTGGAAAATAATTGTTGGGCGAAGCATTTCCTTATTTTTCCCATCACGCTCTTTCTTTTGCCATGTTGCCATCGCAACCACAAAAAAGTTGGATTTTCGCCGTTTGCTCGAACTTTTTGCAGTTTTCTGGCTTGTTTTTCTTTGCAGTTTTCTGATTCAATGTTTGACGAAAGTTTCCAAGTCTTTCAGGTAAGTCCAATGTTTTTTTTGTGCATTCTGGTGTTGAGATAGGTTAACTAAGGTTGCATTTTAAGCACCCTTCACTTTCGGGCAGCCATTTCTGAAACCATTCGAAAACACGAATCAGTTTGGAGATTGCGGATAGTTAAAATTCAGCAGATGGCGGGTCATGACACAGTAGTTTTCAGTTTGCGCATTTTGCAGTCGCGCGATTGTGCGCACTGTTTCAGTCGCATCGCGATTGTGCGGATTGTTCATTTTATAATAATCCGGTATTTTGCGAACAATCTGTTTATCGATGTGTAGGAAAGAAAACCTCTAAACTTTCGATATATGAAACGCCGTTAAAGTGCGTATTTTGAAGCCCATACCTTCACTCTCAATAGAAGATAAAGACTAATCATAAAATGTATCTAACAAGATAGAATAGGCGACAGGATTAGAATTGGGGTAAATGACTAGAACAGTTCTTATTGTTTGAGCTCAGTAGAAGTAACCAGAAATGGCATACAAAAATAGAGAAGATAATTCTAGGAAAGGAACAGGAAAATTTTTAAAAAACGCAAGAGAAAATTTTAAGAAATTCAATAGGGGAAACTAAAAATAGAAATAATTTTTTGATGGTTAGAGTTTCTTTTTCCCTTCTTGCTCAGGCAATTCCAATTAGGGTTATATTTTTTATTATCTATCGTAATATGTTCTAATAAAAAAGGATTTCAAAATCGTGTATTCATTTCAAAGGATAAAAGCGAGATATTATACAAGTACGACAAATAAATTATGAGACTGCCTTTCCTGACGGATATGATGTATTGTTTTCACGTGTTATACACAGCCACATTCAAACTGCTCCCCTTCTACAAGTTGCTGAAAACGCGAGTACAATTGCTGAAACAATCCTGAAAGCCTTTGGAGGAGATGCTCATCACTGCGGCTGTTGCTGCTTCCTGAACCTCAGATGCACTCTTGAAACTGCGCCCTTTGAGTTTGTTATTCAGACGGGAGAACAGATAAAAGTTGCATGGGGCGAGATCGGGTAAGTAGGAAAGGGATGACGTTCCCATTTTAGCCAGTGCAGCCTGTACTATGAAAGATTGATGTGCGGGAGTGTGTTCCTGTACCCAATCCTTGCTTTTTCGGAGTTTTGGGCGTTACCGGCGGACAGCATCACAGAGGCGAGCCAGGATATGTGTGTAACTCTCCTTGATCACTGTCGTCCCTTCTACTACGAACTCGTTAATCACCACGCTCTTCCGACTAATGCAGTGATGTGCTAGAAGGCCTAGATCGGCGACTCCCCACCTCTCCTAATGCTAGCGGCTGTCCCAAATTGAAGGTTGAATCTTCCCCTATTCAAAACGGCGGAAAGTCCTTTCGGCCTATTGCATATGGTAGTTTTCAAACACATTTAATCGAATAAAATTGGAAATTTTCATTTTATGTTACTATTATAAACAGGGTGGAAACTACAATGTAATTTTGTACAGTTCCATCACGATCGAGGACTTAGATTATATGTGGTGAGTCTAATCATAGTTGGCGCAAAACCATTGGTTCGTACTATCGTTCCGAAAGGTAGAAACATTGGTTTCTCGAAGGGAAAATCATCTTTGTTTTGTTTCATGGTCAGCTGATGACACTGTGATCCACATTAAGCCATCTTGCTACCTCCATTTGACTTTAGCCTGCTTCGAGCCTGCAAAAAGCTCTCCACCTCATTTCATCATTGAGATGGTGTCTATGGGTCATCTTCTGATTGTCTGAAGCAGCTTTAGCTTAAGTTCAGCAAAATGCACCTTTTATACCTGAATGTCTCCACCACCTCTCTAGCCTACGTGTGATTTGCATAATTTATCATGATTGGCTTTCAAATTAAAACGGGTAATTTTATATGCAATTTTTGGCATATTTTGTATTGCCACAGCTAGTTAGACTTATAAACAAAAAAAACCTTGTGTTTGTGGAGCAGCCGTGTACAATTGACAATGAGGTTTTGTGATCCATTTAAAATTAAAAAAACAAAACAAAACAAAAAAATACAGAAAAGAGAACATACAGAATGCTTACATTACGGCATTAAAATCAATAGCTTCATATCAGCTAAGAATGACTCATATGAGTCTATATGAGTGCAAATTTTTTTTTTGTTCCTGCGGAAATGAAGCTAGTACAGGCAGATTATATTTGTTAATTATCCGCAAGTGTCCTGTTAAAGACGCCCTGTTAAATAATTATTTTAATAAATAACAGCTATTAAATAAAATAATTTATATTTTATCTTTGTGCATACTGTGCAATCTTGAATACATTCTTTTCTCTATAATTTAACCTTTGTCAGCAAGGAATTGTAGAATAGCAAATAGAAAAAAAAAAGTTATTTGGACTTAAAATGAAATCAAAAAATGCGACATGAACTTGTAGATAATGTCTATGATGAGCAAAAACATGACAGGAAATGTGTTAGATTGTTAAAAGCAACGGGAAAGTAATCGAAAAATGGGCTGAAAATCTAATAGAAGAACAACTGTCAGGTAACGCCCACGATTTGTGATTGCGTGATTTCAAAGAAAAAGGAATCGAAGACAGGGCAGAGAAAGAGCATTTGCGGTAACATCAAAAACGCGGAAATTCAGTTGCTATATTGAAGGCCAGTGAAAAGAGGGTGAAATAACTTACATCATATAGATATAAACCGTACCCTGATGAAGGAAAATTTGATAGAAAGTTGGCGACTTTAAAAACAGAAAGCGACGTTGAAAAAGTCGAGCACATAAAAGAGAACAGAAAAAAAAAGACTGTGTACAAGGTAGGAGGATGCTTAGGATCGGGTTGAGAATGACAAACGGATAAGAAACAAAGATCAGTGCAAAGCAGAAGATGATTCAGGAACCCTGAAAAAGTGATTGCAATGGAACCGACGAAGAATACGTAATAAGGAGAAACAGTCTGAGATTAAGTCTAAGCCCCTTCGCCTTCTGTTTGATACCCGTCGACAGGAACTGTAAATTTTAAAAGAGTTTTCAAAAAATGTTTAAAATTGGACACTTTTAATTTTTTTGAATATCCATGTTAATTTTAAGTGCTCCGGAGGTTGATAATATTAATTTTTAACAAAATGAAAAATTAATCATGAAAAAGAGTCTGATCGAAATATATTGACAATTTCATCATTAATTCTGAAAAATCTTGATTTTATTTTAGTATATTTTAAATTAACTAGCAAATTCTGAATAAAAGAATTGGGTTAAAAATCGGTTACTTTATAATACTTGCTTAATTTAAAGAAGAAAAATAATATACAAAATAGATGTTATGGACATACAACTTATATAATATTTCTTTTACAGGTTTACTACAATTTTATAGTTTTCCTAGAGTATCCCCCCATCCAGTTGGAAAGAGTAACCAGAGGCAGCCAAAATGGTGTCAAGAGAATAATTTCAAGGAAAACTTACTTTAACAGTTTTCTTCTATCGTGTGATTTTTTTTGGCTGTATTTCAGTGACATATAAATATAAAAATTAAAACTTTTAGTAATATACAGGGTGTCTCGCCTAAAGTGAATTAATAGCTAACTTCTAAAATACAGATCTGACAGAGTATTTTCAATGGAAGAATTATTGTACTTTTATGTGAGGGTTTTTTTATGTGTATTCCATTTCCAGAGTCAGGATTTTTGTAATCGTGACTTCGGATTCTTAAAAACCAGCAAAAAGTAGAATAGAAATGTCTCTAAGACCCACCCTCTATTTCTTTGTCTTTATCGATAAAATTGGGTCCAAAATTTCTGTCCGCGGGCAGCGCTCGTGCACGCGAGTAATTTTCCGCCCCCCCCCCCCCCTCCCCCCCCTATTGCACCTTACGTTGATCAGTTCCTTACAGTCGAGTTGCTAATTATCAATTCGACACGGTAAAAAAAAGTGGCACTTTACCATTTTATTTTCTTCGTTTTAATGTGACAATTTTCTCGCTGTCAGGTAGAATTGTATTTTCTTTTTCCCGATAGGACACAATTGCATATTAGGCTTTTAGAATCCGATCTGTGAACAATGAAAAAAAAAAAACGGATTCTCCCAATCCGGTTTAAATACTGGTTCAGCGATTTTATGCTTTTTCGGAATGTGCGCCATGTTATGCGAGACGAAAAACAAGCAAGTATCAGTAACAAAAGAAATAATGCCTCATTTAATGCAAGCGTCCCCTAAAGTCTGCCAACACTGCATAGGAAAAACTATACTCACTCCCCTCCTGACTTTTGGACTATCTCCTCGGCTTTGCCCGTGAGCTTTCCCGCGAGCTTTTTATGTTGCACGCGGGTGACATGGACGATATAGACGGCCCTGTCCTAAACGATTGGATCAATTGAAAAACCACCAAGAATAAAACATTTCTCAAATATTACTTAATAAAAAAGTATTGGCATTTTTTTGGAAATGGAATACACATAAAAACCCCTAAAAGTACAATTATTCTTCCATTGAAAGTACTCCGTCAGATTTATATTTTAGAAGTTGGTTATTGTTTCACTTTAGGTATATAGAAGATACCCAGCCAACACGAAGTACACTCTTAATTAAACGGTCTTCCTCCGGGAATAATTTAAAATTTTTCACTATAGCGAAACATGACTGAACAGAGAAGTAAATCAGTTTTTGCGAAATGTCTTTACTTGGCCTTCGTTCCGCAAATATGACGGTATTTTCACTGACTTAATCTTGCCGACCTTGTGCACGCATTCTGGAGTCTATATTTCTACTTGGCTTTGCTTTCCAATAATCTACTTGGAAATACGAACTTCAATTTGGGCCTTACGGTATTCGTCAAATGTCTCAGTGTCTTCTATTTCTTGTTCCCAATTATCGCTTGCTTACTTCAGTTTTCTATTTGCAGGTGGTTAACAATTCAACTTCATTTTTGCGGTTATTGTTTTGTATTATTCTAGATTCTATTTCGTTCGTTTTGGATGTGGCATTAAAATATACCTTATGTCTTGAACTGGGACTTATAATAAAGATATATCGGATATTAACAAATCAATAAAATTCAGCAAAGTCAAAAAAGATCCTCACAACTTTTCATTTCTTAAAACTACCGTGAAACGGAAATTAAATTATCAAATTTTCAGAGAATCAAAGCTAAGTATTGATTTCAATTTTTATTATGCTTAAAAGTAAAAATATTTCGCTGTAAAATCATCCTTTCATACATAAATATTCCTTTTAAATTAATTACATAAATATCAATATCCTCTTTTGGCTTCTATGCAATTCGGTCGCCATCTGCCGGTTGAACTTTAATTTAAAATCCTAGGAATCGTTGAATTATGTATTAAATGTATACCAGGCCAAAGCCCCTTATAATTTATACAGATCGATATGACTTTCGCGTTACCCGATTTCGTCCGCCCAGCATAGGAGTAGAGAATGTTGCAAGGTAGCCAAGACCCGACTGTTTGCAACTCCATCTAACACATGACGGGACATGTATAGAAATACATACTTAGAAAATTTGTAGACGGAATTAAGTGTTTAAGAGAAACAGTCGTATACATAGAAACAGAGACATATTAAAATATGTTATTAAAAATTACGCAATGGTTTCCCAAAAACTTGTAATAATTAAAAATACTTTACTTAAAATGTGTTTCAAAATTAGTGATATCTAAAGGAAATATAGGCCAAAGAGAATTTTTAACCATCGCATGTTCTACTATTGCGTTTCACTAAATCTATGCATATGTATTGTGGACAAAATTCAAGCAAACAAGATTCAAGCATCAAGCAGAAGTGCGCCTCAGTTATTTTGGTAAATTTCAGGAAAATGTATTGATTTTGATTTTTTTATATGAGAACAGTAAAAAATAATCTAAACGTTATTAAAAGAAAATATTTAAATTTCAGCCGCAAGAGTAAATATTTTACCAATAACATAAATAAACGTTATATAATAACATGGAAAATACAATTAAAATTCTGGGTTTAAAAATGTAAATCTTTTTATTGTTTAATAGATTAAGCAGAAATACTCCGTTACAAATTATGATAGAAAAATAGTTAAAATAAACAGTTCACCAAATAGTCCGATATTTTTTTACATGTGGTTCAATTATTGGAAGAGATGAGTTTTTGCGGGAAGGAATATCTTGTAAAAGGAAATTGGAGATATTGAAGAAGTTGAAGAAATGTAGACCTTTCAAGTTTTTTCGAAGAAGTATCTTGAAGAGAGAAATTAATGCTCTTGAAAATAAAAGTCTTGTAGAAGGGAATTGTTTAATTCACCTGAAAATAAAAAGATCTACTCCTCTTTTCTGCTTTTATTGTTTAATTTCAATTTAATTTTTGCTTTTAGATTTTAATAAAAATTTTTAGAATACATATAATTGATTTTAGAACTCTGTTTGATTTTTATATAAAAGTGCTAAAATTCTTATAAAGGTCATTCTGCTCTATGTTTGAAATATATCCAATGAATTCTTTATTTTCATCGATAGATATGTACAAATTCGTAATAAATAAAAGTTAATTTTCGAAATAAATTCTTATGAAAATGCATTAAAGGTTGGATCAGTTGTAAAGCCCCGCAATAAAGTCGAGTGATGAAAAATTATGACGTCGATTTTGATCTCTGATACATTTAGTTGTATATCAAATCTAATCGAAACAGAATCATTGACTCATAATTTATTACGGAAACGCACAACTGATATGGCGATCCCGTAAGATTTACTTTCCCTGGGAAAGTAGGGGGAAAATGTTGATGCTACCGTAAGTCATGGTTCCTTCAAGGCGAACGAACCATAAAGTGCACTCACAGGTGAAGCAAGCCTTCAAGAGGGAGTGACATTATTTTCAGTGTGTAATTTACATAAACACCAAAGCTAAGCTTAATCTTCTCTGTTGATACCTTGAAAACGTAATTCACCTCACACCTCTTAGAATAATAACTGCGAAGGAATTGAATGGAATGCGGGGTTGTCGCAGGCAAACGATGCCGACGTCTGGATGTCTCGACAGGAAAAGGAGGATATAAATCAAGGAGGTAGTTAATACCGTAAATCTTTGAATTAGACCTATTCCATAGTTAAAATACCGTTTGTTTTTTGCCGACATTCCAAAACACCAAATTACATTTCGGCGTTCCTTTGGTTCCCTAATTTGTACATGATAAGTTGTGTTCATTAATTGTCTGTCTTATGCTAAATATATCTTGTTTTGCTTAGTATATTTTTAAAACACTTACAATCGATTTCTTAACAGAAATGATTAGAATGTAAATATTATTCCTTTCAAAATAACAAAGAGAACAAGTTTATTTTTGGATATTGGTTTATACGCAAAAACTTTTTTTTTATGTATTATCGAGTTATTCATTTATTCCGTTAATAAACTATAGCGTCAACTAACTTCTTTTGCATATGATAAAAGATAATGAAAATATAGTATTACAATTATAAAATGTTTAAAGACTAAAGTTTTTTTCTTATTAAATTTAAGTATACGGTTCTTAAGTTTTAATATATTGTATTAGAAGTTGTTACTTAAAGAAGAAATTATTCGGCAAATTTTAAAGAAATATGTGCGTATTCCTTATTAATCCCTGGAGAAGCGTTCATCCAATTTTTTAAGTAATTTGGTAATCCTGTGTTCAAAAGTTTTTAGAAGATCAATTTGTATATGAGAAAAAAAGTTTAAATAAGTCTCTTATGCGGTATAGTAATTGTAAAATTATATTTTGAAATACAAAACCATAAATCTATGGCTTAGTTCAAGAAGATATCATTTTGGTAGTAATAACAACAACAATAAAATTGGTAGAGACTTTACAACACAACAAAGGGAGAACAGAGTTTCCGACTAATTTCGCCATTTGTTCCCGGCTTTATCAAGGGTACACACAAGAGGACATAAGCCTTTATATACAGAAAATATGGTACAGAATGAGAACATGATTCGATGAAGTAATAACAAATAGTAAATAATATAAATTGTACAGTGGCGACATTGAAAGGAGAATGATTGGATAAGGAACCAATAACAATGAAGTTAAGATCTCCTCTCCAGATCACCTCCTCCATTGCCAAACCATTTTTGATATTTATTCAATTTTAAATTCTTGTAATTTTTCAAATTTGTATATTTACTTTCCTTTCCATTTTTTATTGATATCTTAGTTTACGTTAACTCCGGATGAGTCTTCTTATAGGTCCGCGTTTTCAATTTTGTTTGTGTTATGACATCACTTTTTCCTTTATAATTCAATTAATTTTCCTCTCAAAGTTTCCTTATAATTTCATTGTTATTGGTTCTTTATCCAATCATTCTCCTTTCAATGTCGCCACTGTATAATTTATATTATTTACTATTTGTTATTTCTTCATCCAATCATGTTCTTATTCTGTACCATATTTTCTGTATATAAAGGCTTATGTCCTCTTGTGTGTATCCTTGATAAAGCCGGGAATAAATGGCGAAACTAGTCGGAAACTCTGTTCTCCCTTTGTTGTGTTGTAAAGTCTTTACCAATTTTATCGATAGAAACAGCACTATGGACCCCTTACTGAACGAGTAATAACAACACCACCCGTTTAACAGTTAATTACAACTAAACAACAACAATCATTTTTGGGGAACGATTCAGTATCCTGTGATAAACATGAAAACTTTTTTGTGTTTTTTTGTCGGTTTAAAACAAGCCTCGAGAGGTTTGTCATTCTTTAAGCATGATAAATAATCTGCGTAATGCCAGTCTCGGTTAGATCACGTTGTGAAGAATCATATTCATTAAAAAACACCATTCATTAAATTGAAATCTAGAATTTAATGAAAGAACATTGGCAAATAACGAGTAAAAAATGAACACACACAGGAATGTTTAAGCACATAAATGAATAAGTAGAGGACTAATAACTGCATGTTGGGAACAACTCCCTGGTTGTTTAAGTAATTGTCGTATTTAATATTTCTTGCCATTTTGAACCCCGATATAATTATTTTTAACAGCATATTGTTGGATGTCAATCACAATTATAAGTTGAGTAATCAGTTTGTGAATCATACATTAAGATAAAATGAATTCTTAAAGCGTTTTGATTATGCACATCATATTTCGTAATCTCAAAAAATATATAAGAAAACGTTTTTAATAATTATTACGGAAGACAAACTGCGGGGACTGGTTTTCTTTACCAAAACAAGTAAAAAGGTTATATAAATATATGACCAGTAGTGCTTGGTTGATGAATTATTCCACTATAAAGAAACAAAGCCAGATTACATCGTAACACTAATTTCCACAATCAAGATTTGTGGATCGTGGAACACCCACGCGGTATGATAATGGCTCGAGACCAGCAGTAGTTCAAGATCAATGTGTGATTTCTTGGTACTGTATGTGACTGCATGATCTGATCGAGTTCTATCTGTGCGACTTGTACAGGGCGTCCATGATTAACAAGCATCTCGAGAATGTGCCCCTGGGCGTTAGAGCAACAATATGGTTTATGCCTGATGGTACTCCCACACATTTCAGCCAGTGTTTGGGAGATGCCCAATAATATCTACCATGGCCGACAGACAGATGTAGGTGAGGGAGGAAACATTCCATGGACTGCACGGTCACCCGATTTCAATCTGCTGGACTTCTATCTTTGGGGACACCTCAAAGCCCTCGTAAATGTATTGTAGATGCCTGTGATGCCATCCGCAACCGTCATGGGTTCGATGAAAAGCTCCGCCAGTCGATGATCTGTTGTTGCCATGCATGCGTCGACTCAGGAGGAGAATATGTCGAACATTTAAGCCGTTTCACAATTAAAGCGCCCGCATTAGCCCCAGCGGATCCGCCAAGGAAGCGTATACAAGTATCTCCGCTTTCATTTGTTCATTCACAAATGAGATCGACGTCACACAAAATGGCGTCTCGCAGCGACCTTCGTCGGATTTCTAGGCGAAGGCTGTTTTTGACAGCAATATTTTTTAAATTACCTTCCCAAATGCCAATTTCACATCGACAGTGTGTTAGCTCAATATGGCAAAAAAGCTGAGCCGAAAATTGACGTTTTTTGATTGACTGAAGCAGGTGTGGATCCGTTTGAATTGAAAATCCGCCCGCAAAGCAATTGCGGAATCCGCTAAATTTCAGAACCAGCTGGAATTGAAAATTCCGCCCTCAAAGGAGTTGCGGAGAGCAATGCGGGCGAGTTCTGCTTTTTGTGAAACGTCGGTCCGTGCGGAAAATCTTCGCGTTGTGTTGCGGGCTCCGCATCCGCCTGTTTTCCGCCCGCAAACTGTAATTGTGAAACAGGCTTTACTCTGAATTATGAGGTTAACACATTGTGGTATTGTATTTCCCAATAGATAGTGTCCATTTGCTATTGTGTATTTTAGTATGATTTTATGTTTTTGTAGTTGAATAACTTATCATTCAAGAACTTTCTGTACACTGAGCAACAATGTGTGGAGCTTGTGCCCCATGGACCCTTTGCTCTGGTATCCTTGCTCCATCTTGCAAAGAAGTATATTGTAGCCATTCTCTGACCCTTTATTATATCTAGCTGTGTATTTTTAGCTCCTACCTTTTTCTAGTCATTGCTTACGTACCACCTGAACAAATGTATCCTTCACTGTTCGACTGTCGATTGTCTAGTGTGTCTTTGTGGAAGATCTCTGGGGTTAGTCAGGCTACTTGCCTATTTCAGTGTATTTGATGTGGAATTTATTCTGGTAGGGTGAGTTTCGTGAAAGCAATGCTTTTGTCCTGCCTGAACAAATGTACACATCTCACTGTTCGATTGTCGATTCTCTGGTGTGTATCCTTGATAAAGCCGGTAATACATAACGAAACTAGTTAGAAACTGTTCTCCCGTTATTGTATTGCAAAATCTTTACTAATTTGTTTTGTTGTTAAGAGAAATTAGCTCCGCAGTTTGTCCCGCGTCTATCTATTTGAGAGAGCAGGCTGTGTTGGCTTTCCCTCGTTCCTCTAGCTTTTGACCAAAGCATCTCCGAAATAAATCATTAGATGGTCAGTGAGGGTTTTAATTGTACGCCAACATAAGCTGTTCAAAAATAGGAAAGAAGATTCCTCGCCTGGATTCGAACCAGGAACCTTTGGCTCAGACCGCCAACGCGCCAACCAATTGCGCCACTGCGGCCATGAAAGCGAACCGCTATTTACATGACCTTAGGGCTTGGTTGGAGCAGTTACTTAGTCCGCAGGCCGGGACTATCTTTGAAGAATAAGTCATTTGATGGTTCGAATCCAGGCTGCGGAATTTTCTTTCCTATTTTTCATCATTAATCTCCGAAATGCCAAGATCTGAATCAACATTATTGTCAAAAATGAGACTGGGAAGAAAATTGTTAATGGTGATTATAGTGTTTTCAAGGAGAAAAGCTAAGATTTTTAGAGGAAGAATTTGTATACATTTAAAGATTTTGGAGAGGAATTACAGTTTTTCGGAGGACATTAAGCTCCCTATCTAACACCACTGATATAATCTTAATTGGCGCACGTAATACAGAACTTCATTCCAATTTCAAATATCTACGTTAAACTGTCTCTCTTAAAAATCACCAAATTTTCTTTCGATTTATTGAAAAGTGACACCAACTTTGCGAGATGTACAACTGACATTGAGAAATACAGGGTGTCCCAAATTGATGTATACGCTCTTTGAAACGTTATAACTCACCAACGAAATGAGATAGAAATATAAGGTTTGTTGTATTTTATTTCTTAAACTTCCTTAAGCCCGTATATGTAAAATATCCACCTTCTGCCACAGTACACTCTCTGGGTCGTCTTCATTTAGTGCGTGGACATGTCGCGGAATGTAAGGTTTCCATTTTTGACCTCGAAAAATTCGATGAACACTGGATTTAGTGATACCAATTTCACGAGAGCATTGCCTCACTGAATTCTTTGGGGATCGTGCAAAAACCTCCATGACAGCATCAACACTCTCGTTATCAGTGGAACTTCTCTTTCCTCCGCACCGACCTTTCATCTTTCATCGTTCCTTCGGCTTCGAACTTGTCTCGGAGTTTTGTTATTGTTACCCTTGTTGGCGGTGGTCTACCAAATTCAACCCTCCAACCTCGTTGAACCTCAACAACATTCTCTACTTTCCAATAATATTTCAGTATCCACTTAGGTTCAACGAATGAAAGTCTCACCGCCATTTTGGTTTATAAATAAATGAACAACAATGAACGTGTTGCTATGCTTTTCCAGCGCTGTCTGTATGATACACAACAAACCTTATACGTATTTCTATCTTATTTCGTTGCTGAGCTATAACGTTTCAGAGAGTGTATACGAACTCTGTGAGAAAAGTATACGACCTAATTTTTTTTTGCGAAAACCTGATGGATTTGGATCGCGCTTGCTTGCATGAGCCGACCTTGAACCTTTGTGCGTATGCGTGAATTTTTTCCCGCCTCTCAATTGCGTCAGTTGCTGGCAATCAGAATTAGAGAGGGGTAGTGTGTTGTGCTCTCGTCGGTTTTTGATTTGAAGGAAAATGACGGAACGACTGGAGCAGCGTTACTGCATCAAATTTGGCCAGAAACTGGGCGACAGCCAGGTGGAAACCATCAGTCCCGCCAAGTGCGCAGCAATGTGAAAGCGATGCTGACTGCTTTCTTTGACTCTCCCGGTGTGGTACACCACGAGTACGCACCACAGGGTCAAACAATCACCACGAGTACTACAGGGATGTCCTCCGTCGCCTACGTAATGCAGTGCGGCGCAAGAGACCGCAGTTGTGGTCAACAGGCAATTGGCGCCTCAAAAACCAAACTTGATTCAGACTTTTTTGGCGAAAAACCAGACTCCCGTGGTACAACAGGCTCCTTACTCTCCTGATCTGGCTCCCTGCGACTTTTGGCTGTTCCCCAAACTCAAGAGGCCATTGAAAGGAACGCGATTTCAGACAAGAGGGGACATTATGGCTGCAACGACAGCCGAGCTAAACTCCATTCCGAAAGACGCTTTCCAGGAATGTTTCCAACAATGGGGGCACCGCTGGGAGCAGTGTGTGGAGTCCCAAGGAGACTACTTTGATGGTGATTAGGTTTCCACTACTCCAGGTGTGTAATTTTTTTTTTCCCGGCCGAAGGTCGGATACTTTTCTCACAGGCCTCGTATACACTGTACACCATGAGTATAAAATGATACCATATGACAAGAAACGTTTTAAAATGAAGGTATTTCCATTATTCTCTCCTGCTATTTAGCCTTTTTTGTAAGGTGAAGCAATTTAAAGTATTATGCACACTATTGTCTGCAGTCTATAGAAATATGACTATACCAAAAGGTCCGGCTTTAATATAATTTTGGAACAGATTTTAATAATTCAAATGAAAGCTTCTAATTCGATAAACGATTCAAGAAGTTTTAACATTGGAGGACGTTAACCTTCGCGGAACCTAGAAATTAAAAACGATAACCCAATTTATTCTAAAGCAATGCTTACATCGATAGTGGTCTATTTCTTGAGAACATATTCAAAGAACAAATATATGGACGCGTTCGGAAAGTAAGTGACATTTTGCGAATATTTCTGCTGCAGCCTGAGGCCATCATTTCGCACATGATCGCTATACTTCTTTGATCTCTTAGCAAGCCGGCGACGCAAATACGAGATGAGTAAATCGTGTTTTTGTTTTTGTTTTTTTTGTTTTGTTCTGTGTGTCTAAAGTGTTTAAGACGTCAAAAGAATCCGACAATTATGTTTACATGAGCCAAAACATCACGAGTGATGGAATGGTGAGAAAAGGGGCCCTCAGAGTTCAATGAAGGGCTTGAGAATGTACATGATGAACCAGAAAGTGGGTGGCCATCTCTGGCGGTTAAAGTGACGTTGCTTTCCTGATATTTTCCACAAATTCAAAGGATCCTTCGGTATTAAATTATGATACCGTTTGATATTTTGGAAGTTATACTCGCGCTGGATGACGAAGGTGTTTTCTGAGAAGCAAATTCCAAGCGAGCTAGTAGTGATTCGACTTTTTTGACAACAAATTTCTGATCTGTTTGGCAGCTGAAGAGAATATTTCTGGCCAGAAATTCGACAACGATGACTAAGTTAGGAAGGATCTGCAGAACAGACTGTCTATGAAGGTATCATGTTTGATAAAAGCCTTAACTATGGTGGAAACTACATAGAAAAATAATTTGAAGGTTGGCCAAAAGGATAAAATAAGATTATTTTGAAAATAGAAGATTTTTAGAACTCAATGATGCTTAATTTCGAAAACGTCTTGATAATATCCGTACAAAGAAATCGGTCTCTTAGTAATATGTCTCTGAATTATACTAGGTGATTCAGAACTTGTTACAGAAGAATATGGTAGATAGAGGGTACTAAAAAACATTTTTATTGAGCAATATTTGTCGTATCTTGTTTTGCTGTCGGTTGTTTTTAGGTTCATTGAAAGCTGAATGATCAGAGTTAACATTGGTAAATGGAGCGATTTAGTTTAAATATTTAGTGTAGCATTATTAATGACACCCTAATCGATCCACATGTCATGGTAAATCGCTTAACGGGAGCATATCACAGGAACTTTCTGGAAAACATCATGCGCGTATTATTGGAAGGCGTTCTAGCAAATTGAAGCTCCTGCGCACCTGTAGATCATGTCGATGTTCTTCTTTCACGGATTGTTGACGCCTGTAACACCATATGTATACTATACTTGGTGTATTTGAACGAGTACAAGAAAGGAGCACTTCTTTAATATACACGTTGTCAAACGTCATTGTTTATTGTTGTTCAGTGAAAGCTCAGTCATGAGAGAATCAAAGCATTGGCCCTTGCATGAATGGTTGCTGCAACTGAAGCAAGTATAACGCCTAATGAAAATGTTTGTTTTAGTACCTTCTATCTACCATATTCTTCTGCAACATAATTCTGAATTACCCAGTATATTGCACTAACATTATAATATAATTGCTAAATATGCTATTTATTAATAGTCAGCGACTTCTTAAGGAAAAAACTGCGCGATAAATAATAAGAAAAACAATAAGAAAGAACTATTGTGTATATGAAGGAAAGCCCTCTTACCACAAAAGACCATCCGAGATATGAATACACCGATTTCTGCACAAACACTGATTTTTCTATTGCATACACAAACTATCTAGAATCCATAATCCTCTTTTTGCATCCAATAAACCTTATAGCATATGGCTTTTACCAACAAACGCGAATTAGCACTCTTGTGCACACTTTTCGCTAAACTTCACTTTTTTTGATCAAGAACCACCAACAGGAGTCAGAAACATTCTGTTAAAGCTAGCCGTTATAACATTCCAAAATAAATGCATCTCGAAAAATCTGCAGATACGACAATGGTTACGGCATCTTTTGAAAGCTTTTTTCTGCTCTTCCAATTCTATGGGACTTTAAAATCTATTGGTTATGCAGACCACAGTAGCAACGTGAATAAACAATGTGCAATGTTCTGAAATCTTGCCAGCCTTGTCGTATGGTTAATTATCCTGTTAATGAATACTATCTCCAAAGGGGAAAAATGCGGTCATGATTGTATGGACTTGGTTGACAAAAAAAAATTGAGATGTGCAGTGCCGTTGAGGATTTTACTCTTGCCAAGAAACATTCTCCCATTATAATACACAATATCAGTAAGTTTGGTAGTCACATAGCACGACGGGTCTAAATCCTCACCCTTCCATCCACAATGTGGAAAAGTAGTCTTGTGTTCATTTGACCTTACAACCAGTTTCAATCAATAAAAATCCAATCGCGGTGTTCTTTCTTTCACGTAAGGCGTGTTTTATTGCTTTTCTAAGAAACCAGTGGTTCTGGGTGAAGGCCATCTGCTGTATTCGAGTGAGGTATCGCTAGGCTGTCTGTTCTGAGATGTTCCCCTCTACACGTCAACATTGAAAGTTTGGAGTGGTTTCTTTCACTATGGCCCTTCAGTTGGCTCTTACGATTAAGAAGAGCTCTTTGTGACCTCTCTTATGATCTTGCCTCTGTCGCCTATTGTGTGGTTTTCAATGGTGCACGTTACGTAAATATGGATAGAAGGGTGGCCGTTTGGCAAATGCCTCTCGAGCTATTCCCCGTCTGACCATTCTGTTATACTATCACTGCATAAACAAGTCCTGGACTTCATTCTACTACTTTTGTATATTTTATTTGGCAATCACTTAATCTTTACATTTACAAATACATGATACGAACTACTATATCTAAGTAGGGTCATCTTATCAAGTTGATAAGTCATATGCTCACTGATATTCATGAGAAAAACAACTAAAATTGAGATCCATTTTTGGGAATTTTAGAAGCTAAATTCTGTTAATCTTATTTCTCATGTGAATAACTAACAATCGCCATTTATCGAAAATCGAGAACTCTTGAAAGGTGTTTACTGTTTTATCAACAGTTGTTTACAGTTGCGTTTACTCTGTCATGCCCAGTTTTTTCAAAAAAATTACTCACGAAGAATGACAAAACTTGCACAATCTTGCAAGCCTCCTTAACTCAGCATTTTTAGGAGTTTTTTTTTTGTTAAACTGGATATTAACGAAACTGCAAGTTAATAAAATTGAAACGTACACTACCTGCAAAAAACGCAACACATGGTAGGAATGGGACAAGTGCATAGTGTGGATGGTATACTACATATGATTTATATTTCAACACGAAATGTGCATAGAATCCTGGTACAGGCTGTTTCAAAAGTCACATTAGAACAGTTTAATATGCCATGAGCATGAATGCAGGCCTCAATTCTTTCATGCATACAGTCGTAGAAATGCTAGATATCACCCAGAACGTGTTGACGCAATTGTGCAAGTGTAATGGCTGGTGTGTTGCGACCATGGATGTACTGTCCCATCATGCTCCAAATGTTCAATTATGTTCAAATTCTTGTTCAATTAGGCATGAATCTGGAGTTCAATTATTCTAAGGAATTCGAGCCACCTGTTGGTGAGCTTGTAAGTTAGCACGGACAAACTGTAGGTGTGCGTTATCCTCCTGGAACAGCACATTACCCTCCTGTTGTAAAAAAGGCACTAGAACGGGTTCAATAATCTCTTGGACGTACCTTGTGTTATTCAGTGCTCCATTCAGAAAATACAAGATGAGCGCGACTTTTAACTTATGATGCCTCTAGTACGCCAGATGTTGGATCCGTATGCCGTAGAAGAATGCACTATAGAAGATGTCGCTCTCCTGGTCTTCGTTGACGTCTATCACTGGTATGCAAGCAGAATCTACTCTCATCAGTGAAGACAGATCTCCATTCAGCTCGCTAGTCAGCTCTTTCGGGACACCACTGCAACCGCATTTAACGGTGTTCTTGCACAAGTAGTAATCTGGCTAGAGGGACACGTGACTGCAATCCTATTGCAGGTAAACCGTTGCGAATGATCCGTCTTTCTACATTTGGTGCTACTCTGATTCTTATCTCTGGTGTGGATGCTGTGTGGGTGTTCAGTGCTTTCCTTTCTTGGCGTGGAACAGTAGTGCGTGGGCGTCCGGAACCATATCTACGTATGTGAATACCTTCTGTAGACTACCAAAATGGAGCACCTCAGAAACATTACGTCCAATGTGGGCCGCAATTTGCCGATAAGACCAACCAGCCTCTCGAAGTGCCACAGTCCGACCTTTGTCAAACTCCGTCAGATGTTGCACATGAGTGCGGCTCCGTGTGTGGGGCATGGCAGGTGTTGAGACTAGTGTTACAATAGAGATACCAGACTGAAGATTTTATGTAAATTAGGGATGAACCATTTTTCCAATGTAGGGACTTTTGGGACATCCTGCACCAGGATCTGTGCACACATCGCGTTGAAATTGAAATTGTGCACATTATTCTCTTGTTCAATTTCATTGAAATTGACCCACTCCTTCCATGTGTTGCATTTTGTTTGCCGACAGTGTATTTCATTTCTTGTGTTGTACAGCCCATTAGTATATAACGGTGATATTAAATATTTTATGCTAGGAGAGTAAGGCTCTTACAGGTTAATCACAAGTAAACTTCACTGCCATTGTTACGAGATAATTGGACGTGAAATAAAAAATAACCGCTCTTGGAGAACTAAATTTCGAAGAAAACCTCTATGCATTTAAATAACCTTACATTCAATTCTAACAAACAATACATAGTAGTAATATTCTGGTTTGGAAAGTTCAAAATTATTTATATTCAAACAACAATAGCTCAATCATTTTATAATTCGCTTTCCATATTGTTAAAATAATAAAATTAGTATTTTTATACACTTTCTAAAAGATAATTGGAATTTTTATCAAGCTTTTCAAATACAACTAACTCTTAAAACTAAATTACGATTTTATTTAGACTGAAGTTAGTCTATTTGCTGTTTTCCTGAGTTATTAAAAGTTTCTGTAGAAAGTTAGTAACTTCCTGTTGATCACGTAGACCGAGGGTATAAAGTTTCCCGGCTGTTTAGTGACACTGTATAACAAGCTTTGGCATTATACGAAGTTGAATTTACTCTCGGAAACTTTTCCTCCCCCTCTTCTCCGACCCCTCGATAAACAGAACGCAAATCTGTAAGAGACGATATCACAACATCGCTTTTGGAATTTACTGGCTTTGCTAACGCTGAGCAAACATCTTTCTACAAATACGGTGGGTCTGGGTGTGGAGGCATCAGTCAACGTCTTAGTGTTGGCATTTTTACTGCAATTTGGTCAACACGGTGACATCCCGAGCCTATCGCCGAACCCAGTAGACGGTCAACGTGGTTAGAGGTAAATTCATGTTCTTAAAGAAGAAGGCTCGACACGCGATCACTTTAGGTTCATTTAGAATGTCGTGTTAATTTGTTAATAGCAATTTAGATTCAGTTTATGGGTGATTTTGTACTCTTATCGATGATACGATCTGCAATGCTCCTGCGGTGACAAGTGTGTCGTAGCATCAGAAAATTCGATTTCTTCGTTATTTAATCTCATTGCTACGATATGTTGGAAAAATCTGATAATAAAGAAAGTAACGTTTTAAAGATGATTCTGTATCTCAAATAGGCATCTTGTAATATAACCCACCTTTTGAACAATTGTAAATGAGAGATCCAAAGGTTAAATTTCGTACTTGAATCTTACCGCTATTAAAATGTTTGAACCAGCCTTAGTTTTACCCTAAAGCGTTGTCACCAACTGCTTGCTTGATCATGTTGTGTATTTCTAGAACGGCTTCCCCGAATTTAAAACAGAAAACATGTTGCCATCGCAAAATCACACCACAAAGCAAAAGCAATAATACAGAAAAACCGCTCACCAAAAGTGGTATTAAATGCGTTCATTTAAGTCGAAGGTGCGGATCATATTGTTTTACAACGATTGCGTCGTCAAGAGGTACCTGGCAAGCTTATTTTGAGAATTTTTAGATATCCACTGCTATTCAGTTACATGTACATAATATAAAGATGTGAAGAAAAAAGTTATATGCCACATAGTTGACAGCAATAACTTGAAAATACAGGGTGTCCTAAATTAAAGTTAACATTTCCTAACTCGCAACAGCAAAAACTATTGATCAAAAATCATGAAATTTTGGGAGGACCTTAATTACATTATGGGAATTTTTTTTCTAGAGTAAAAAAAAAAAAGTTAGTTCCGAAAACAACCAATAGAGGGCGTATTATAGCTTCATAGAGAACGTCAACTACGAGGGTTATTTGGAAAATAAGGTCCGTTTTGTAATAAAAACAAAACTATTATATATATTTTCAAATTTTTTTCTTTACCATATTCTCTGTACCTTTAACTATTTTTCCACATAGTTTCCAAGTTTATTTAACCAGTTGTCGTAGCGCTCCGTGTACTTCCGCATGATCACTTCATAGAAGCTGCCGCCAGTGAAGAAAGTCACGCAGTTTTCATTTGTTCATGCAGGCTGAAATGCAGGCTGCCGATGATCTCATTTAGATCCCGAAACAGGTGGTAGCCACTGGACGCGAGGTTCGGACTGTAAGGTGGGTGGTCAAATTGTTCCCAAACAAAAGGTCTGATTTATTGGGAACAACTTGACCACTCGCCTTACAGTCCGAACCTCGCGTCCAGTGGCTACCCCCTGTTCCGGAATCTAAAGGAGTTCATAGGCAGCCTGCATTTCCGCAGCCTATCTTTTTCGTTGGCTACCAGAACTTAACGAAGTACAGAATTGTAAAATCTGTCTCACTATATGAAAAAAGTTGCAAAGCAGTATGGGAAAGCCACGTTACCAATTGTCATCTCATTCAGATCAATGCGCAGCCAATAAAAAAGAAACTGAAACCGTGCTTCATGTTTTTGAGTACTACGTGTGCGCAGTCGGTGACTACTTTACGGGGCGCAGGTATAAAAAGTAGCGACACACTTTCCCACACGGCCTTGCAGCTATTTTTCATATAGTGAGACGGAGTATAGTGTAATTTTTTTTAAGGAACCTGTGTACAGTCGCACCATGGAAGAATAATAATAGAAGCGTCTCTTGCAGAGCTTCCAATGCTAAAATATGTCACTCGTCGCTATCGCAGTGCACCTGGTGGCCAACATGACTGCACTTACAACCGCTATGATCTTTTATATGATTATAGAATTACAGATTCATTTTAAGTAATTAAACACTTGATATTTCATTAATAAATTTTGAATTTACTTTTAATGATTGTTTTTTATAAGAAATGAATGCTTTTCTTTCATTCAATATTTAATTTTTTTAATAACTCATTTCATATCATGAAATTAGGAGTCCCGGTTTTGGAGCTGCTAGAAAAATAATGTTTTGGAATTTATTTTTTTAAATTGATTTAAATGGTGCGGAGGTTTGTTATTATAGCTGTTAAATTCTAGACATGTTGACCAAATAAAAAGTCTTTAAAATATCGCCATACAAAAAATATTCCCGCTCAATGAAAACAAACATTGGAATTTCGTGACACTCTGGTGGCCAACATCATATTATTCCTATGTCGTGTGACGCGATTTCTTGCGAGAGCGCTTCGTGTATTGTTTCTTCCATGATTGCACGAAGTTGGTCTACAACTGCAATACGCCGAACACTATTGGTGCCCATGAAATTTGACTTCCTTCGTCCTCCATCACTTGCATCGCTTTGAGGATCAACACGCTTTCATCCGTCCTCTTCCTGGTTGAACAGCCAATGAGCCTGTTTCTTAAAATTTCACAAACTTGTCATGCTAAAGAACAAAATTTTTGCAAAGCTTCAGTAGTAGATTCACCATTTTAGTAAAACAATTTTACCAGGAAAGCACGTTTCGGAAGACTCGAAGTCATATTCGTTGACATGGTAAACAGTTATGATTTTGATTTTGCGTTAGCAACTTTATTATTAGCAACTAAATTGGCATCTGCCAGGACCTCATCTTGAAATGCACCATCTAATGATCTTTTTTGGAACTAACTTTTTATTGGCTCTGGAAAAAACTCAATCATGTAATTAAGATATTTCCAGATTATCTGATGAATGGTTTTTGCTGTAGCGAGCTACGAAATGTTAACTTTAATTTGAGATATTCGGTATAATCGATACTTAGAGTTAGTAAAAAGGTATTTTAGTAGTAAAATATGAATTAATTTTGGTGAGTCATAGAGGTATGAAGCAGTTACTGTTATCTTTTCAAACAGAAATGAACTCTCGAATGTGGATGATATTCGAATCCACGTGTTTTTATTTTCCATGACCTGGCATTCTCTTTAAGTTGCGACGATCACATCTCCTTGAAAATTGATTTTGACTTTTCTCGTTTGTTTTCTTTCTCTAATATTGATGCTGTTTTCTGCTTTAGAAGCATGTTCTTTTTGGAAATATTTCGCTCCTCATTAATTGCACACTCCTGTTATTCCACCACAATTGAATTCACCTGTTGTAATTTTAATGCTCGCCACCGGTTTTTGTTCTCTCTCTTTCTCTCACTCTTTGCCTTTCTTTCTTTTGGCGAAGTCAGTTTTAACAACATCGTTATCATATTGTAACGAACTCGAGTCCCATCAACAGTAAAATTGCTAAAAATATCCGTTAAATCTAGACAGAAATGTGTTTTATATGCTCTCAAAATGTCGCCTCTTATAATTATCACATAATAAAGGCGAAAATAATTTTATTATGAAATTTAGCATCGAATGAGAAAAGTGACATTAGAAAAGCTTTTATTTTTATAAACTTACATGAAAACTCCCTCGAATACTTTTATATGTCTAAGATTAATTACGATATTACATCTTTAAATTATATAATTAGAAAGAAATTGCATTTTTTTTTTTGTACTAGCAAATCTGTTGTTCAAGTATAAATGAGAATTGTTGGATCGTTAACAATTTGTTTGTTGAATGATTATGATATTTTTCCTAATTTACTTTTAAATGGTTGCACTGAAATGATGGAGAATAATTATAGATATATTTGAAATAAATATATCGTGTGGTACAAAAGTTGCTGATGTAAAGACTGTAACTATAAATGCTGTCGTTACTTTTTATAGTCGTATTCGAGAGTTGCGTTGATGACGCTTTCTCTTACTATCACGGCTATCAACAATCCTTGAACAATCATTAACGTAACAATTCGTCAGTTTACACGAAGTTTATTAGCCACATTACTAGGAGATGCGGACTGATACAAAAGAATAGCCACATTACTATACTCTATCCAACTATGTTGGAATGGGCGTATCCTGTTAAATTTCCTATTTCAATTGTTAGACATTGTTGCCAAAGTAGAATCAACAATGTCTAACAATTGAAATAGAAAGTTTAGCTGGACACTCCCACTCCAGCTTTCGTTGGACAGAGTATAGGCCCGAACATGGAAAAAATAAAACATTGTTATGTCGTTTTGGTGCGTGACCACCGAGAGATAAGGAAAACACCTCCTAGAGAGAAGGCCTGCGGACAAAAGGTGTATACATTGTTACGTCATTATCAAGCGGCGATTGTTAATCGTATTTCTACCAATAATAAGCCCTAAATTTGGCCGCTTGATGATGATGTAAAAATGTATGCACATTTGTCCGCAGTCCTTCTCTCTAGAAGGTGTTGGATAACGCCTGTGCATTGAAACTTCATACATTGTTATATCTTCATTAGAAGGG